>JAOCZM010000129.1:2420000-3020000 GCA_026122235.1 Vinca minor | reverse complement strand
GGTTTTAGACTTGTCTTTGAAGCAAATAAGTTTAATATTACCAAGAGTGGTGCCTTTATGGGGAAAGGGTATTTAGCTGGAAATTTATTTAAAATGAATGTAATGGCAGTACTACCAGGTACTAAGCCAATAGACGTTGATGTAACTGAGGCTTCCACTAGCTCAGCTGGAAATATTGCCCAAGAGGCTAATAAAAATGTTAAATTTGCTTATCATGTTGAGTCTTTTAATTTGTAGCATGATAGACTAGGTCAAGTAAATATTAAAGGTATACAAAATTTAGTTTCATTAAACTTACTTCCTAAATTTAACATTGATTAAAATTACAAGTGCGAGACTTGTATTGAGGCAAAGTTAGCTAAATCCTCTTTCCATTCAATTGAAAGAAGTTCAGAACTGTTAGACTGAATGCAATACTAATAAGTTGCGACTCACCCCATAATTTGTGAGGGGAAGCTTTTCTTTCCGCAAATCACATCCTAAACAGATTGTCACATAAGAGACTAGATTAGTACATTACAATTTACAATTCTTACATTACAATTTTGTTTCCTAAGCATGCAAGCAATCTATCCAAAAGAGGGATAAACTTCAAATTTTTAAGGGAAAAAGGACATAAATTATTTTCTAAAAAGAAATAAATACAATATGAATGAGAAAAAAAATATAAGAGATGAAGAATATTAAAAATATTCTAACATATCAGATGAACAATGAATCAAATAGATAAAAAGAACCCAACGCACTTGAAGGGCAGTTCGACTATGATTTGTGTTCCTTTTCTTTTATTTTCTGACGCTCATTATTGAGAAACTCTAATGAGATTTCATGTAATTTTACAAAATGAAAAAACTTTCTTCCCTTTGCAACCTTTATTTCATTCCCACTTGTTACCCCAAAAGAATTCAGAAAAATAATATTTATGTTTATGTTGTTTGAGAGAAGATGTCAAAGCCATACCGTGAGGCCCTTTACTTGCTTGAAATTCTCCTTGTACATATGTCTGCAAATATGGCAACCAAATCCAACAATCAAGAACTTAGGGAGCGTGGGAAAACACAATCAAGAATTTTGATGCGCCAAGAGAAAAATATCACATTCACAATTGTGAAGAAGAAGGAAACTAGTAGATGAAGGATGAACTACGTACACTGCTAAAAGATGAATGATAGGAGTAGGATTCTTAATGGATGAGTAATAAAAAGAATAATGATATGAGTTTTAAAATTTGAATTAAGAATAAAGAAAACGTGCATATTATAATTATTATAGAAATTAGTTTTCTATCAATTTAACTAATCTAAATTATAGATAGATTTAGTTAAATTAGCATTCCATTAAAAGCATTAAAGAAAATAGTTGTCAAATACCTCCAAAGTAGCTGGTAATGTGGCGTAGCATATGACTTGCAAGTTGGGGGATCGGATCCACCCTCTCCCAATTTAAATAAAATACTTTAGTTTTTTTGTACCAATCAAAAGTTTTATAACTATTTAAAAATATAAAATCCTAGAAAATGACATGTGGCATTATATAAGTAAAAATCTGAAAAGGTACTCTGTGATATATATATATATATATATATATATATATATATATATATATATACACACACTAGTAAAAAATATCCAGTACTATGCACGGGAAGACATATATTTCCATAAAAAGAACTTTAAAAAAATACATGCTACTAAATGAGATGAAATATTAGTTTTTGCAATTAGAAATAACAAATATTTTAAACAATAAAGTCAAAATTTATATAGTCTTAGAGTTCACAAAGTTCCTACAATAATATGAATTTTATTAAATTCATGTACCACTTTCTTTAGGTTGAAAAATAAGTTCATGGCTCCACTACACAGAGAAATTCGTAAGGCTCTTGACTCGGGCTCTTGACTCGGAATGCAAAGCGGCCGAGTTTGAACCCTTGTTGCCCCATTCCCCACATCAAAAAGAAATAAAAATAAATTCATAATAGATTTAAGAAAAATAAATAATTTAATAAAGATGTACATATTATTCAAGATAGTGTTGACGCTTCGATTTGGAAACTTAAAGGATGAAGGCATGGGGTTGTAAATGGTAGGGGAGACGTAGAAGGTTTGGACCGAAGTCATAAAAATGACATGGATTTGTTAGATTTAGAGGAGGATATGTTAATTGTTTGATAGAAGGAAATTGAGGGAATCTATTCGCGCGAATGACCACACAAAAATCCTATACTGATTCATGTAACTGACCGCAATTACTTGGGACAAAAACTTTGTTGTTGTTGTTGTATAGTGTTGTTAATAGGTTGGATAAAGACTCGGACGTGTCTTAGTACCTCGACAATTGATTGAGATCCAATAAATATGATGTATTGTACCTATTTATTGAGACCTGAGCCCAAGTGGTCAATTAAATGGGGCGGAAAGACTTCTTTCTATTTAGTTTCAACCCGGACCATTTAGACCCAATTACATCCCATTCAACATCATAAAGTTAAATACTTAGCAAAAAAAAAACATCATAAAGTTAAAACTAATTTATTCATTATTCAAAATAATAATGAAAAAAAGTGATAAAAATAAGCTAAAGATTTTTTTTTGGAGAAACAATAAGCTAAAGACTTAACCGCAACTAAACCATATTACTACTAAACAAAGTTGATTTTTTTTCTAAGGGAAAAAAACAACCATTCCTCCCTTTACTGAATCTCGCCCTTAATTAAATATTAAAATACCATATTTTCAAAATGCTCTTTTATTATTTTTTTTAATAATAATAATTTAAAAAAAACCCATTCAGCATGTCTCCCTCCCCATCTCCCAAAAAAAAGGGAGAAAGAAAGACAAAGTTATCTATGCCAAAAAGAATAAAGGGGGAACTGTTAATTATATATATATATATATATATATATATATATATATATATATATATATATATATATATATATATATATATATGTGTGTGTGTGTGTGTGTGTGTGTGTGTGTGTGGGGACTTTATTAAAGAAAATTGACAATTTTTGTCAAAGATAAATTTTTTTTTTAAGCCCGAAAGGGCATTGCCCCCGAAGGGGAGAGAGCGGAGAGTACCTTAGAAAGACCGATTAAAGCACGCCCCATGTCTGGGGAGGGTATTGCCTGACCAGAGGAGGAAAAGGACGCCTCACTAGAGGAGGAGATTATTATCCCAATAAAGGGAAGATACGGGAATCGAACACAGGACCTCCGGCCCGTGTTCGGATAGACAATTGAGTATGACTTACAAACTTTGCAAAATTTAACAATTGAAGTTCCTTTTTCAATCTTTTGAATGAAACAATCTATGTTGCAAAAATCCATCAAATGAACCTTTCCTTTTCTTTAAGCCATCAATAATGTATAAAATATAATAGGAAAAAGTTGCTAAAAAGACAAAGAAAGAGAGGAAAAATACAATTGATGGCGATTGATGCAAAAACATAATGGAAATGTCCATTAAAGAGAAATGGTGGAAAAAAAAAAGAAGAGGATGAGAATGGAGTTAATGAAAGAGTACCTTTTTATCCTAATGGTTTATAACTATTTAAAAAACATAAAATCCTAGAAAATGACATGTGACATTATATAAGTAAAAATCGAAAAGGTACTCTATGATATATATATATATCACACACACTAGTAAATGACTCGTGTTATGCACTGAAATACTCGAATTTTAAATTACTAATTTAATGATTATACAATTGTACTTGGTTGGAACCAAAACTCGTTAACTTTAATTTTTCGAAAAGCAAATAAGAAATTTCAACATGATCGGGTAATGTGTTTTTTATTGAGTAACTCCCAAATGTAGATATACTGATTAATGATTACAACCTGCATATGAATAATACAAATATTTTATCGATAATGATAAATATTTAGTTAACAGAAAATAAAACAACTTTACTAACAAATCAACGTATTATTGCATTACCTACCTTTACTTAACATTATTTCAATTTGTATGCCGGGAAAGATGCGAGTATTCTTCCCACTAGTTTACTTTCAAGACAAAAGAAACTATTGGGCGAAGACTTTATGGACGAATAAGAAATATAAATGCATAACCCACGCAAGAATTTATATGATGTTGCATTAGCTTCTGTCAATTTTCCTAAAATACATAAGAATAAAAATTTCATAATGGTATATTAATTTGTAAAATTGTAATTGAATAATTTATAAAGATCATAATGTTTTATTAAATGCCTTGTACTGTAGATTTTTTAAGTAATCTGGTGAACATCGAAATAGAAATTGTACATGCTTGTCTCTAAGAAGGGTGTGCATAATTTCAGTACTATCTTTCAACTTAACGTATAATCGAAATCTATCCATTTTAAAAGACAACAAAATTAGGAATTTTGAATACAACTTTGATTAAATATTAATATCTGATTTACTTTGGTACTGTTTGCACCACATCTTGGCAATAACGGACTTTGTTTCACTACAACATAAATTAGCAAAATACAATTATTTTTTGCGGTTAGTAAAATACAATTAATTAGTTATTAATAAGACTTTCTTACTTGAGTTGATGCTTGATAATCGGATATTCGACTTCGTTTTGCATTTGTGATTAATAATAATTGCGACGTAGAAAATGTAGTACTCCGACCAATTTGCAATTGGTCAGGTCAGTGTTATATTTCTTGAGAAGTGATGCAACTGCTGCCAGACTGAAGATCAAACGGTTCAGAAAAATATGCATACAAAGGCCAAGGATTCCACTCATATTAAGAATCCATCAAATATTAGCAGTCGAGCAAAATGTGAACTTTCCAATTAACACGGACATTTTTGAAACACAAACTATAGTAATAATCATCAGGTAGAGTCCAATAATAATACCTCATGGAGCAGTCCGGCTCCTGTGAGGAACGCCTTAAATTCCGCACGTGCGGGACACAACAAGGGCCGTTAATTTCATTTTTTAAGAGGATCAATGGTTGAGATTTAAAAGAGAGGTAAAAGGATATATATGTAATTTTATTAGAGGTGAGAGAAAAGTTGCGGCTGAAAAGTCAAAAAGGTGGGTTACCGAGGAGAGAAAAAAGTTGCGGCTGAAAAGTAAAATAGGTATATTTCTACAAGAACGCATGTTCTCTGTTAGAGAACACACGTTCTTGTATATTGTGAACACATTTTTTGTTAGAAAACGCACGTTCTTTATTAGAAAACACATTTTTTTGTTAGAGAACGCACGTTCTCTGTCAGTGAACACATTTTTTGTTAGAGAACGCACATTTTTTATTAGTGAACGCATGTTCTTGATTATTGAACATGTGTTCTCTGGCAGTAAGCACATGTTTTTTATTAGTGAATGCATGTTTTTTTATTAGTGAGTGCATGTTCTTGATTATTGAACACCCAGTTAAAAGTAAAAAAGAGAAAAAGAGCTCAAAGTTTATCTCTAAAATACCCCTGTTTTTTATACAACCGTTGGATCAAAAAGTACAAAAAGTACAAAATCCAATGGCTGACAACATGTCCCGTATATACTGAATTTTCTTGTTCAGCATAGGAGCCGTGGTACTCATGGAGATAAACATCTTCCACCTCAGTGGAAAAACCCATGTAATCTTGTCCAAGCCCAATTGTGTATTTCCCTTTACTTGGGATAATTCTGATATGCACCAGATTCATTGGGTCATGTGGTACAGAATGAGGAGAGATACAATTTGTAGTGATGTGGCTAATTCTGAATCACATGATTCATGTAGACCTGATCCATATATATCAGAAAAATCCTTTACAGAAACCTACATTGAGTATTTTCTACAAAAAGAAGAACACTTTAAAGTACTTATAAAGTAAAAATGTATGTCCTCATAAATGTCCCATGCATTTTCCGAACCACTCACAATTTGCCAAGTGTTATAGAATTGGAAGAAATTGTCACATGGGCGAATTCTGAGCAGTGAGAACATGTATGTGAACAAATCAGAGTAAATAGCCAAATTGATCATCAATATATTTTCTCCTAGCCACTTTAGTCAAAAGTCACTTTTTTTAACTTTTTTCATCATCAAAGTATTTTCATTCAGCCAAATTGGTCATTCTGTCTAATAATTTTGTTTTAACAGTCAAATAAGGTGATGTGTCCAAAAGGGATATAAATTGAAATTTTCCCCTGAGGGCAAATTTGGAAATTTAAATTCCCAACCCAATTTAACCCTTCCCTAACCCGCATTTTACCCAATCCATTTTGTTGTTTTGCAATTTAATTCAACTGTTTTTGCAGTTTATATCATTTAAACTTGTTATAACAATCGATGATGAAAGCCTGAACCAAAATAGTGAGTCATATATATCCATACCAAAAGAATGATTAGTGTAAATACATACCAAAATAAGATTCAACCATAATACATAACAAGTTTGACACAAAAGCCTAAACTACCAAGTTTGTTAAATTAACTAGGATGTTAACATTTAAGCTTCCAAAAAATAGACTTGACCAATTTGACAACAGTATTAGTCATTCCAAAAAGCACCGTTCCTCTTCAAACCAAGCAATGGATTCGGCTTCGGATTTGGACATGATGATTTGTTGTGACCATATTGTTTGCATGTTCCACATTGAGTTGGTTTCCTCCCCTTGTTAGGCCCCCTGTTGAGCGAGAACTTCTTGGCACATTTTGTGATGACTACAAAAAAATAACTTCATTAGCACGTGAAAAACGAGTAGTATATATTAACTTCATTAACAAACTTACTTGTCCAAAATCTTGTTCAGTTTGAGCATTTTGTGTTGGTACAGTTTGGCTACCTCCTGCTGCCTGGATGTCACATCCCATTTCTTTATTTTTTGGTTTTGTTGGACAAGTCCTGGAATTATGTCCAAGAGCTTTGCATCTCCACATTTATTGCTGGATGGCTGGAAATTGTCATCACCCAATTCAAGTCCTTCAGCTCTACTTGGACATGTCCTTGTGTTGTGGTCAATTTGTCCACAACCACCACACCTACCAACCCACATAGCATTTCTTGCAACCTTTTGTTTCTTGTTAGTTAGCAATTGAATGGGTGGTTGTTCCTGATCACCCACCACCATGGCTAAACTCTCATTTCTTTTGATTTGTGGCCTACCAAACAGTCTAAGTTTTGTACGGGCAGACCCACGAGTGCCTTTTTGATCGTTAGGCCAATTATTAGGGCCATTGGCTGGATTGACAATAGGCTTATAAGCCTTTGTATAACACTCAGTTGAGTAATATGACCCCACATAATCTTCCGGGAACTTACCTTCCTTAGCTATTGCAGCAATGGCATGTGTGCAAGGTATCCCATTCAACTCCCAAGCTCTACAAGAGCACAGTTTAAGCTTCGTATCAACAGAAAATTGTTCTTCTCCCTTGTTAACTTGGAACTTAGAACCACCACTGTATGAAGCATACCAGAACCTTGCTTGTTTTTTCATTTTCTCTAAATGCTTTACTATCCTTGGACAAATATTTCCTCTTTTTTTTTTAATCCAATTTCTCCGTGATTGCAGCCTCAACATAATGTACACCCTTACTCTTTCTAGGATAGCTAGAATTGGTTTGTTCCTGGTAGATAGAATTCATTTGTTGAAGACTTCAGAGTGAATGTTAAGAAGAATATCACACTTTGTTGTTGTTCTGAAGTGTGCTCTGCTCCAATTCATAGGAGATGTTGTATTTTGCAGCCAATCATATGCATGAGGATTGAACAACTTCATAGCATCCATTTCCCTTTCAAACTCATTAATGTAAGTGGACTTGGCACATTTCCAGAACATTTCCTTAAGTTCATCTCCAGGGTAAAGTTTCTTCATGTTATTGTGCAAATGTCTGGCACAAAATCTGTGCTCTATGCCTGGTAATTCATTCTTAACTGCTGGAATAAGCCCCTGAAACAAGATAAATACCTTATTTAGACAAAATCATAAGCATAAAATGAAAATGAAAATTATCCAAATTGCTAAGATGCATTACCTTTTGCCTGTCTGAAATGATACTCCAAGCTGTTGGTGTCATCAATTTGTAAATATTTCTTCATGTGTATGATAAACCATGACCATGAGGAAAAGTTTTCTGATTCCACCAGTGCAAATGATATTGGGTAAATCCCATCATTGGCATCAACTCCTACTGCTGAAAGTAATATACCCTTGTGTGATCCTTTCAAGAAAGTGCCATCCAAACCAATAAATCTTCTACAACCAGCCAGAAAACCTTCTTTAACAGCTTTTAGACAAACATAAATTCTCAGAAAAACTTGTTCTCATGTGTTCAGGTCCTTATCAGCTGCAATCTCAACTGTTGTACCAGGATTACTCATTAATAGTTCCTCCTCATAATTCCTAAGTAAGGCATATTGGTCTTTGTATTGTCCTTCTATTAACTTCTTGGCATTTGCTCTTACCTTGTAAACTTTGTTAAGAGAAATGTCAGCATTAAGTTCTTCTTGAACTTTACCCTTAAAATTAATACTGACTAATTTGACTATCACTCCTAAACAATTCTAAATATCTCTTGGCAATATAAGTAGTTTATTTGCCTTTTTTGGTATTTTGGCCACTGGGGACAGATGTGTTCAGCATTAAGTGTTCTTACTTGAAATAACCCTTGGGTACCAACTTTTCTAGCATACAATTCCCACTTACAATTCACCCCATGACATTTTGCAATAACCCTAATATAATCATTATGTGTCACCTCTATGTCCCTACCCCACTTCATCAAGTGTGCTTTAATTGTTTCAAGCATCTCCTTTTTATGGCTAAATAGCTGTCCAACCACAAAATTAGGGTCCTCCATATCAATTTCAGGATTGAACCTTGGATATTCCTTGCCTGTTTTCTTAGTTTGGCATTCCTCATCTGAACTCACAACATCCTTATGAAAATCTCTATCAGTGTCACAACTTTCAGATTGCTCCCCAACCTCAATATTATCACCAAAATAAATGTCAACTTTTGGTTGAGATTCACTAAAATAAATTTCAAGATCATTATGTACAACATCTTCAGGGGCAACTTCAGTTTCATAGTTTTTGGTTACTGAATTCAAAAAAAAAGGGGACCATCAACACATTGCATTTAAAAACAGAAAACATAAACATATTCTGAAAAAGGGGTTTAGGATCCGACATAAACTTCAAAACCAAGACTTTTAATAATACCATATTCATCCCGCATCGCTTTCAGAACAATACATAAAGTAATCAAATTTCTGAGCATATAATATTGGATTAGCAAAAACTTACAGTATTTCGGTTCTTCGTCAGCTGGATTTCTGTGAATCATTGTCCAAGAATTGAATTTTTTTTTATTAGGGATTTCTATTTGGTAAGAAGAATTTGGGGATTTTGTGTCCTTTACGTTGTTTTTGTTTCTGTAATGGATTGGGTAAAATGCGGGTTAGGGAAGGGTTAAAACGGGTTGGGAATTTAAATTTCCAAATTTGCCCTCAGGGGAAAATTTCAAATTCTACCCCGTTTGGACACCTCACCACATTTGACTGTTAAAACAAAATTATTAGACGGAATGACCAATTTGGCTGAACGTAAAAACTTTGATGATGAAAAAAGCTAAAAAAAGTGACTTTTGACCAAAGTGGCTGAGCAAAAATATATTGATGATCAATTTGGCTATTTATTCGAACAAATCATTTCCACTCCTTCTAAAGTACAAAAAAACTGCTGGAATTTATAGATCTATAATGAGCTCTAATCATAACTTGCACCCAATCAAATTCACAAAATGCAAAGAAAAAATAAATATTAAATCTCCAACTATACTCAAATTAAAAAAAATTTAAAAAAATCTTTATTTAGAAATAGAAACCCAATTGAAATGTGATTTGCACAAGCAAATCAACTGAACAAGAAAAATGAAATTATTAGTCTCACATGATATCAGATGTCTAATTATAGGTAAAGTACCAATGACACAAACCATTAAGCACATAATGGGGTAATTTATAACTTCCAAAGGTACTTACCAGAAAAGTCCCGTGTAGTGACAGATTAACAGTATGAAAGGAGTATGAAAGGATAAGTTAGACTTGTGTGCAATTATATTGCCACTGCAAGAGATTGTTTAAAAACAAACAAAAGAAATTCAAGTCAACTACAGAAAAATCATAACTTGAGTCCATAATATGACCGGTGCATGTTTAACAATGAAGTCAAGGGATCGAAATGAAAATCATAAGTGGCTTCTCTGTTTTTCCACTTCTCATTCATGCAAACGTGCCACTTCTATGAGAGAATCTATCTATAGTACTACAACAAATTGAAAATTAGAGTAAATAGTAGACAAAAAATTGTACCTTGAAAATTATTGATATTTAATTGACCTCCTACAGAATCGACATTAATAGTTTCCATTACACATTAATACCATCAAAATTCAGAATTCACCAAAAAAAAAGTAAAATAGAGAATTAAACCAATTAAGCAATCATAAGAGTTTTTAGTAACTTATTTGAACATATAAGCATTAGATGAGAGCAATTCACCCCTAGTTCTAGCTACTTTTCATTAATTAACAATTTTAAATTCTTGAAATATATCATATATTTAAAAAATTGAAACCCAAATCCTCCAAATTTTGAATTTTTGATAAGAATGACTGTTTTTTCAAGAAAGACGAATTCTTGTGTTCTAAGAATCCGTTGATGAAAGCAAACACATCACAAAAACAATGTGACGTAATAAACTTTCTTCCAAAACATGGTCATTCTGATAAAAGGATCAACCAAAACAATTAATGAAACTTAAGTTAAACAATGAAAAAAATAGTCCAGATCAAACTTCCAAAATATCACGTTAAGTAAACATAAACTACATTTTCTCCTTAATTCATCTATTTTTTTAAAAATTCTCAATAAATAACAGAATCGTAACGCATTATTCATGTAATCCGTACCTTATCGATTATAAGTTGAAGCAGTTACTACTGCTACTGAGACTAACTCCAAAATCAACCGCAACTGCTTCCAAAACATGGTCATTCTGATAAATGAATCAACCAAAACAATTAATGAAACTTAAGTTAAACAATGAAAAAAAAAGTCTAGACCAAACTTCCAAAATATCACGTTAAGTAAACATAAACTACATTTTCTCCTTAATTCATCTATTTTTTTTAAAAATTTCAATAAATAACAGAATCATAACGCATTATTCATGTAATCCGTACCTTATCGATTATAAGTTGAAGCAGTTACTACTGAGACTAACTCTAAAATCAACAGCAACTGCTTCGACTTCTACATGATTTTTTTTTAAAATAGTGAACAGTCTGAGTTAAACATCGAGGAAGGAAAACGAAATTCATATAATTAAAGTCAGCAAGCAATAGATTTTAAAGGTAAAAAACGACAACCAAAAAAGTTCCGTTTCCATTATCATTGCCAGTCTGTACAAGAGCATAATTGGGATGCAGTACTGATTGTCATATTTATTGGTTCATTGTTAACATAGAAAATTATTTATAATTGAGACTCTTGATGCTTTTCAATTTGGATCTACAGATCTTGATACTTTTTTTTAATTTTAATTTATAGATAATAAATGATCGTACTGTTGGAAGAAAATGCAATGGTTTTGTCACTTTTACAAATCCACAACCTGCAATGCATGCAATCAAAGAAATGAATGGCAGGGTACTTGCCTCTTTAACCATTATATGATCTTTACTGGTTATATCATGTCATTAGTGTTAATTGTTGGAAGTGGCTTACTTTGAGACTCAATAACTTTGTATCTACAAAGAATTAGTTTGAAACAACAATTACGTTTTGTTCTTGGTATGGCATACAGTGAATCTTGACTTTGGTAGAAGTCACTTATGTGGTGGGAATCCATAGTTAATTATATTTGAAGTTGGAGTTTCAAGATGTGAGAACTCATATTTTAATATGAATTCCACAACGAAATATTTGGAAATATCAAGGCTCATTTTCCTATATAAATACACAACACATGATGCTTTTCCAATAATGCGAAAAATAAAAAAAATAAAAAAGAAAAGAGATTTTTACTACTGCCTTTCTTTTATTTTCTTTTGAGAACAAAAACGAAAAAGTTGACTTTTTAGTCTTTGTCTTTTTCCTTTTAAATCCTTTCTCATAGTAATAATAATTTTATTCGGTGATTTCTCGGGCGAACTGAGGAGCTTTCGAGGTGATCGAATTCGGTGTGCGCCATTGCAGATCTGGACCGTCTTGTCCTGCAAGGAGTTTCGTTGTTTCCTTTCGCACCGGTAAGTGGGGCGAATATTCTCTTGAAAGCAAACCAGTTTCAACTGGTGATTCGGTTGGTTACCAGATACGGTTTGGTTTTCACGTATCTGAAATTTCTATCTTCTGGTACAGGTATTTTTCCTAAATTTCCTGTCTCTGTATTATAAACTAATACAGTGTTATTTTTCTGTTTCTGACTGGTTTATTTTTTTGGATTTACTTAGCCTTGTCGATTTAATTGTTAGTGATAATTAAATTATGTTAGTGTTCTCTGATTGAAATAGGATTACATGTTTAATTCTATCGAATTTAACTGCAACGAACCTATCACTTCTAACAATCTTCAAGAGAATATTGTTAAGTTCAAACTCATGATTGACATGACAGGTCTGTAGACAAATTTAGTCCTGGGCAGTACTTCAAACGCTGGCAACAACGTATGAAATTCTGGCTGTCAATAAGGGATTTAATGAATGCGGTTGAGATAGACAAACCTGTATCAACTCCTACTAACATTCGTGGTGCTAAAATTGCTGCTTGGAAAGAACAGAACAAGGTCTGTAGAGGGGCGATTCTGTCAGCTCTGACATATGTCATTTTTTGATGCCTTCTCTTCTGATTCTTACACAACAAACTCTATCTGGGGTGAGTTGAATAAGAAATATAATACAGATGACCAAGGTCTTGAGAGGTATCATGTTTCTAAATTCTTGAAGTATAATATGGTTGAGGGCAAGTCTGTAACTGAACAAACTCATGATCTGCAATTGAGTATTCACTCCCTCTCTGAATCGAATATGAAGCTTCCTGAGAAATTTCAAGTTATGTCAATAATAGAGAAATTTCCTAAGTCTTGGGAGGAGTTCGGTATGACACTCAAACACAAGAAAGGGGAAATATCTCTACATGATTTGATGTTGGATATATCGATAGAAGAGGAACATAGGAGTCAGAATCACACTGCACCTTTGAGTCTAATGTTCACGTAGTAACAGCTGGAAATCTTGTAAACAGACTTTGATAACTCAGTCCACTTTTGAATCTGAATTATGTACCTTGGATACTACTAGAACGGAAGCCGAGTGGTTATATGAACTTTTGTCTTCTTTGCCAATGGTCAGCAAGCTCATTCCTGTTATATTTGTGCATTGTGATATTCAAAGTACAATTGCTAAGATAAAAAGTACCAAGTATAACCAAAAGACAAATAGACACATCCAAGTTAGACTTAAGTCTATAAGGGAAATAGTGTCTGATAGGGTGATGTCTGTTGATTTTGTTGGATCCAAAGATAATATAGCAGACCCTCTAACAAAAGGATTAGAAACTACTCTATTCCTTAAATCAATGTTAGGGATGGGACTGAAAACCCATCAATAATTCACCTTCAGTAGCTGAAAAACACAGGAGGGGGGGGTGAATTGGGTTTTTATAAAAAGTGGCTTCTTTTTCTTTGAAATAATGAAGTGTAGAACTTGTATATAAAGCTTGGAGAAACTAGAGCAAATATGAATACAAGGAGAGCAAGACACGAGATTTAGAGTGGTTCGATTCACAAAGAATCTACGTCCCACTACCTTGAGTTTCTCCCAAGGATTTTCAACAACTTCACTAAGAAGATCTTTTTTACACTTGTGGCTAACTCACAAAGAGTTTTACTCAAATAACCACAATTACAATCAACACTCACTAAGAGTACAAAGCCCAACACTAAGTAGGACTAGACACAACAAATACCCAATCACTAAGAAAGGGAAAGATGGAGATATAAAGATACAATTTTCACACTCAAGAAGTGGAGTAAGGATACCTTTTAAGATCACACTTTGATGCTCTTTTGAACTTTTGAATTCAACACTTTGTGTCTTGCATATATGAGATGGATTTGAACTTTTCAATACATAAAATGAGATGGATATGCTTTTGAAGAGCTAGAGCTTTTGTATATTCAATGTAGATCAGTTCTGGTTGTTGTAATAGGAATATACAGCTTTAGAGCTTTTATAGTATTCAAAAAGGTCCAAAAAACGACTTTAAAACGGTCAGATAACGGCTAGTTTTTTTCAGAGTTCGGTTGACCGTTTAAGGACCTCGGTGGACCGAACACAACTTCGGTCGACCGAACAAGGCTTAGGTCGACCGAGCCTATAAAATTCAACTCTCAGTTTCTCTTCGGTTGATCCGAGGAAAGGTCGGATGATCCGACTTCCTGAACTTAGAGAGAAGTTGATTTTTCACTTTTAATGAAATCTTTTGAAGTCTAAAAGGTTTTCTTGATATGTAACAATTAAAAGCATTTCGAAAAACCGTTTTAAAAGACTTGAACTTTGAAATCAAAGGCTTTTGAAATACGAACACATGTAAGGATCATTTTGAAACTTAGCCTTTTGAAAACGTGTTTAATATGTATGCAAGACTATAGTGTTATATGCTTAAGTTCATTAAGAGCATTGGTTAGAGCTTATAAGATAATGACTTATAACAACAAAGCTAATCTAACTGAACCTAAGTTTTCAATCTTCAATCTTGATGAGATGTGCCTTGAAGTATATGACTTTGAATCTTGATCATGGCTTGATTGAAGTACTTAGTGCTTCCAATATCAATTCCGATATTCTATCACCAAAATAAAGATCATTAGACACAACATCAAATGTTTGTCCATTATCAAAAACTGAGTTTGTTTGCCCTTAGGGCTTACAATTTCCCCCCTTTTTTGATTATGACAAACTTTGATGTAATAAGATAGAATAAGGACATAAATAAGAACAAGGAAGCATGGCAAAAGGATCTAAGAACAATTAAGTATAAAACTAGTACTTTAGAAGATAAAATCGAGAAATAATAGGAGTTCAAAGTACTAGCATAATAACTTATTTTGCCATCTATCTAAGGACTCTTAGAAGAGCCCTATTTTCCAACCAACCTCCTTACCTCATTCCTTCCATAATAAGGCTAGTTTTGAGAAATATAAAATATTAAAAATTATAAATGCTCCTCCTCAAATCATGCCATATTAAATATAGAACAATATAAAATATATTAAGAAAACTCCCTTAAGTTCCAGCGATTGATAATGACAGAAAAATCGGATATGAATTCTGAAACTTCCTGGAGCTCGGACGATCCGAGCTTTTGGTCACCAGCTTCGGTCGACCGAAGCAAGGGAAATTCCTGCAGCACTCTGCTGCAATTTGGCTGACCTGGAAAATATCTTTCCTTTTTTTTTCTCACACAACAAACCAGTCAGATGATTCCAAGAAGGCACAGGTAATAAGCAAGATTAATAACCAATATTTCTCCCCCTTTGGCATAATAAAAAAGATTCCAATAACCAAAGGAAAGGATAACTAGTCAGTTAAAACAGTTCATAATAAAAGCATAACAAGTTCTTGCAAAAACATAAGTAGTCTAAAGTCATAAGCATAAGCAAGTAAAAAATAAATTTGAAGTGCCAAAACAGATTCAACGTTGATCGTCACTTGAAAGGTTTAGATCCGTAGCTAAGTCCTTTTGCATTTTCATAACTTTATCCACCTTGACGGATACCGTTTGCACATCTTCTTTGATGCAAACAATCTCTTTCGAAATTGACTCAATTTTGCTTGCCATTTTCTTCATCAAGTTATACATCTTGTTGATCCGGGTAACTTTTTGAGGATGATGTTTGGAGGTTTCTTGAGATGGAGAATGTGATTCTTCTTCTTGATCATTTCCTGAAGAGGCATGTGCACTTGAGCTATGGGAATTATGTGCTTCAAAATCTTCTTGCGTATTCCTAGTCGGATCGCTGCTAGGCTTTAAAGATGCTTTACCCCTTTGCTTTTCAATCTTGATAAGAGTTTTAAGCATATAATGAGATACTTCTCTAGCAAGGATTGCAGCTCCAAGTTCATCATTTGTTGTCTTTCGAATGAACTTCCATTGATTGTCAATATAGATCATTTTCATTCGGTGAAAACAAGCTTCATCAATAATGACAACCTTTTTCTCTAATGGATTTTGCAAATCAAGTCCAAAATGGTTGAAGAGCCTTGTAAGAAGATTTCCATAAGGGATGAAGTTCCTTGAACTCTTAATAGCAGCCATAAAGTGTTGAATTGCAAGATGAGCGAAGTTCAAAGGCTTCCTTTCCAAGAGATGTTGCATGATTACCATTTGGAGGAAGGTAATGGAAGACTTGTGTCCTTTTACCGGAGCTACAATGTTGGATACAAAGAAATGTAGGATCCGTCCCAAATTCGTCCCAACTTATCAATTTCCCTATCCTTTGAATCAAAGAAGCTTCCTTGTATACCAAATTCGGATATGAAAAGTTTCATATTAAAAAGACCGGCATCATCCGAATTCATTATGTTCTTATAAAATCTTTTGGCATAAGCCACATATTTGACTCCTATAGCTTCACAGAACATCCTCTCAGAAAATACAAACTCCATTTTTCCAACACAAGATGTATATCGAATTTCATAACCATCATCGCTTTCTTGCCTTAAATTAGCACCAAACTCATACACAAGGGAGGGATAAATGATTTCATCAATATCAAATAGATTGACCCACCCCATATCCTCAAATAACCCCATAACTTCATCTAAGCCTTTTCCTTGAACAAACATGTTTTCATCTCTAACATATGAAGTCATGAATCCTCTCTTTGATTTTTATAGATTGTCAAACAATTTCTTAGCAGATGCATTGTAAAAAGGATTAGTTACCTTTGTTGTATAGAAGTTTGACGATCCACCAAACTCAAAATTTGAGGGTGGAGATACCCTTGAAGGAGAAGAAACGGAATCGTCCTCCGAATGGCTTGAAATGGACTCTTGAATCTTCTTTCCTTTACCCACAACCTTTTGAGCAACTTGCTTCGTCCTTCCTTTCTTTGATGGGGTTTGTGAGGGTTCTTTGAGAGAAATCCCTTTTTCAAGTGGTCTTTTGGGTAGATTTCTAGGGGGATTCTTGCGAGGAGGAGTGTCATCATCATCATTGCCTCTTTTACTAGGGTGTTTTGTTCTCACCATTTCGGATTAGGTATAATCAAGAAGAGTGAAAGCTTGGGTAATCCGAAGTAGGGTAATTTAGGTGAATTCCACTCAAATTGAAGATAAAAAAGAGATAGAATGATGAAATACAAGATCAATTTGGCTAGGGTTGGGAGAAATCGGTCTTGAGGGATGAAGAATTAGAGAGAAAATCGATTTAATATGTGGGGATGAAATGAAAAGACATTCGGGTAAAGATAGATATAAGCTGCAACCCGATGACTTCGGTCGACCGTTTACAGAGAGGGTCGACCGAAGGTTGATCCGAACTGTCTCAGTAGATCTTCGATCGAGGGTCCGGTTCAAGACAAAATAGTTCGGTCGACCGTCCAGTTTCGGATCATCCGAGCCTTTGGCTGTTGATCCGAGGTTCCCCTGTGTTTTCCTCCTGCACACTTAATACACGCATCAGTCCTGGAATTTTGTGATTCCGAGGCAACGCCTGAGATATTCAAATCTTTCGGTGCTAAGTGGTTTTGTGAAAATATCTGCAAGTTGTTCATCGGTGCTAATGAAGTTTATGCAAACATCACCTTTAGCGACATGATCTCTAATGAAATGATGCTTGATTTCTATATGTTTAGTCCTAGAATGCTGAATGGGATTCTTAGTTAAATTGATTGCACTAGTGTTATCACACAAGATGGGAACATGATGAAATGCAAAGCCAAAATCCACAAGAGTATGCATCATCCATAAAATTTGAGCACAACAACTACCGGCGGCAATATATTCCGCTCGGCGGTGGAAAGAGAAACACATGCTTGTTTCTTGCTAGACCATGAGACTAATGCATGACCAAGAAAATGACAATGTCCACTAGTACTTTTACGTTCAATACGACATCCCGCATAATCGGCATCCGAATATCCTAATAAATCAAAAGATGCACTACGAGGATACCATAACCCATAATCAAAAGAACCTATGAGATATCTAAGAATACGTTTAACGGCAACTAGATGAGATTCTTTAGGACATGATTGAAATCTAGCACATAAGCACACGGCAAACATAATATCCGGTCTACTAGCGGTAAGATAAAGAAGAGAGCCAACCATACCTCTATACCTTGTTTCATCTACCGATTTATCTTTTTCATCCTTGTCAAGCTTGATGGTTGCACTCATTGGTGTTTTGCTTTCCTTTGCACCATCCATACCAAACCGTTTGAGTAGTTCTTTGGTGTACTTGGCTTGGTTGATGAAAATTCCTTCACTAGTTTGTTTGATTTGTAGTCCAAGGAAGTAATTTAGCTCTCCCATCATGCTCATCTCAAATTCATCTTGCATTAGTTTAGCAAATTCTTCACAAAGCACTTCATTAGTTGAACCAAAAATAATATCATCAACATATATTTGCACAAGTAAGATGTCATGAGATGCATTCATTTTAATAAAAAGAGTGGTGTCAACAAGACCTCTTGAAAAACCAATAGAAATGAGAAACTTGCTCAATCGCTCATACCAAGCACGAGGAGCTTGTTTTAAACCATACATAGCTTTTGTGAGTTTGTAAACATGGTTTGGAAATTTTTCATGTATAAAACCGGGAGGTTGTTCAACATATACTTCCTCCTCAATAAAGCCATTTAGAAATGCACTTTTCACATCCATTTGAAAAAGTTTAATTCCTTTAAAGCAAGCAAAAGCAAGAAGCATTCTAATAGATTCAAGTCTAGCCACGGGAGCAAAAGTTTCCTCAAAATCAATGCCCTCCTCTTGGTTGAATCCTTGGGCAACAAGTCTAGCTTTGTTCCTTATAATCTCCCCAAGCTCATCAAGTTTATTACGGAAAATCCATTTTGTTCCAATGATAAGGCGATCAATAGGTCTAGGGACTAAAGTCCAAACTTGATTTCTTTCAAATTGATTAAGTTCCTCTTGCATAGCCAAAATCCAAAAAGTAATCACATAATGCTTCATGAATGTTCTTAGGTTCTATAGATGAGAGTAATGCAAGATTATCAATGAAATACCGCCTTGTTTTGACGCCTTCGGATGTATCACCAATGATTTGCTCTTGAGGGTGACCTTGCTTGTATATCCAATCCTTTGGTAGCTCACTTGTTGAGGGATCATTGCCTTGAGTGCCTTGGTGATCATTTGAAGTAGTTTCAATGTCCTCCTTATCTTTAGAGTCATTATCCAACATAGGAGTTTGATGAATTTCATTTATTTCCAAGGGCATACCTATATCATCATCATCTTTTCCAGACATGTAGATGTTAGATTCATCAAAAGACACATGCATGGATTCTTCAATACACAAGGTTCTTTTTATTATATACCCTATAAGCCTTTTTGTTTGAAGAATAGCCAAGAAATATTCCTTCATCGGATTTCTTGTCAAATTTTCCAAGGCTATCTTTGATGTTAAGCACAAAGCATTTGCAACCAAAAACTTTGAAATATGAGATTGAGGGTATTTTTCCAAAGATAAGCTCAAAAGGAGTTTTTCCAACAAATGGTCTTAAAAGAACTCTATTTACAATGTAACAAGCGGTGTTTACGGCTTCGGCCCAAAAATATTTTGGTAAAGAATTTTCACAAAGCATAGACCTAGCCATTTCTTGTAAAGTTCTATTTTTCCTTTCAACAACACCATTTTGTTGAGGGGTTCTTGGAACCGAGAAGTTATGAGTGATGCCATTTTCATTGCAAAACTCTTCAAAGAATGGATTGTTAAATTCCCTCCCGTTATCACTCCTCAAAGAGACAAGTTTTAGTTCAAGTGAGTTTTGTACCTTTTTGAAAAGATTTGAAAACTCAAGAAAGGTGTCATCTTTTTGTGCAAGAAAAAGTACCCAAGTAAATCTTGAAAAGTCATCCACAATAACAAAGGCATACTTCTTACCACCTAAGCTAGTGGTCCTCATCGGTCCAAAAAGATCAAGATGAACAAGTTCAAGTGGTTTAGAAGTGGAAATCATTTGTTTTGGCTTAAAAGAAGTTTTTGTTTGTTTTCCAAATTGACAAGCATCACAAAGACGGTTTTTCTCATATTTCACTTTTGGAAGCCCACGCACAAGCTCTTTAGAAGAAAGATTATTTAAAAGATCCATGCTCACATGACCAAGCCTACGGTGCCATAAGAAGGCATCATCTTCATTTATGGATAAGCATTTAAAATCGCATGCAACAAGATCATCCAAAGTAAGCATATAAACATTGCCGGTTCTATTAGCAACAAGCACTTTTTCATGAGAAGAGCTATCAACAATAGAGCAAGCCTTTTTGCTAAACATAACATCAAAACCATTATCACAAAGTTGGCTAATACTAAGCAAGTTATATTTGAGGCTATCAACAAGAAGAACATTCTTAACAAGAGTAGATGAACCTTTACCAACATTTCCAATGCCAAGAATTCTACCCTTTTTCTTGTCCCCAAATGTGACATAGCCTTCATAGATAGGTTCCATTTCTTTGACTAATGAGGCGTCTCCGGTCATATGGCGACAACATCCACTATCAAGAAACCATTGAGCCGGAGTATCTACTTTGCTTGCAAGTACCTAAGACAAAAGAGAAGGAGTGACTTTTGGTACCCATATTTGTTTGGGTCCTTGAGGGTTAGTTAAAATACGCTTGACTCTCCATATAGTTTTTACTCCCTTTTCAATTTTTCTATTCACATAGCACCTAGTACTAGTGTGACCAAATTTACCACAATAAGTGCAACAAATAGATGGCTTATAAGATTTGTGAATATGCTCATGATAACTCTTTTGTTTATGTGAAGTACTAGCATGCACAAAATGATTTCTAGTAATCTAGAAGAGCTAGCAATATCAATATGATTCGAATGTAAATAACCTAATCCATGTTTAACATTTGAAGTTCATTGCATACAAAGAATATGATCAAGATCTTTTGTTCCTTTGGAGAACTTATCAACAAGCGAAGTAAGCTAAACAACTTTGGCTTTTAAACTATCAAACTCAACAAGTTTGCATTCAAGAGAAGACAATTTATCATAGGCTTCTAGATATTTTAATGAGGAAGTGTTGCAAGTAGTAGTAAGCTTTTCATTTTCGATTTTCAAACAATCAACATCATCACATAGCTTTTTGTTATCACTAAGCAACTTAGATCTTTCTTCAAGTAAGGATTCAATTTTAAGCTTCATTTCTTGGTTTTGCTTTGCACATTTCTTAAGTTGATCATACATATCACATAAAAGTTCATTAGGATCATCTTCATCATCATCAAGAGAAGTAGAAGGTGTAAGATGTACCTCATTCCCGAAAGCCATGAAGCAAACATTTGCATTTTCCTCTTCTTCTTCATTACCACTTCCTTCTTGATCCCAAGTGCTTATCATGCCCTTAGCATACTTTGGTTTGAAGAATTTCTTCTTCTTGTCTTCCTTTGGCTCCTTTTCTTTGGCGGAAGGACATTCTCCTATGAGATGTTGAGTGCTTCCACATTCATAGCATCTCATCCCATTAGGATTTTGTTTTCTTTTATTTTGAAAGAATTTTCTTCCTTTCCCGGAAAACATTTTCTTCATAAGCTTTACCACTAAAGCCATGGTCTCATCATCTAAGTTGATATATTCTTTATCACTTGAATTGTTGGATTCATCAAGATCAAGAATAGTCTTTAGAGCAAGACTCTTCTTTGCCTTTTCAATATGATCATCCTTTTTGTGTGTGAGCTCATAAGTGAGAGGAGAACCAATGAGCTCTTCCGTAGGATAAGTCTTCAAGTTCTTAGATTCTTCAATAACTAGAGCTTTGCCTTCCCAACTTTTAGGAAGTGAGTTGAGAATCTTCCTATTCATTTCACCCATAGAGTATTCCTTTACATATGATCTCAACCCATTGACAACATTGGTGAACCTAGTGTTCATCTCATTGATAGTTTCATTTGGCTTCATAGAGAAAAGCTCATATTCCCTCACAAGTAAGTTGAGCTTTGATTCTTTGACTTGATTAGTCCCCTCATGGGTGACTTCTAAGGTTTTCCATATCTTGTGAGCGGATTTTCTTCCACGTACCCGATTGTACTCATCCGGATTAAGAGCACAACTCATGAGGTTCATAGCTCAATAATTGAGAGTCATTTTCTTTGACTCTTCTTCATTAAATTCATTGTCCGATTTTGGAATTTGAACACCATCCTCCATTTTCATGGGAACATAAGGACCTTCTTCAAAAATATGCCATAAGGAGTAGTCTATAGAGAACACATATATTTTGAAGCGATCTTTCCAAGCATTAAAATTATTTCCATCAAAGAGAGGTGGTCTATTTGTGGAAGATCCCTCTAGGTAAGCTAATGCGCAATTTCCGGCCATGATCTTTACTTCAAGCTATTAAGCTAAAGATGAAGACGAGGCTCTGATACCAATTGAAAAACACAAGAGGGGGGGAGGGGGGTGAATTGGGTTTTTATAAAAAGTGGCTTCTTTTTCTTTGAAATAATGAAGTGTAGAACTTGTATATGAAGCTTGGAGAAACTAGAGCAAATATGAATACAATGAGAGCAAGACACGAGATTTATAGTGGTTCGATTCACAAAGAATCTACGTCCACTACCTTGAGTTTCTCCCAAGGATTTTCAACAACTTCACTAAGAAGATCTTTTTACACTTGTGGCTAACTCACAAAGAGTTTTACTCAAATAACCACAATTACAATCAACACTCACTAAGAGTACAAAGCCCAACACTAAGTAGGACTAGACACAACAAATACCCAATCACTAAGAAAGGGAAAGATGGAGATATAAAGATACAATTTTCACACTCAAGAAGTGGAGTAAGGATACCTTTTAAGATCACACTTTGATGCTCTTTTGAACTTTTGAATTCAACACTTTGTGTCTTGCATATATGAGATGGATTTGAACTTTTCAATACATAAAATGAGATGGATATGCTTTTGAAGAGCTAGAGCTTTTGTATATTCAATGTAGATAAGTTCTGGTTGTTGTAATAGGAATATACAGCTTTAGAGCTTTTATAGTATTAAAAAAGGTCCAAAAAAAGACTTTAAAACGGTCAAATAACGGCTAGTTTTTTTCAGAGTTCGGTTGACCGTTTAAGGACCTCGGTGGACCGATCACAACTTCGGTCGACCGAACAAGGCTTAGGTCGACCGAGCCTATAAAATTCAACTTTCAGTTTCTCTTCGGTTGATCCTAGGAAAGGTCGGATGATCCGACTTCCTGAACTTAGAGAGAAGTTGATTTTTCACTTTTAATGAAATCTTTTGAAGTCTAAAAGGTTTTCTTGATATGTAACAATTAAAAGCATTTCGAAAAACCGTTTTAAAAGACTTGAACTTTGAAATCAAAGGCTTTTGAAATACAAACACATGTAAGGATCATTTTGAAACTTAGCCTTTTGAAAACGTGTTTAATATGTATGCAAGACTATAGTGTTATATGCTTAAGTTCATTAAGAGCATTGGTTAGAGCTTATAAGATAATGACTTATAACAACAAATCTAATCTAACCGAACCTAAGTCTTCAATCTTCAATCTTGATGAGATGTGCCTTGAAGTATATGACTTTGAATCTTGATCATGGCTTGATTGAAGTACTTAGTGCTTCCAATATCAATTCCGATATTCTATCACCAAGATAAAGATCATTAGACACAACATCAAATGTTTGTCCATTATCAAAAACTGAGTTTGTTCGCCCTTAGGGCTTACAGTAGCAACCCAACCGACTAAGTGGAGATCCCACAAGGCGGTTCAATGTGGTATAAACAAGCTGGTTGAGTGAATCGGGCACCTTATATACTAATTGATACTTATGTATCTGTGAGTCGATTCTCCTGTAAGCCTGAAAAGTGCGTAGCTGCAAATCTAGTAAGAGTTTTTGTACTAAAAATGTGTTTTTTGCACTAATTCTATTAACTTTCTTGGATACAATGTTAGTTCTCAAGGAATTTAGGTTGATCCTTCAAAAATTAATTCAATTGTGGACTGGCCGAGACCAACTAATGCTACTCAAGTCCGTTCATTCTATGGTTTGGCAAGCTTTATAGGCGATTTGTTCGTGATTTTAGCACAATAGCTGCCCCATTGAATGAAGTTGTGAAGAAAGATATCCCATTCTTTTGGGACAAGCCGCAAGAAGATAGTTTTGAGGAGCTTAAACAATTACTTACTTCTTCCCCTATTTTATCTTTACCAAGTTTTGATCTAACTTTTGAAGTTGAATATGATGCTTCAAGGATAGGTATTGGGGATGTCTTGCAACAATACAGTAAACCTTTAGCATATTTTAGTGAGAAACTAAGTGGCGCTTCACTTAACTATCCTACATATGATAAACAGTTATACGCTATTGTTAGAGCTTTAGAGACATGGCACCATTACTTGATTGCGAGGGAATTTGTTTTCCACACGGACCATGAATCCATCAAGTATCTTAAGGGGCAAAGTAAGTTGAACACGAGACACGCTAAATGGGTTTCCTTCATTGATACCTTTCCATATGTTATAAAATACAAGAAAAGTAATGAAAACATTGTCGTCGATGCTCTTTCTCGAAGGTATACTTTCATTTCTCGAAGGTAAAATAATAAAATTTACCTCTTTTACCAAAAGTAGTTGAATATATATATATATATATATATATATATATATATATATATATATATATATATATATATATATATATATAAGGTTAGACAAAAGAGCAAGAAGAGATAATGAGAGAGAAGAATAGAGAAGAAAACAAAATCACTTGGAGATGGAGAGAAGAAAAAACAGAGGGAGGAAAAAACGAAAAAAACAACAGATATGGAAACAAAAATCATATTAAAATAGAGAGATTGAGAGAAAAATAAGGAAAGAATCTAGGGGAGAGAGAAAGATCAAGTCATGATAGAGAGAAAATATTAGGAGAGAAAATAAAAAATAATAATTAAAATATTTAGTTAATATGTTAGAGGGGTAATTTTGTCACATGCAGTAAATCGCTCTTGCAGGAGGATTCTTGCTCTGGCATTATCACTACCCTAATTTATTTCGTGTGATTACAAGTTTACATTTTATTTGTTCTATAATATGTTATGTGTTATGTTGTGGGTACGTTTTGTTGAGGGCAGTTTCGTACGTATATTGTAATTGAGGGAGCTAATAATAATTTACGTAGATGAGTAATTTAATTAGACGTGGAATTGAAATTAATTAGGATTTTTATTGGGATTAGAAAGTTACCATAATTATTATAGGAAATGAATTAAATAATAATATAATAATAGTAATAATAACATAACCGTGGGTGTAATGTGTAGTGGGAATCACACAAGCAACAAAAATAGGAAATGTGCTCGTTTTCTGCAAGTAAAGTGAGAAAGGAAATAAAATTAAAATAACATAGGAAGCAGATCGTGGGATCATGGGGATTGAGGGCCTTTGGAACATGTGCATCATCAAGAATGTATATACAAAGAGCACTGCTCTTAGGCGCAAGGGGGATATAAAAAAAAAGGAGGAAAATCTATTATGTCCAAAACTTTGAAAGGTCAACGAGGGAGTGGGTTTTCACCTTTTTCGACGCACAATATATGAAAATGAATGCAGTTCGAGATAGCTACGAGGGAGCGTAGATGAGAATCGATTCGGAGTTCGGAGCGGGAAGATATCGCACCGGGAATGGGGCAGATTTCTGAAAATTTTTTGAGCTCAAATTGCGGGATTTAGTGTCATAGCGGTAGTGATGTTTCTAGTGTCTAAACGATATTGTGATGGACTGTATTGTGTTGGTAAAACGTGGTGCTTTGTATACATTCGATTGTGAAAGCGTTTAGATGCGACTGAATGTGACTATATAGCTTACTTGTTGTTTCAACTTGTTTGTTCATGTTTTGGTCTTATTTAGTGTTTATCGTTATTTCGTAAAGGGTATTTTAGGAAATGGGAATGTGCTTTAGTATCAATTGTGTTTTATATAACTGTTTTAGGTCCCTATTGAGCACCGGAGCTCAATCCAATATCCGATTTTGCTGTTTCAGGTGATGATGAGTACTATGACGATGTTGATGGAGCTTGGGAAGGGGACTATGAAGAGTGACTCATAACCGGCTACAATTATAGAGCTTAGCTATTTCATTTATTCATTTATACTTGGAACAATTTCATTATTAGTACCGTTGAACAATTTCATTTGTAATAATTAGAATTCGTTTTCCGTTGTTGAACTCGATTTCATAACTAGAATTCCCTTTTAGTAAACTCTGTTAGTCGGCTTTGGTGTTTCATTAACCAATGAAACATTGTCATGTCATCGACCCTCGAGACAGGGTGTGACAAAAATAATATAAACAATCATATTATATCTCACGCAAGTTCAGTTCAAAACTAAACTATCAACACCGTTCTCTCCTAAACCACTATTCCTTCAAGGCAAAAAATTATATGTCGCGTGTATGTCTTCATCCATGTACTCAACTAATCACAATTCAGCATGTTTATATATAATTGAAAGAAATGTTCACACGACAAATTTTAATTAATTGAATACATAAATAAAGACGTACACGAAAACAAACAATTTTCACCCTTCTTTCAACCACAATCTAGAAAATTACTTCAC
This sequence comes from Vinca minor, assembly GCA_026122235.1. Classification (NCBI taxonomy): domain Eukaryota; kingdom Viridiplantae; phylum Streptophyta; class Magnoliopsida; order Gentianales; family Apocynaceae; genus Vinca; species Vinca minor. The sequence continues at coordinate 2,993,156 of JAOCZM010000129.1, read as the reverse complement.
ATCAAATCTTCTAACTCATTTTCCTCGCTTTTCACTCAAATTGGCTTCTTCATCCCATAAAATTTCTGTTATAATCTTAAGATATATCATCTATATATCCTAATATTGACATCTGATGACTTATTTAGCAAAGAATAAATTAAAAAATAAAACGACTAACGTTTTAATCAACTCAAACGAATATTTTTGTGCACAGTCTATCATTTATCTACCAAACTATCATTTTCATTTTATACTATTTGATCCTTATTTGATCCAACAATCATTATGATTGTCATTATCGTTTGACATGCTCTATTTATGTACACGTACTTAAGCAGGCAAACGGATACATAATTGTATATCCCGCATTCAGATCCGTTTTTAATTTTTCCTACCAAATCCATATTCGGATGCTACCGAATCCATAATATGTGTTATCAAATCCGTCCGTTCGAACCCTGGTACGGATTCGGTAAAACCCGTTTTCAAAAAGGCCAATCATAATACTTTTTCAAAGTTCAAATAAAAATATATAACCAAAATTTCGATTACATTTCAATATAATAATCAGAAGCCTCCTCAAAATAAAATATATAATGATTGAATTAGGGTAAAATCTAACATTAGATGTAAATTTATCCGAAGGTTAATATATATATATATATATATATGCAGGTCTAACGGATCCGATTTTTAATTTTAAGAATTCATTAGTGGAAGATAGAACAATGTTCTTCTCAAAGAATACAAGTCTTTGGGGGGTAAAAGTCGAAAACACGATTCTAGAATGATTTACGTGATTTTGTAGCTTCTTTAAGTAGTTTATTCGGGAAGCCAAAAAAATAGTGGCAGAGGCAGAAAATTTTCTTTGGAGGGGCACAATTAACATTGACAAAATAAATTCATATAAACATTGGCGGAGCCAAAAATTTTTTTTGATGAGAAGGACTCTCGAAAAGAAAAAATAAATATTTACAATGGAAATTAAAATATATATCATGTTTGATTGTTGAATCCAAAAAGAACAAGCTTGAATAAAAAGGTCCCAAAGACCTTTTTTGTATGATTAGACCAAAATAAAAGGCCATTTAGAAATATTATGGGTATTAGAGATGAAGTTGGAGGAAACATGGAGGGCTTATTATTAATGTGAACGAATATTTTTTTATTTTTGATAAAATCTTATATTATAATCTATTAGTAATTATGAATTTTTTGATGAAATTTTATATATATTATAATCTCTTACACAATTAAGTTTGTTACAATTTTAACCAAAATTGTTAATATATAAGTGGTGTAATTCTTATAATTCACGAACTAAAAAATCTAATTTTAAATCGTAAAGTGATTCAAAATGTTCACGGGACGAGGTGTTAAAAAAACAAAACTAAAATTATAAAAAAAAATTTGGAAAAAATTGGGGGCACTTGCCCCCAGGCCCCCCCCCCCCACCTAGCTCCGCCAGTGGGCGGAGCTATGTATATGCTATGCCAAAATTTTCAAACCAAGGTATATTTTCAAACCAAGGTATTTTTGTTGCACAATTTTTTTTTACCTTCACATTCTATTAAATTTGTACTTTGACTCCTCCCAATTTTAAAATTATGGTATTATAATTTTTCCTCGAAGTGATGACTTCCTCTAATTTTACATTCTGGTTCTGCCCCCAGATTATACTCTATATATGTACATGGTTTGACAAACAAAGTCTTTCTTTGAGGTTCTTAATTTGAATCGCCTATTTGTAGTAGAGCATCTTTTATATCATTTTTTTAGAAGTAAAACAATTTAGATTAATTAACCGATATCACGTAGTACATTTGGTAGGAGAAATATCGGTGGGTCTCCAAACCATTGATTGGAAGCTCTAAGCTTCATAGCATATTTCGCCAATTTGTCAGCAGTATGATTACAAGTTCTGTGCGCAAAAAATAAATTAGTTATTCTACCCCCAACAGATTATGAATTTGACTAACAATTTGATCTAATGTGGAAAAATCCTCCTCGAATTGGTGGATTTGGTTGACAAGTGATTGGCAATCCCTTTCAATGATGATGGCATAGTGACCTTGATCATCTTTTTATATCTATTCTTTATATACTTTGCAGTCTTTTACATATGTTATTTTGATTAATCGAGAAATTACCACAGTCACTAGATTTTTCGCTCTTATTTTTTATTTAGCAGGTGTTGAAGTATCGGAAATTTTCTTCAAGGTATATTTTTGTTTCCTTTCTCGCGTACTTTTACACTCATTTTCTTTCTTCTTTTTTAGTGTTTTTTTTTTCTTTTCTTTCTTCCCCATTTTCTTGAAGAAATATATCATTTTAAAAAATGACGTATTTTCTGTTTAAATACATAAATCTATATTTGTTTTGTTAATGCATCCACTAAATCTTAATAAAAAGGGGGAATATCTTCGAGCCCACTTATTTGCTTCTTATATTTTTTATTTATATAAATATAAATTGTTAAAGTTTTAACAAATAACGGGTAATTCAGATGACCGGATCCTCTGAATTCCGATTGAACTTACAATCAAGTTCAATTTATCTTAAACTTATGCAATGTTCATTTTTTTGTTGTTTATTCTTATGCAACATTTTTTATTTTCATAATATCTTTTTAAAAAATAAATAAATATGGATATTTAAAAATGAAAAAAAAATCAATTCAGCTTCGTTTATACTTGTAAAAATCAAGTGAATTTTCTTCTAAACTCTCTAAAACTAAAGTATTAATTTGTAGAATTTTTAATTTTTAATAAAATAAAAAAATAAAAAATATTAATCTAAAGTCACATAAGAGAATTAACAACAATAAAGACTCCCACATAAAAAAAATAGTTATTATTTTTAAAACTTGATAAATGTCAAGACTATAAAAGAAAATTAATGTGTATAAAATTTATACTTAATTCGATTAAAAATTGAAGTTTTTTTACGAGTTATTTTTTATTGCAAAATATAGGTCTTTTTTACAAGAATTGTGTATTTATTGGCTAATTTACCGTTACATTATTTTCACCATATATTCTTTTTTGTCAAAATGTGTAATTCTCATTCAACTCTTCATTAATTTATTTGTTCTTTTGGAGTATTAATTAGGAGTACTTTAGTCATCTTGATTAGTATCTTAATTTGGGTTAAAACTTCTAAAAAATACTTATATTTTGAATCGGGGGGGAGTATATGATATCATCAAAGACATTTCCTGATTTTTAGCACTATAGAATTTTCAGATCAACAATCTAATTTCCAATTTTTTGATGTATAATTTAATATATTTATGGTTTTTCTTTGTTTCTATTCTAATTTTTCAGATTTTCCTTTTTCCTTTTCAATATTATTCAAAATCCCACATTAAAATGTACAAAAAAAAAATTGGAGTTTGACAACATTATAAATAAAGAGTTGAGCATTTTTTTCAATTGGATAAATTGGTAGGTTGATATTTAGCCCATTAAATTCAGCGTCAAATTTAATTTGTTTTTCAAATTTTTTTATTCCAATAATTAATTCATTTTTTAAAAAAAAAAATTAGCTCAAAGAGCCATTTGATTTTTATACATTATTAATTATATAGAAAAAACGGAATTCAGTGCATAGAGAGAGTTGTTATTATTGTAAATAGCTAGTGCGTGTTTGGCACTTGATTGCTAAGGACCTTGTCCATGGAGAAGGAGTTCCAACAGGGTTTGTAAATATAAAATTGTCCATATCCCCTTCCATATGGACTAATTGTACTACAGAGTAGGCCCACTTTCGGACTCCAGAATAGAATTTTCCTTCCATATCCCTTTCAGTTCAGGCTTAGGGTTTACGCTATACCTATATATACTAGCCCAGGAAGGAAGAAACATAAACAAACAATTGTCCGTATTATCTCTCTGCTGCTGCTGCTGTGCTGTTCTGCTGTTGGTGATCGTGATGGTGATGGGAAGCCAAGAAATCCCAACAACTCCCCTGAAGAAGCAGAAGCGGAAGCCGGAGCTGAAGCCGCCATGTCCAGATAGTATAATAAAAGAAGTCGGTGAGGCTTTCGTACTGATGACCGTGTGCTCATCCTTGTACCACTTTCTCAAGGGCACCTACCATTCCCCTAAAGGCCAACGACTCATCGGCGCATCACAAGCCGTTCGAATGAAGGCCCTGCCAAGTGCAGGCAGTTTTGCCTCTTTTGTAGCTCTATTTTCGACCTTGGAATGTACTATGGGTCACGTTCGGCAAAAGGATGATAATTGGAATTCTATCTTAGCCGGCTCTGGCACCTTTGTTTTACTCAATATCCGTCGTTCTGGTATGTATGCGTCTGCGCGATTAGCTATGGCCGGCGGAGTTGTTGCGTCTCTTTTCGCAGGTTGTAGTATTATGTTTTATAGAGTTCTGGAGCCTATGCCGCCCGGTGGGGCTTGGACTACGGCTATGGATGTACCGCTAGCCCCACGGGAGGCCCCGCACTCTTCTTGGATTAGTGGTGTACCACACACTTTTTGTAAACAAAAAGGCGATACCCACGCCCCCACGGCCCCATCATCCGATCCTGCGCAATTGTACACAATCTATCAACGTCGATCCAACTGGGCTAATCGACCCAACTGGGCTACCCTTGCGGATTAGCGCCACACACTTCTTGATTTAGGGGTTGGTTAATAAAGAATATATGAGGTGAACCGGAGTGAGGACGGAGATTTTGGAAAGCTTGGTGTACGGTTTCCACCAACCAACTTTTGAATTCAACTTACAATTTTTTATAATAATTCATACTAGTAGTAATTCAATTTTATTGCTAATTTTTTATATTGGTATTTTGAGGTTTGTTTTTATTGTAGCATTTAGCAGATAAGTATATTTTAAACTTTACTTTCTCCTTTTTGTACTCTTCAAATTTATGCTCTTATAAAATAAGTTTTACCATTTTATTTAAGTTGCCTATATCTCAAGTTTTTTAGAGCATATCCAATGGTGTGCCGCATCTGCACTGCTCCGGCTGATGGGCACACCAATGACACTGCTAGCCAGCGTTTCTTTGACCTTAGAGCGATGTGAAAGTATTTCCTAGAGGTTGCTCAATTGGTAATTGCTTATTTTTCCTCATAGTTCTGGACAGTTAAGATATTGTTGTTGTTGCTAGTGCGTAGCCAGACTTATTCAGCTTAGAGGGCATTTAATCTTTATCTTTAGCTTATTTTTTCTTATGAAGCAGAGTAAATGAAAGTAAAATGGACTTGTATTTTTCCTCAATCCAGGGAAAAAAACGTTTACAACGGAATAGATAGAAGGAATAATAGATCTCTATCTATAGAAATACCCTTCTATCCAGTTATCAACTTTTGTCCCATTTTTTCCTTCTAAATACTTTTTACAAGTATGAAACTTTTCAGTGACCAAAATTGAATTTTGTTTGCTCTGCCGTAGGGATCTAACAGAATATATATTGTTGGAAGGGATATGAAAACGTTGAATTAGGGTGATTTAGGATCTTTAATTTGGTTCTGGAATAATTTTATTTTCAATTGAATGTCTTTTTTAAAATACTTACACTCTGTTAAGGAAGGCTAGCGTAGTTGGCTTTGCTCTTTCGATTCGCCCTGTACTAGCACCTTGATATCCTGTGAAGATGGCATGGCCACCATTGATTTTTGGCTACTCCTAGATTGGCGTTGGAACAGCATCCATCATTTGAATCAACGCATGAGGCGGGCGTTTGCAGTATATAGCCATCTTCTATGTCTTGGAATCTCTCATTCCGCTTCTTCTGCAGTATGTCTCTCAGATATTTGGAACTAAATTTCTCACTAGACTTACATATTTGGATAAGCATTAGACTTTGAACTAGTATTATAGTCTTAGTATTATCATTTAAATTCCTTATACAACCAAACAAACTGATTACTATGAAATTCAGAACAAAACAACTTGATACTATGCTCCTCCTCTTAAATTAGTACTACCTCCGTTTCAAATCAGTTGTCACTCTTGGGAGTTTCATAGAGATTGGAAAAGTGATTAATTCGGCTAATTTATTGGGTGAAACGATAAGAAAATCATCTTGATACTTTAAATAATCTCAGGTTGCACGCCATGTATTTGTTATGTGGCTTTATTCATAAATTTTGCATTTTTTGTTGTTGGCTCTTTGCTTTGTAGTTTGGACTTTGGACGATATTTCTCCCAACATCGGAGGAGTCCACCAGATGCTTAGTCTCCGTGATCGCATATTCACCGTTGTTCCAAGGGATTCTATCATAGCACTTCCTGAATATGAGAGCACTAATAGGATAGGAGCATCTTTTGAGACTCCTTGTGGTGGCCGTTTGGTTATTTCCTTCTTTATGTATTTGAATGTGCTCAAGGTTACCTGTAATGCGAGACTGATATCACCTCTTTTATCTTCAGATTAAACCTGCTGACTACAGGGAATCGATTTCTTTGTATGAAGCCGGATGTATGGATTTCCGTACTCTGAGATGGCTTGATTATTGCATTTCATTCGATATTCAAGTACATCTACTTCCGTTCAAATTCAAGTGAGTGGCGGTGGGGGCAATCCCACAAGGACGGTCCGTTCAAAGTTATATGGTCATTGAGGCTTGCAGGATCTGGATTGTCGGGTTTGGTCTTGGCGAAAGTATGGATGAAAGGTCTCCAGTTCTTACAGCTATTACAATATGACTTTCACATTTCTGCTGGAAACATAATTTATCTCTTGATATGGCCAATAAATACTTGCTCGCTTGGAAGTGCACTTGAAATGAATTTGAGACTTTGTTCGGGAAATCACTTTGAGGTCATCACTCACTTCCAGTATCATTACATTCATTTCTCCCTTGCTAAACAATTCATTTTCTGTTCATACCCTTGCAATGTCATTTTCTGTGCCTTCACGCTTGCACATAGAAATCATGTATTCAAACAATACTTTTACCTTTGATTTTTTTTTTTATTTGCTCTTTTAAGCAGAGGCATTTAATGTTGTTTAGAAAGAGGAGAAAATATGACAAAAGAATATTGGAATGAATTACATATTGGTCCAAGTAACTGTACAATACCTGATTTTCATGCTTATTCTTCGTTTAATTTGTGCATTAGATTATATTGTACTTTTTTTAATTGAAAATTCATTTTCCTTCATGTGGTTCTTGGTGCCCAGGACGTTTTACCTGAGGATAAGCCCCAGCTGGTACTGGCTGATTAATGTTGATTCAGTTCCAATACAAACAGCCTAGGGATCTTAGATTTGTAGGTTTTTTATACAAGAATTATAGGGAAAGGAAAATAGGATTGTAATGTTTCACCCTCTTAACTTCTGATTGATTTTTAATCCTTCCTGTGATCTATATTTTCCAAACGGCTCATAAAGAGGATTCAACAACCTGGTGTGTATAGTCATTTTTCCTTAAAATGGAACTGTGAACGTCTCTTAAAACCTTTCTATTGTTTTGTATTGCTTGGTAAGTTTATTTCCTGTCAACAGAGGACGTATTGCAGGGAGTTGCTTCCGGAATAGGTCTGTTCGACTCAACGTACGTTGTTAATTTGACATTCTTGAAAAATGGAAATTTTTGATGTGTCATTTAGGCATGTCAATGAGACTCAAAGGCCCATATTTAGACTAGTGTTGTCAATCGCGGATGGCTTATCATGGCGGCAAGCAAAAAAAATGTCATAACGTTATAGCGGGCGCTATAACGCCTAATAGCCGACACAATAAAATCATGCAAAATATATATATAATACAATACATAATCTAAATAAAAAAGCAAAAAAATAACAAAATGAATCAAACAAATAACTCAAAAGTCATTAATCAACCATTAACTAGTATATCTAGTAAGTCATAACACATAAAAGAACAAGCATGCATAACTCAAAAGTCTCCAAACACGATAAAAAACGATAACCAAAACAAAACAAGAAAATTCGAGAAATCTAATAATCCTCTCCCTCTTCCTCTTCCTCTTCCCCCCTCAACTTCTTCAATATACTCATCCTCCTTGCTAGGAACAGATGCAAATCCTTCACCCTCTTCCCCATCTAAGGGGCCATCAAAATCAATATTAATATCTTTGATATTTTCATCCATGTCATCATCTTCAAAATCACGTTCTTTTTCAACTTCAATTATTTGCTTTTTTCCTCTTTTACTCGACGAAGCAATTACTCTACCCCTCTACCTCCTTTAGACACTTTCGAAGCTGATGCGGATAAAAAAATAGAGAAGAGAGAGGTCCTAATGTCATTTCATCGAAAACTTTTGTTCATCTGATTGAAGAGGTCTGGTTATCTTGGGGCCCAGTTTGGTTGGGGTGCGAAGAGGAAGTAAATAGGGATGAGAAATAAATGTGGAGGTAAATGAGTTATTTACGTCGTTTGGTTGAAAGGGGAAGTAAATGTTGAGGGGAGGTCCTCTCCACATCTGCATTTCAGCTCATTCAATTTTGGAGGGGCTGGAGTGTATTACCGCTAATTACCGACGGATTAGCAACCAAACGGTCAACATTGTTGACTTTGACTTATTAACAACCGATGGCTGACTTTCAAAAGAGGAATGAGAACGGAAAATTGGCGTTGACATTACCACAACTATGCACAGTCATTTGTTTAATTCACTAAGCGTAAATTATATTTTTAAAGCACACTACTAAAACAATGTTTTAGTTTGTTGCAACTTGGAATAACATATTACCATATAATATTCATCGAGCTTGATTCATATTCTTTGTCCCTTAAATGTATCCAATAAAGAAAAATGAAAAAAAATTGGTCGGACATACTTAGAATCTAAGTTCTATTAACTAAATAAATACACTTAAATTTTCATTCACTTCATTTGAATAGGTGAAAATTCAGTGAGAACTCATTGGATTTTTCCTTCACAAACTTTCCTTCATCTTACTTTTTGTGAACAATTATTCTCTTTGTACATTTATTCTTTAAAAGTATTTGGAATTAACAATGAAATTATTTTTATCTCATTTGCGAAAGGTTCTTCAATTGATAGTTTATATAAAAAAAAATACACCGACTTATGATCTTTCCAGATCATGATATAAATATCTGATTGATTTCATGCTCTTTTGCGGGATCAAAAGACCAGTAAAACATTTTCAACATTTTTCTTAAAATCTTTGTTTCGTTTACTCATTTGTTGAACTTCCAGACCTTTGATGTAATCCAAAATTCAATCTTTTTTTCATGTTTTTTTCCATATGTATAGAAAATAAATGGTAGAGAAAGAAAGATTCTTTTTTCATTTACCATATATTTTGTAGAAGAGCTCTCTTCAAATTCTCAAGAAGAAATATATCAAAAAAGTTTTTCCTTTTCTATTTAATTGAAGGTTATATTTTATTCTGTATATTTTATTGCAATAAATAAATTTTTGAACTTTAAATTTAAATGTTTTATTGGTAAAATTTTGATGTCTCTCGTTCTCTCTTTCCAGTGCTTTGGGTTCAAATGTTTGCCAGAAAATATATAAAAAACTTTCCACATGCTGTTTTTGAAATACGGATTCCTTGGAACTTTGAAAGAAAGGACAAAGAAAGATGTTGTTAGGATAAGAGGCATATTGCTTAGTTAGATACCTTCATACTATTGCTGAGAGTATTCAAGACAAACTACACATTAATGTAATTAAACTAAACATTTAAGAATACAAAATATTACTTACTATGTAGTTTTCGTTTTTCTTTTAGCTTCTTCCATTAAAATTGCACAATATAGTCTTAAAAAAACATATACATAATTACTTTCTACTTTTTGTGTGTAAATATTTCCTTTTTTTTGTGAGATTGAAGATCTCTAATTTATTCTTAGTCAATAGTTTATCTATAACTGTATTTGTTTTATATTTCTTTTGATTGGAAATAGAAAAAGTTGTACTGCTAATGGATAACAAAAGTGTTTTGGATGGAAGATGAAAATAATTGATGATAGTATTTTACTATCTCTACCGTGCATAGCACGGGTCATTAGGCTAGTATATTTATATTACAGAGCATGTTATACATACGTATATTTGAATCTATATATTTTTTCAATCCTATTTTCTTAGATATTCACATTTTTTTTTAATTAATTTACTAATTTTTATTGGTTGAGAATATTTATGTTAATTAAATTAATTGAAAATAGAAAATATATTTAGATTAATTCAGCTAGCAGATTATATGTCGTTAATCTTGGAAGTTTTGATATTTTTTTTCTCCTTTTCTTGATGGTAATCTAAGATTTGATTGGCTTCAATGTACTATTATCTATTCAATTAATTGAAGATATTAACTAATGTATATAAATCATTTGATTCTTTTTTTATCTTCTAATGTTCTTTTTTTTATTATTTATTTTAACAAAATCCTCTAAATAACCCCTCTTCAGATTTTGTTTTAATAGAATTTTTATGGTTAGGGATGGAGAGTTCATTGGTAGGGATGGCAACGGGGCAGATCGGAGCGGATATCTGAAATACCGATATGCTCCGCGTATAGAAAATGGCCGCTCCAATCCGATCCGTGATCCGTCCCGGATCAGAATTTTTTGGTCCATGAACCGCTCCGTCCGGAGCGGATCAGATCCGATCCGCCCCATGCAATTTTTTTATTTTTTAAATTTTTTTTAACAGATGTAAAGGTGGAGGCGATGGCGGCATTAAGGCGGAGGCTCGGAGATGGAGACGAGCTTTCTCGGAGACTCGGAGGGGTTGCTTTTCGCTCGGACTTCGGATGGGTGGCCGGATATTGCAGTCTTACAGCGGAAGTGGGGGATACCGGCAGAGGGAGGCGGCTCGGGGGAGAGGGAGGGCGGCAGAGTAAGGGTTCGGGGAAGAGGAGGGAGTCGGTGGTTTTTGCTGAGAGTGAGAGGGAGTCGGCGGAAGGAGAAGGAGAGAGGAGGGAGGAGGGAGACGGTGGTTTTTGCTGAGAGGGAGAGGGAGTCGGCGGAAGTGGGAGAGGGAGAGGGAGTTTTTGCTGAGAGGGAGCTATGAGAGAAAGTGGAGTGGGGCGGGGCGGGGGGCTGGGTAGTATATATTAAGGAATTACTAATATATTAGGGAATTACTACAAGGAATTAGGGTTATTATATGGGCTGGGCTGGGCTGACATCCTCTTATTATTTTATATGTGCGGGGCGGATCGGGACGGATCGGAGCAGATCGGGTTGTAGTGCATACCGAATTTGATTTGCTCCGTTCGCGGAGCGGATCAGATCTGCTCCATTTTCTATACGGGGCAGATCTGATTTGCCCCAAAAGCTATCGGAGAGGAGCGGATCAACTGATCACTGGTCAAATTGCCATCCCTATTCATTGGAAACACTGTGGGCAAGCTTATGGAGCCAAAGAATATCGTATGCTTGGTATCTGTGTACACAGCGAGGGATGCTATTTCCATGATACTCTCGATTTTCTAAAGCTCGCCATTCCTTCTGCAGTAATGATCTGGTAAGTCCATGAATTTCTCCCCCTTTTTGTTTCCCCCCATTTTCAGAGTTAGCACATGAGAATTAAGGCTAAAGGAATGGTCCTATCATAGTTCTTAATTTTCTTGGTCTGCTCCAGAATATATTATTTAGCCCTTCTTGAACTTCAGTCACCAAAAGACCAAAGTCCATACCTGGACAGATTTTTAGGAAATTAATCCCTTTTGCAGAAGAGGAAAACATGGTTGCATTAAGATAGCTTGATCACCTTGAAAATGTGTCACCAGACGGTCAAATTTTATCTTGAAAGTCATCACATTTACAATCATTTTTCCTGTCCATTATGTTTAAGATTTTCGTCCAGGAAATGGTTCGTAGGAGCTTGTCCCGATGATCAGATGAAATAAATCTATGGGATGGAATGGTTAACGGATTTTGCTGCTTTATTGCTTGTGGTACTGCTAATACAATATTAGAATTGATTCCAGTAAACAATTGAAAGCTATTTGGCCTTAGTATCCTGACTATTATCAAGTGCTTCTTCACAGGGTAAAATGTGTACCTAAGATGATGCATTAATCAGCACTACTTCAAATTATTGTAATTTATTTGTCCTAAAAGCTTAAAAATAAATTTTTAGAAACCTTGTAGCTCATTTTTTTTTCACGTTCCTTGATGAATCTTGATAATTATTTTTTTTTAATTTAGTTTGATAATTAAAATATACATCTTTTTGGGTCATCTAAGATGGTCGTTCTATTATCAGATCTTCTTCCAAATCTAAAATTTCAGATATCAGTTTTTATCAATTAGGTCTGTATTTAATCATTATAAACTATAAGAGAAAAACTTCCTGTATATACACAAACAATTTTTAATTTTCTCTTATTGTCAATAATTTTTTAATTTAGCTCTTTCTGTACCAAAAGAAGGGCATGCAAAACGAACGATATATTCTAATTCAATAATTTCTTTCACACTCTTGGAATCTTCTCATGAATCCCACTTTTTCACTATTGACACATCATTTTTTTTCTTCCATTAGCCGATAAATTCCAAGCAAACTGCCTTTGTGACTTTGTCCCCACCACTCGTCTTTTATATTTTAATCTCCATAAATATGGTGAAATCATTTGTCCACATACACGTCATCCTATAAGTATACTTTGACATCAAAGCAGCAACACAGTCATAGGAAGAAATAAGGGACATTTACTGCTCAATTCTGTATTTTGAAGGACTAAATTGTAAATATCCCAAGTCTCTTGCTTATGTGGCAGTTTAGTTAGAGATTGGTTGTTTTAGTTAGAGTTAATTATAACTAACTTTCTATTTTAGAATTGTATTTTACTTATATTTTACCATCGAATCACAAAATCTTAATACCCGTGCATTTGTCAAAGTCTATAGATAATTTGGGACGGGGGAGTAAATCTTTATACCAAGTTGAAATAGAATTTTAATTGTGATTATTTTCCAGGGAGATCTGGATGTAAAAAAAATTTTCCCGTTGGTGGTTTCATTCTCATAGCTATGATATTATTAGTGTAGATTACTCTTTTATGCTCAAATTAAGTACTCATGTTTCAGTCATTAACCCCCATTTGTTCTCATTACCGTGTACTCTGCCAAACGGAAGGCCTTTATGGTCTTTGTCACCATCCCTTCTTGACCACTCCACCTTTTTAGGAAATGCAAATCAAATCGCCCAGTAAAAGGATGTTTTATAGAAACTCGTACCCGATTGGTATTTGGTAGTGGTGACTTGTAAACTATTCTTTCAATTGCGCTCATGTATCCCTTAAAAGATCAATATCCGTTAAAATTTATGTACTCGATTGGTATGGTATACTTTGAGTTTGCTATATACAATTCATTATAAATATTTTTTTCTGTCCGAAATTTAATATCTCATTTTGTTAGCCCTAAGGGCGATCGAACTCGGTTTTTGATAATGGACAAACACTTGATGTTGTGTCTAATGTTTATATCTTTGTGATAGAATATCGGAACATATATTGGAAGCTCTAAGTACTTCAATCAAGCCATTGATATCAAGATTCAAAGATATGCAAGGCTCATTTATCAAGATTGAAGATTGAAGACTTAGGTTTGGTTAGTTTAGCTTTGTCGTCTTAAGTATTTATCTTAGAAAGCTCTAACCAAAGCTCTCATGAACATAAGCTCTACACTCTAATCTTGCATGCACACAAACACGTTTTTCAAAAGGCTAAGTTTCAAAATGTTCCTTACATGTGTTCGTATTTCAAAAGCCTTTGTTTTCTAAGTCTAAGTCCTTTAAAATGGTTTTTCAAGTGTTCTTACTTATTACCTTTTGGGAAAACCTTTTAGACTTCAAAAGATTTCAAAACGTGTGAAAAATAAGCTTTGAAGTTCGGTCAACCGAGCTCAACCTCGGATCAACCGAGCACAAACAGAGTGTTTTGCATACAAACTTCGGTCGACCTAAGCTATGGGTCGGTCGACCGACTTGGTGCTTGGTCATCCGAAGTGCCATGTTCGGTCCACCGAACTCTGTGTTTTCTAGCCGTTATTTGACCGTTGGAGACTCGATTTTCAGCCTATTTTGAAATGTATATATACTCCAAAGCTAGAGAATCATTCCAAGACTTGGACATACAAAATAGATTGATTTCTTATCAAGTCTAAGACACCTTCAAAGCAAAAACACTTCATTTCAATGATTTGAATCATTCAAATGTGTTCTTTCAAAAGCAAGACAAAGAGTGAACTTCATATGTTCAAGGAGCTATAATTGTTGTGCTTCAAAGGTATATCTTTCACTTAGAAGAGTGAACAACCTTGTTCTAAACATTCTTAATTCCCTTTCTTAGGGATAGGGTTATTATTGTAAGTCCTACTTTGTGTGGGCATCCCTTTCTTAGTGATTGGGTTTTGGTTGTTAAGTCCTACTTAGTGTCGGCAATTGTAAAAGTCCTACTTTGTGTGGGCAAGCTCTTTGTGAGTTTTAAGTTGTGGTTGTGTTGTAAAACTCTTAGTGAGTTAGCCACAAGTGTAAACATTCTTCTTAGTGAAGTTGTTTAAAATCCTTGGGTGCGGCTCAAGGTAGTGGATGTAGATTCTGAGTGAGTCGAACCACTATAAATCCTTTGTCTTGTTATTGGGTTTTGCTTTTGCTTTTAATAATCTTGCTCAAACTTACACAAGCATTGCAAAGATTGGAAAAAGTTTACAAGATTAGTTAAAACCTAATTCACCCCCCCTCCCCTCTTGTGTTTTACACATTTTATTATACAAAAGTTAAGGGATGAATTTGAATTTTAATAAGTTTACAAATTTATCCTTATCAATTAAAAAAATAGCGTGTTAATTAAGTTTAATCAATTAAATTAATTAAGTTAGTGGTGGAACTATGTGTTAGTGGAAGTTCAAATCAAAATTATTTCTATTTTAGAAAATGAGACATTCAATTTTGGACATCAAAAAATGAAAATTGTACATTCAAATTCAAATTCAAATAGAGTGAATAATAAATAGCATTAGTATTATTAAAGTTAGTGGTGTAACTATGTGTTAGAGAGTATTATTATTAAATTTTAAATTTTTTAAGAGACCAAGATATTTTATATTTATAAGCATTTATTTATACAAAAAATATATATCTAGTACTAATATGCAGTTTTCAAAAATGCCCAGACAGTAGCCTGAGAGAGAAATATTTAATGTACAGAGGATAAAAAAACATACATATTTAAAAATCTAACCCTAATTTCATAATCGATTCCTAATTTCATAGAATTTAGAACCCCAATTTCATAGAATTGAAATTAGCTTTTATCATTTCTCCTAAGTTTAAGAATTTTGTTTTGCTAATTTCGTATTAGAGACATCAAATTTACAATAAAAAATTCACAAGCGGGAAAAACCCAGTGTTCACTATATATACAATATGTTTCAAATCTTAAACTTTCCCATTTTCTAATTCAACTGTATATCACTAAAAGTTGATTTCTCAAGTTTTCAATAAAAAATATCAACATTATGGTGAGTGATTGATTAAACAATTTACAACCGCTAATATCCTTCATCCCATACTAAACTCACTTGCTCTTTTCCTTCAATATATCCCACCATTTCCACCCAAATTCTTCTGCTAATAATTTTCAAATATGTTTCCATTTGAAAACGTCGCCATTGTTACAATTGAATACTTGATTTTTTGCCTTTGTATCCACGGCTGCTCATATCTCGTGCTGGACTACTAAATTCGCATCCACATTATCAGCATAACAAATCCGTGAATTTTTACTACCGTGATATACTAATGGTTTATTCTCGAACTTGCGTATTGAAATTAGCTTTATCATTTCTACTAAGTTTAAGAATTTTGTTTTGCTAATTTCGTAGAGCCATTGAATTTACAATAAAAAATACACAAGCGGGAAAACCCAGTGTTCACTATACATACACTATGTTTCAAATCTTGAACTTTCCCATTTTCTAATTCAACTATATATCACTGAAATTGATTTCTCAAGTTTTCAATAAAAAATATCAACATTATGGTGAGTGATTGATTAAACAAATTACAACCGCTAATATCCTTCACCCTATACTAAGCTCACTAGCTCTTTTCCTTCAATATGTCCCACCATTTCCACCCCAAATACCTATGCTAATGATTTTCAAATATGTTTCTATTTGAAAACATAGCCATTGTTACAATTGAATACCTGATTATTTGCCTTTGGATCCACGGCTGCCCATATCTCGTGCTCGACTACTAAATCCGCATCCACAACATCAGTATAACAAATTACCGTGATATACTAATGGTTTATTTTCGAACTTGCAAATTGAAATTAGTTTCATCATTTCTACTAAGCTTATGAATTTTTTTTCTTTATTTTCTTAGTAGAGCCATCGAATTTACAATCAAAATTCCACGAGCGGGAAAAACTCAGTGTTCACTATATATACAATGTGTTTCAACTCTTTAAATTTTCCCATTTTCTAATTCAACTGTATATCACTGAAAGTTGATTTCTCAAGTTTTCAATAAAAAATATCAACATTATGGTGAGTGATTGTTTAAACAATTTACAACCTCTAATATCCTTCATCCCATACTAATTCTTTATCCTTCATCATTTCTGCTAAGCTCACTTGCTCTTTTCCTTCAATATATCCCACCATTTCCACCCCAAATTCTTCTTTTCTCTGATGACTGTTTCATGTATCCTCCTAATTAGACTATTAACTTTCTGATTGAAATGTAACCTTTGATCCTCCCAATGTTCTATAGACCATGAAAACTTTTTAAAACTTGAACACACTAGCAAAAGGTGAAAACCAACTGCAACCATGAAGGCAGATCCCAAAATCATGTAGTAAACTAAATTGTTCACATCTTTGTCCCGAATCCGGCTCACATAACTCGAAAAAATGTGAGCGTGAGCTGAGGTGATGTGAGCATGAGCTGAGCATGAGCTTAATATTCAAGCTTGCTTCTTATGTGAGCTGAGCGTGAGCTTGACCCCGCTCAGCCCGAAAAAAGCTCGAACCCGAATAAGATTAATATAATTAAAATATTATATATATATAATAATAATAATAATAATACTAATTTAAAAAAAACTTATATACATTATAATTATAATGATGGTGTAGAAGAATTCAATGGGATTGTCAAAATTGGAATTGCCACCGACAATGGAATTAAATCAATCTTTTGAAATTTTCAAATTTATCATTTGTTAAAATTTTAAGTGCATGGATTCTCTTGTTTTTTTTTTTTTTTTTTATTTTTTATATAAGACTCCTTTCATTAGCATATCAAACAATCTTGAAACTTTTGCTTCTTTTTGTGTATTATTATCCAAATTTAGTTTTAAGGCTCATTGTATTATGCTATTCTTGAGACAGGATTTTTGTTTTCTTCGCTAATATAAATGAGCTTGGGAAGCTCGTGAGCTAAGCTCGAGCTCATGTTAAAATGTGAGCTGAGCGTGAGCTCAAGGTTTATGAGCTTTTCCGGGCTAAGCGTGAGCGTGAGCTTTTCAATTTTTATGTGAGCTGAGCGTGAGCTATGCCAAGCTCAGCTCACATAGCTCGATTGACACCCCTACGTCTGGTTTTGAGTGATCAAATAGCAGGCTGCTGCTGTCCCAGTTGCAACACAACCCATTATTCCTGTACTTGATTTTAGTATTTCACTGCTATCATCCATCTTCTTTTGGATATCTAAATAATCTTCAAACAGTTCTTTTCTTTCTTGTTCCAAGGGTAGTAATAGAGTATAACGAGTTCCCAAAATTAGACTATGACCTGTGGTACCTAATGGCGGCTGATGTATTGTAATTTGCAATATGTCTGAAGGTAGATCATCAACAAATTCCCCGGAACAAGACTGATACTCCTCATTTGTATCTGCAATTGTAAAAGGTTGGGTAATTTCCTCTTGAACAAATTGATTTTGAACTAGCATCATCCCCAAATAAAACCAAAACTCAATTTAACCCCCATTGCCACACCACTCCCCCAGAAGAAATAAAACAAAGGAACAATGACCATAGTAGGGTTTAGAGAATTTTACACAAGATTCAGTGCCCTAACTAAAAAATGACCAAGATATTTTATATTTATAAGCATTTATTTATACAAAAAATATATATCTAGTACTAATATGCAGTTTTTAAAAATGCCCATACTGCAGCTTGAGAGAGAAATATTTAATGTACAGAGCAAAAATAAGATAAAAAAAACATACATATTTAAAATTCTAACCCTAATTTCATACATCGATTCCTAATTTCATAGAATTTAGAACCCTAATTTCATAAAATTTAGAACCCTAATTTCATAAATTATTTTTAAAACAACATATATATTTTACATATCTAACCTTACATTTCATATAATTTACACATCAAACATTTAAATTCATACAATTTATCAAAAAGTTCAAGAAACATTTGTATTTACATATCATCGAAGACCGGTATTAGTATTCGGGTTCTCACCTTGTAGCATGATGAACATTGTTAGTATATTATGTGTTTACGCTAAAATTTGCAAGTTAGAGAATAAACCATTAGTATATCCCGGTAGTAAAAATTCCGGGAATTGTTATGCTAATGTTGTGGATGCGGATTTAGCAACCTATATCTCGTGCTGGACTACTAGATCCGCATCCACATTATCAGCATAACAAATCCTGAAATTTTTACTACCGTGATATACTAATTGTTTATTCTCGAATTTGCAAATTGAAATTAGTTTCATCATTTCTACTAAGCTTAAGAATTTTTTTTTATTTTTTTTATTTTCTTAGTAGAGCCATCGAATTTACAATCAAAATTCCACGAGCGGAAAAAACTCAGTGTTCACTATATATACACTGTGTTTCAAATCTTAAACTTTCCCATTTTCTAATTCAACTGTATATCACTGAAAGTTGATTTCTCAAGTTTTCAATAAAAAATATCAACATTATGGTGAGTGATTGATTAAACAATTTACAACCGCTAATATCCTTCATCCCATACTAAGCTCACTTGCTCTTTTCCTTCAATATATCCCACCATTTCCACCCCAAATTCCTCTGCTAGTGATTTTCAAATATGTTTCTATTTTGAAAACATAGCCATTGTTACAATTGAATACCTGATTTTTTGCCTTTGGATCCACGGCTGCCCATATCTCGTGTTGTACTACTAAATTCGCTTCCACATTATCAAAATAACAAATCCGGGAATTTTTACTACCGTGATATACTAATGGATTATTTTCGAACTTGCAAATTGAAATTTGCTTAATCATTTCTACTAAGCTTAAGAATTTAGTTTTGCTAATTTTGTAGTAGAGCCATCAAATTTCAATGGCCTTTTAAGTGGGCTCTTTGTTCATATCCTGCATTCGAAAAGAAAGCCTAAAATATTAGGAAAAAATGTTAACCTTTTAGGGAAAGGTCATCTTGAAGGTACCAAGGCTTGGAAAAAAACAACAGTGGTTGCAGATGCTTCAGCGCCAGAAGAAGTTGAAGAATTTGGGGATCGGTTATAAAGAAATATCGACTAAAAGATTCTCCAAGAAAAGTGAAATAGACTAAGCTAAATATGTTTTAAACATTTTTTGTTGATCGTCATCTAGAAGAAGACCAAAACTCTGGCTATATTATAGCCCCACGTTTCATAATAGAAGTCCTTTTAGCATTTTCATCTTTTCTCAAAGTATAAGATCTTTTCAAACTTTTAAAGATTATATTTTTAGATTTTTAGATTCAATGTACATACCAGGAGGAATTTTGAAGCATTAAATAGTGGTACCAGGAGATGCCATCCTCTACTTGGTGGGTGTTTTACTAAATTGTATCTAGCACAGTGTTAATAATGGCGGATGGCGGGAAGCAAAAAATCCGCCACAAAAAAATAGTGGATGACGTAGCGGGTTATGGAACCTTTAAAAAAATATTATTTATATATGTAAATACACAAAAAAATAACTGCAGGATATATTAACATAACAATATATAATAAATTAAATTAAATACAATAAACTACATTAACAAAAAAACATATGTATAACGTTTTAGTGTAGATTTTAATTATTTTTAAATTTTTAGAAAATTGTGCCGGGGCAAATACCCAAGCCCATTTTTAGTTTTGGCCCAAAATTCATAAAAAAAAAATCGTCATTTACACCATATCCGCCGTATCTCGCCAAGGAAAAAGCAGCCGCCATAACCGCCACACCAAATCTTCCACGCAACAGGTTTAATATGGCGGAGACCGCCGTATATGCCATGGCACTGCCACTTAACAACATTGATCTAGCTACACAATGAGTAGTGGAAGGATGAAAAGGTCGTGGTTGGCGCGATTTTCAAATGTTTGCTTGCTATCCGCTAGGTCACTGGTTCGAACTCCAAAAACAATAATTTTATGAAAATATAAGGGTAAGGTTGAATACATCGGTACCTTCCCTAAACCCTACTGATGTGGGAGCCTTATTAATGATTTTTTACTAGAAATTAGCCTCTTATTTCCATTATAAAAACCGTATAATGAAGTGCAGCTGCTATGATTTTGGTGTTGTTTGGGCATAGGGGACGACTAATATCACGGATTGCTTACGAGCAACTATTTGTCCATGGAAGGAGTCCTCTACTGCAAGCCCCCATCTGTTGTAATGATTATTTTGTGGTGATTAATGAAGGGTGATTCCAGTTTTCAAATGTTCGAACTCTTTTGATCATTTCCATAGTCAAATCTTAGGGTTTTTTGTTCGTCAAAAATACTCCAACCATTGATTTTCCTTTTTTTCGGTTCTCTTTGAGCTTAGTTCTTAACTCCAACTTTGATATGCTTTCACGTAGTAGACTCGAGAGAAAATTAAGTCTAACACGCCGTGCATCACATAGAGATGGGCAATGTCAGATTGTTGACTTTGACAACTTAGGAATTAACAAGGTCAGATTTTGTCCCTACTAAATTTTATAGGTATATGTAGGTTAACACAAAAACAATGGCCACTATTATCTTTTTTCTTTCGAATTAAAAAAGTACTCTAAAGGCATTAGTCCTGTTGACCAATTTTAACCTAATTTAACTAATTTTTAACTAATTAGGCTTAGTCAACCATCATTTCCCATAAGTAAATTTCCTTCTCTTAAATTTTGGTCCGTGCAAGTAGGGGTGTGCAAATTCGATAAAAATCGATTTACCGACCGAATTCGATTTGAATTTGGTAAATCGATTTCGGTACTTCGGACCAATTCGGTAATTAGGTACATATCGAATTCGAAAATTTCGAAACTGATTCGAATACGATATTTGTTTTTATAGAATTTGGTATTACCGATTTCGAATTGAAATCGGTCAATACGGTCGGTATTACCAAATTCGAGTTCGAATTCGTATTAATATATTATTTAAATAAATATAATTATTTATATGAGATATTTATAATGTTTAAAATACTTTAAATAACCATATATATTATGTTGCCCTAATATCCCTAACTAATATCAGTATATCAATTTTATTACAAATTAGTTTTCAATTATAGTCCTCATTACATCAGAAAATACATCGTTTACAACAGTTGATAGTTATTATGCATACTAAACTATTATCAAATTTCAATTTGTATCACTAAACTATTTTTTAGACAATATAACCTCATGGGGAGTTAGCCGCCCCTAATTCTATGCGGGTCTTACCCAAAAAAAAAAAGATTAGGCTATTTCAGCAAATATATTCAATCAACGCCAATCCTTTTGCTCATTAACATTTTAGAAGATTTCATAAAACCCTTGTAGTTAAGTTTTTTACTTTTTAAGAATATCTTAACTCATGAATTAATGGTGGTTGTTCTTGTTTCTTTAGTACCTTCAGTGGTTCCTATACCTGATTCTTGGATTATTGTTTCACCTAATCAACAATATGGCCAAGAGAAAAGTCTCCATCCGCACTATTAACCACAATCTTGGCATCAAAAGAACTCAGGGAAGGTCAAAGGATTTGTGCATGTATAGAGTTTGGAAAGCAATACCATATGACATGCACCAACTGATCAAACGGTTCAAATCAAATTTAGCAACAGTCCCTATACTCTCAACCCTTGATTCTATTACCAAAATCAAAGATTTGTTGCTCTAAGGATTTAATGAAAAAGCTGCTCAACTTTATACCAAAAATGTCCACTCCCTGTTTCCCAGCCATGCAAGTACTATCTTTCTTCTTCCTTCAATCGTCAAAACCTCTGCACATTCTCAAACGCATAAATCTTTGGGTCTTCAGCTTCACTGCAATGCCCTCAAAAATGGGTTTGATTCAGAATGTACAGTTTCCAATTCTCTCATTTCATTTTATTCCAAATTATGGAATACAAAGAGTGCATACAAAGTGTTTGAGACAATGCCTCTGAGAGATACTGTTTCTTGGAATTCCATGATAAATTGCTATTTACAAAATGGGATTTTCTTGGAGTCAATTATGTTGTTTAAGGACATGTATGAGTGTGGGTTTGTTCCCAACCCGGAGTTGATTGCTAGCGTTCTTTCGGCTTGTGCCCAGAGGGAAACTTTGGACTAGGATGGTCTATTCATGCTCTTTCTATTGTTGATCAAAGAATGGGAAGTTCGGTTTTTCTGTCTACTGCATTGGTGGATTTTTATTTCAAATTTCATGATAAAGTGATGGCATTTCGTGTTTTTGATAGAATGGAAGATAGAAATGAGGTCTTGTGGACAACTATGATCACAGGATTTGTTGCTGTTCATGACTTTGGAAATGTGATATATTGCTTCCGGACAATGCAGGTTGAAAATATTAGGCCCAATAGAGTAACATTACTCAACATATTACCTGCTTGTGCTGAGTTTGGTTTTATAAAACAGGGGAAAGAGATCCATGGACATGCTATTCGCAATGATTTTGATTGGGATTTTAGATTTTCCTCAGCTCTTATAGACATGTACTGTGAGAGTGAGACTGAACTCAGGGCTGCAAAGTTTATTTTTGAGAGATCGCCAACAAAGGATGTCGTGATGTGGAGTTGTATGATTAAGAGTTATTCAAGGAGTAAAGATAGTGTTGAAGAAGCTATAATGTTTTTCAATGAGATGCAAAAGGAGGGAATTTGACCCAATAGTGTTACTCTGTTGGCAGTGATCTCTGTCTGCTCCACAATGTTGTCCCTCTACCATTCTCGTGGAGTCCACGGGAATGTCTTGAAATCTTGCTTGATTGCTCAGTTAAGTATTCAAAACTCACTCATAAGCATGTATGCCAAGTGCGGTTTTCTATCAGATTCTGTTCAAATTTTCGTGGAAATGTCATTGAGGGATTCCATTTCATGGAGTATTATTATTAGTGTGTTTGGTCTTTACGGTTATGGGGAGGATGCATTGCAATTCTTTCATGAGACGAAATTGCAGGGAATGAAAGAAGATGCAATTACAATTCTTGAAATCATAACAGCTTGTAACTATGCTGGCCTTGTAGATGAAGGGGAAAAGATTTTTAATGAAGCGATGAAAGATTAGAAAATTTCGTTAACTGTAGAACATTATGCTTACTATATCGATCTCCTTGGAAAGGAGGGTAAGCTTGAAGATGCTTGTGATGTCGTGTGTCAAATGCCTTTTAGACCTAGTGCTAGAATTTGGAGTTCTTTGGTTTCTGGTTGTAGGCTTCATGGAAGATTACAAGTTGCAGAAGTGCTAGCACAGAGGCTAATCAAGTCGGAGCCAGAGAATGCTGCCAATTATACACTGTTAAGTATGATTTACGCACAATCTGAAAATTGGCATGTTGTAGAAGAAGTAAGGAGGAACATGAAAGAAAGAAAATTGTTGAAGAACTATGGTTTCAGTAGAATTTAGCAGGATAAGTTTGTAACCGTGACTTCATTTGGAAAAATCTCTACAATATTTGGCCAAATTTTGTGCGAAATCAAAGGTCAGTCTTGAGCTAGATTAACGATATAGCTACATCAGTAATCATCATCTATCATGACAAATGAGAATGTTTAATTATTCATGCTTTTTCCCCTTGTGGTGTGTTAAGACAAGACTGTCAAGAAGAGATATCATTGTTAACTGGTAACCTAAAAATACTTCGAAAATCAAAATTTCAGGAAATATATTGTGGAAGATTTCGGGCATTTTTAGTTCATTTTTTTTTTTTTTGTAGTGAAAAACCAAATTAGAAGTATAATAGAGATGGCAAGATCATAGAATGTCACTAAATTATAGATCATAGAATATCATATAAGAAACGTTGCATTCTTAACACTAATGAAACCTTTTGAAATCCTAATACCTATTGAAAAGTGCATGCAATTTATAGAAGAAAGAACAGAAAGAACATTTTATCAACATTATATACTTGGTATTTCGTATTTGTTGGATAGGAGTTTTCATGAAGTAATAATATTCATACCAATTCCAGATAAAGGAATAGAATCAGTCGATGTGGGATCTTTAACACGCCCTACACAATTAGGGTTGGACATCTGTATTTTTCTTATCATTTCTCTTAACTGTGCTCAAAAGGTATAGCTTCTCCAAAGTCTATAGTATCTTTAGGGAATCCTCTAGCACTATCTAATTCTAAATTTTCTTTTCTTAAAGTATACTTTTTCTGTAATACCGGGTGTATTTTTCTTATCATACATGAGGTCATAAATAGCTTCAGAATCGTCATCTATATTATATGGATCCATAAAATTACTACTAGATATTGAATATGTTATTCTCTCTTTTTCTAAAATTTTATATTTTTGTTTATCTAAGTTAATTCTTTCTTTATGCTTTAGATACATGTTTAATACATGTACATTATAGATTCTTAAAGCATCTACATATCTCAAATAACTAGGGTCTTCATAAATCATTTCTATTAATTCTCTTTCTTTATTATAAGTTTCTACTCTTTTCATAATATCATTAACTATATCATTAGGTAATGAATTGTTTAAGACTTTTATTAATCTTTTATTAGTTACATAAATATTAATTAGATCTATACTCTTAGTATTTCTATATTTATTCCTTAATCTATATAACATATCAATTTTTAAATCATCATGTAAATTCATAATTATTTCAAGTATTATAAGAATTCATCAAATAAAATTATCAAATAAGATTTAATTATTTATGAACTTTTATTATCATACTACTACCATCATCCAACAATTATATACTAAATTATAATATAACTCTGCTCCTATATTTCTAAATATAACAATTCTTCATAACCAATAGTTGTTCATTCAAGTTGGTTTGCCAAAAATTCCCTTCACAGCCCACCTGGCTAAATATGGGAAAACGGTGGCTACCATGCTGACCTCTTACAACTTTCTTAGTTACAAGAATCATTATATAGAAATAAATTAGCAAGAATAATATTATATTTTAGATATAATTATGGATCATAACAGTAGTATGATTATTAATTTAGTTCATAATAAACAAACATACCTTATCTGAGTTCTTGCTTTCATCCATAGCTTGTAATTGAAATATAACTTTAAAGAAATTTTATAAAACTGAGGGAATGATTTTACAAATGTTGGTGTGCTGGGAAAGATTTTCGGTACCTTCCTTCTAGCTTACATCCTTCTTATATACTAAATTTTTAAATCTGAAGGCATCTTACTTTTCCTCCTATCTTTTCTTAAAAGGACTCCTACTAACTAGTCTTCTAGCTCCTACTTTACATTATTGAAGCCATTCTTGCTATTTTTCCATCTATCTTACATTATTGATGCTACTTTTTTGACTATTGTTACATTATTACATTATTATGGAATCTCTCCTGTAGCTTATTCTAACTTTATCTCGGGCACTTCATTGTCTTGTCCTCCACAATGCTGACACTTGTGCTCGGGTACATTATTGAAGTTTCTGCATAATTGTTTTTTAGCTTCTTCTGTTAGCCACTCTTTTTTCATGGCTCTAGTCTTTGGTGCTTCATCAGGGAGTACAATAGTTTCTAACCATCTCCTTACTTCCTCTTCGGCATCTGGTTTTGTTACCTTACTCATAGAGTAAATTAACTTTTGATCTCTGCTGTAATACATCCAAATAGGATTTCTAGATTCGTATGTATTTCTCAATTCTTGGAAAATTACCTTCATATTCACTATTCTTTTTTGTTGCAATATTTTCGGAATATCTTGAATTTCAATTAAATCCTGCTGTACTGGTATCTCTTCCGGAATTACCATATCTCTTGTAATACCCAATTTTATCACATGAATTGGGGGCTTTATATGGTCATAATATATCTCTGCTGGTGCTGAATAAAATCTGACATAGATTAAATCTGCCTTCGTAATTCCTAAATAAGTTTTGGCTGCTGCTTTAACTTCAGGAATTCCTTCTAACTCTTGTCCATTGACGGTATATACAACATTTAATAATCCGTAAGCATATGCTGAGGCTACTAGATTGGGATTGGTTCCAGGCATGGCTATTAACTTATTTAATCCTACCAATTTTTTAGTAGTATAACCTAGTCCTTTGGAATAAAATTGTTCTATAGGTAACTGGGTTGGTTTTGAGTTTAAAAAATCAATAACTGTTTTTGCATTTTGTATATATCTCATGGCTATATGGTTGAAATTCTGTTTTTCAGCTAATAAACTTTGAGAATAAGTGTTTATCTGAGGGGGTGTAAACATTGCTGGTTTAACAAGAATAGGTTTATTTTCTGGATAAATGGTATTTATATTATAGGCTCTGCTTTTACTTGTTCCTGCAATATTTTCTTTTTTCCCTGCAAAATATAAATTTTTGTTAATTATCCCATTCTTCTGAGAATATATTTTGTTTTTTATCTCAGAATCATTACGGGTTATTTCTGGATTAGCATCCCTGCTTAGTTCTGGATCATCATCCTTGGTTATCTCTAGATTAGCATCCCTGCTTAGCTCTGGCTTTTTGCTCTTAGCCATTAGCTCTGCTATTTGCTCACCTTGTATTGAGCTTTGTATTTCCATTTTTTCTATTTTTTGTAATACTTTTTTCAATAGCTCTGTAATATCTGTATCTTCCTTCTCAAGGATTTCTAGAGAGGTAATCTGCAAAGACATTTTTATTAGTTCTGATAACTTCACAATCATAATCAAATTCATTTATTTTTATAACTAACCTTCTCAATTCCTTTTGGGTTATTGAATCGGTTAATTTACTTTGTAACCAATATTTTACTTGTGTATTATCAGTTCTTAGTATAAATCTAGTATGTATTACATATATTTCGAAATGTAAAATTGCTTTTAATACTGCTAATAATTCTTTTCTATTTATTTCCCATTTTTGTTCATTTTCCTTAAATGTACCTGAATAATATCTACATATATGTTCTATTTTTTCACCTTCATATTTATATTTTAATATTCCTCCTTAACTTTTTTCACTAGCATCTGATTCTATTATATACCTAAATACTTTATTTTCATCTGGAAATTCTAACTTTGGTAAATTTCTACATAAGTCTTTGATTTTTTTAAGTTTTTCTTTATCCAAATTTGTCCAAGTAAATTCTACATCTTTTTTCAATTTCTTTTGAAATGTTATCAAATATGTAGATAAATGAGGTATATATTCTCTAACCTGATTAATTAATCCTAGAAATGACTGTAATTTCTTTTTAGTATCTATCTCCTCAGTTAATTCTAATATCTTACTTACTATATGGTTTTGCATTTTTATTCCACTTTTGTCTATTTCTATTCCTAAGAATTCTATTTGATTTTTCATAATTTCTGCCTTTTTCTTACTCAAACTTATGCCTGAATTTTCTACTATATTCATAAACCTTTCTAACAAATCAATATGCTCATCATAAGTATGTGAATATAACAAAATATCATCAATATATATTACACAATTATCTAAGTCCTTAAAAATTTTATCCATAAAGGCTTGAAATCTTCCTGGGGCATTCTTATATCCAAATGGTAATACATTCCATTCATAAAATCCATTAGGTATACTAAATGCTGTTAAAGCTTTAGATTCTTCTGTTAATTTTAAATGATAAAATCCTGATTTACAATCAAATTTACTAAACCAATTATATCCTGATATTTGTTTTAGTTTAATTACTTTATTAGGTAATGGGTAATTATAAGTTTGTGTTTTAGCATTCAGATTTCTATAATCTATAACCATTCTACTTTTCCCTCTTTTTTGTTCTGAATGTTTATTTACAATAAATGCTGGACTACTATGTTTAGAATTGGATTCTTTAATATAATTATTTTCTAATAATTCAGGGATATGTTTCTTAAATTCTTCTACATCACTAGGTATATGTTTTAAGGGTTTTTGATATACTATTGTATTTTCTTCTTTTAATTTTATATCCACATAAGTACCATGTTTATCCCAATTTTTTAAAGGATATTCTGAATATAGTTCTTCTAACCTTTGTCTTATGGGTGATAACTTATCTATGTTAAAAATATTATATACAATAATATTATCTATAGTATTTTTAGTATCCATATGTTGTGTTATCTTACTATCTCCTTTCCCGCCAATCTTTTGTTATTCTTTCCTTATTTTTTACTCTTAAGGCTAGTATATTCTTATTACAAGGTGTAGTTATTATTAAATATTTCTTTTCTATTCTAACTGGTAAATAATCATGTATC
Source organism: Vinca minor (assembly GCA_026122235.1). Classification (NCBI taxonomy): domain Eukaryota; kingdom Viridiplantae; phylum Streptophyta; class Magnoliopsida; order Gentianales; family Apocynaceae; genus Vinca; species Vinca minor. The sequence continues at coordinate 2,964,593 of JAOCZM010000129.1, read as the reverse complement.
CAATTAATTCCTAATATCATATCTTTTCCTTCTAAATCAAAAGCATATATCTCTTTTTATCTTAAGTATTTTTTCCCCATAATTGTACATCTATATTTTTTAGCTTTATATTTTATTTCGTTTCCTTCACCATTAAATCCTCATACTAATATGCTAGTTTTTTTCCCATTTATCTTCCTCGTAAACAATTTCTTTTGCAAATATTTATCTTTGCTCCCGAGTCTACAAATGTTGTATAATATCTACTATTATATCCATTTACTATAACTTTTATTAATATATATACAAAATTATCCATATTTTTCTCTTAGATTCCATATATTATCTCTTTCTCTTGGTATAACTAATTTTTTCTCTAAATATGTTAATTCTATATGGGTTTCACATATACTCCATGGTCTATATCTAGATAGTCCATTAGTTCCTAAAATAATATCATTTGTTTGTCCTTCTCTTTCAATTTGTATTTCAAATTCTAATTCTATTATCTCGTCCCTCCTAATTCTACCCTTTTTTATTACTTTACCATTACTATTATACAATTTTCCTTGTAAGTCTAAGTATTTATGATTACTTTCCATTATTAATGCCTTTCCTATAATATCTTGTGATATATAATTTGGTCCTGCTGCTGTGTCTATAATCATTGGTCTTATTTTTTCATCTATCTTTCCTAATATACATACTTGAGATATAGATTCTAGTTCATTTATTTCCATCCTACTTGATGTAGATATTCTTAAATTTTCTATTTTCTTACTAGTTTCTCCTATCCTATCTCTTACTATAGTTAACTCATCATCTGGTATTTCAGTATAGGTATTTTCTACATTATTTACTATACTTAATATATTTTTTAAAAGGATTATCTATATGTACTCGCTTTCTATTTTCCTTTTTCCTAATATTTTATGTTTATTACTTACTACATATAAGTTTTTTACATTTAACTCGTCATTACTTTACTATTTTTTTAACATTTCTATTCCCGATAATTTCCAATACAACACAAATGCTTTATCTATATTTTGATCTACTAAACTTATAGCATAATTTCCACTAATTATAAATTTCAATTTTTGATAAATTAAATTTCCTTTCATTTTAGCTATTATACTTTTCTCTATAGGATAAGTAATTCTATCATCTGCAATATAGATTTCTAATGGTGTATCTATTCCCTCCTGGAAACAGGCTTTTATAATTATCTCTGTTCCTCCAAAATAAGCATATCTCATTGAATCTTTAGTCTTAATTTTATTTAATTCATTCATTATACCTTGTTTAGATATAAGAGGTATTTTAGTATTTCCTTGGGTCATCCTAATATCTATAGCATGTTCTCTTTTACTAACTATATAATATTCTTCAGTTTCTTTAGATAATATCTTCTTTAATATTGGTATACTAAATACTTTATCTTTTGTTATACTAAAATCTTGTTTTTCTATTTGTTGAAATATCTTTTTATCAAATATTATTTTTAAATTACTACTTTCATTGTTCGTTTCTTCTTCTATACTAATTTCTTTATTTTTTATTTCTCTAGGATTTTCTATTTCACTCATCCTCTGAATTTTCTTCATATTCTTCATCTTCACTATTACTGTCACTTTCATATATAGTATCATTATCACTTAATTGTATATTTTCTAAATTTAATATTTCTATATCCACAAATTCTTCTTCTTCAAATAGATTTACTTCGGTCTTCTTAGGTAGTTTACAATCCTTTGCTATATGTCCTATTTTTCCACAATTATAGCATTTACATTTAGATGGGTCTTTTTTATATTTATCTATCCTTTTCTTTTTAGTTACATAAGACTTCTTTTTATTACTTCTTGCTTTATAGGGTTTTCTTCTATATGTCTTTTTATAGGGTTTTCTTTTATATGTCTTTTTATATTTTGGTTTTAAATATTTCTTCTTAGGATATTGTTTACTACATCCTAACTTAGGTACATCATATCTTGTACAACATCTTACATTATCTGCTAATGCTTTCTTTAATCTCTTAAATTTTTTATAATCATCACATTGTCTTCCAAACCAATCTCTTAAATATTCTATTCTAACTCCTAAGGTATCTGTTCTTGGCTTTCTAGCAAATTCTAATAATATTTCTTCATTAAAAGGATAAGGTAATTTATTATAAAATAAGTCATTATACTCGTTTCTTTTCTACATCTCGTTAACTTAGCTTTATAATAATAATCCTTATATGCACATATATATTCTTCTAAGTAACACATATCACATATAACTATTTCTACTAAACTCATTTTAGCTTTTTCTTTTTGTTTATTTATTAAACCTATTTCACTATTTAAATTACTAAATTCTCCTTTTATTCCCATTTCATATTTTTCTAATATATCTATATTTCTTCCAGTGTTATTTCCTAATCTATCCGTAGCTTTTCTAAATGTTAATTTTGTATCTTCTTCCAAATTATCAAACCATAATCGGACAACTCCTGTAAAACTTCTTTCTATATAGCTTGCCGTTTCTGTTAAACTAATCTTATTATCTATTAATTGTTTTGCAATTATTCCTACCCATTTTTCTACCTCTGTATTAGTATCTAATATACAATCTAGATTTAACATTCCTGTATAATCTGTCTTAGTTTCTTTTGGTGTATATTTTTCTGGTATCCTATGTTCCCATAATTTCTTATTTCTTCTACTTGCTTCATAAGTATATCTAGTATATTCTGGTCTTCTATTATCTTCATATTCCATTCTAGTTCCTGAAGTTGATGGCTTATCTTCCTTAGATGATGCTTCTTTCATAGGTGTATCATTTACATTTATATTTGCAATTTCTTCCATTAATTCAGTATATGTTTCACTTTGTGTTTCACTAAATTCTTCATTATTTTCATTATTTTCTATCATATTTATTTCTACAGTTTCTAATTTTCCTATAATGAGATTTTCTCCTATATTTTTCAATTCTTTATTCATATTTCTTATTTCATCTAACAATTCATTCAATAATGTTTTCTTATCTTTATTTTCTGATTTAATTGGATTAAAATATTTTTGATTTTCTTTTTCTAATCTTACTATCTGTTCTGTTTCATTTTCTAAAGTAAAAGTTTCTTTATCTTTTATTAATCTTAACTGATTTTTTCCTATCTTACAAAATTCCCTATCCTGATTAGTTTTATAAATTTTTAATTTAGTGTTATAATATCCATCTACTTTATAGCTATTTATCTTCTTTTCGTCTTTATTCATAGAATTCTTTTCTCATTTTTTCCTATTTTCATTTCTCGTAATATATGACTATATAAATCATATTCTTCCCGATCTTTTTTATTCTTTTTCCTTCTTCATGTATTAATTTAGGTTCTTCTATTATTTCTTTTTCTTTTCCCTTTTCTATTCTACTTAACATATCTTTGATTTGTTTTATTTCAGTATATACTTCTTCTAAATTTTCTATAATTATTTTTATATTTATTTTCATATCTTCTACTGGTTCTTTCATGGTTCTATTGTTTCTGGTTTATAATTATGTATTCCTAAATAATTTATTATTGAATCTATCTTAGATTCTAATCTATCTTGTTTATCTTTTATTATTTCTAACTGTATTTCTACAGGTATATCTACTCCTTTTATTAAATTTAAATCTTCTCTAACAATTTCTCCAATACTAGGTGGTAATTTTTCTATAGCCAATAATATATTTTCTTCTTGGTTACTTTCTATAGCTTCTTTAATTTCCTCATATAAATTTTCATTCTTTCCTAATTTATCATATAAGAATAAATTCGTCCAATTTAACTGTTTATGTTCTTGTAAACCTCCATATCCTGCTAATATAAAAGGTATAGCTTCTCCAAAGTCTATAGTATCTTTAGGGAATCCTCTAGCACTATCTAATTCTAAATTTTCTTTTCTTAAAGTATACTTTTTCTGTAATACCGGGTGTATTTTTCTTATCATTTCTCTTAACTGTGCTCATAATTGCACCTGTATTTATCAAATTATCCCTATTCTTGTTAGAATAAATACATTATCCCTATTCTTGATACTTTTGCACCTGTATTTATCAAATTAATTGGACGCGGTTTGAGTCGCCTAGCATTATTCCTCTTATAATTAGAAAAATGTTCTTTTTTTTTAACGAATAAGTTTTATTTTATACGTGTGAACCCATAAACAAACATTTGTTCGCACTAAAAATACGAGCGCTTGCAATAATGTTTCCTAAAAAAACGAGATGTATTGATTTTATATGTACACCCTCATGTCACGTAGAGAATGACCAACTATAAAAATTCGTTACAACTATTATTTTTTGGCTGAAAACAAAGTGGATACAAGAGGTTATTCACAACTTTATGAATTAAAATGACATAAATAAACAACTTCCAATTTTATTTATTTTTCTTTTTTGCCGAACTGAAGCACTTTAAATGCCAGACAGATTCTCTCAGGTTCAGGCTTTTCCACTTTGTGTTCAAGACGTACTGTGGTTAACGTTAAAAATAATAAATAACAATCAGCTAAAGTAACAAATTATCAGATTGTGATTGAGAAACAAGAAAATGTATTTAATAGTAATTATACACTTATATTCAAGATTATTGCCAATGTTTATAATGGAAATGATTAATAGCTCGATTAAATTAAAAGTAAAATTGTATGTGCAAAAATAAAATATTTTCTCCTTATTTAAAAGGAAGTATTTTTTGTGATTCTTGACACTTTTATATTTATCTATTCAATTTTCTCGATTTGGGTAGCCAATAATACGCGTTTATAATTGGGCAAAACGGGTCCTCGGTGACTTTTCCCCCTCTTATTCTAATTTACCTTCTTCGTCCACATCTCAATTATTGAGAATTTAATATGTTATGTTATTTTTGTTGTTTAATAATTCAAAATGGATAATGACCAAGATGGTTAATTAGTACTCCCTTCATTCCTATTTAATTGTCGTTTAGGAGATTTATAAGTATCCAAATTAGTTGTCATTTAAGATTCTTTTATTAATTGTCAACAATTTATTTCAATTATACCCTCGATATTTCTTTTATTTGAGGCATTTGTCATCCCTATTTTTTTCTTTCTTTTTTTATGTTATAGAAGTGAGAGAGGGGTAATATTGAAACTTTCGGTGAAAATAATAAGTTTTTTAATTTTCTAAAATTGTCTAAAGATTCTTATATTTAGGAATGGAGGGAATATAAGAGAAAGTGAAATACAGCATGTTCCTGATGCAAAATAAGTGTTTATTCTCACATATAAAATAAGACAAACGTTGGATTATAAATCGTAACGATTGAGAAGAGAAAGAACACTTATTCTCGATTAAAGAATATATGTTATTCCTCAAAAAAAAACTCAAATTTTAAAATTTTACTAAAATTTATTTGGTAAGTGCAAACAAAACATTTATTGACTCAACTTCCTTTTAAAAGGAAGTATGTGATGAACCTGTTTTACATGTACAGATATACTCCTCCATGTCACTAGAGAGTGAACAAACTACAAGGATTCGTTAAAGCTTTTATTTAATGAGAGCTTTGCACAGGTCTTTATCAATTAGATGTAGAAGTAGTATTGTCGGATACTGAACATAAGTCTGAAGACCAAAACCATTCACCAAAAAGGGTACCGCCAAAATTTGAGGAAAGAACACTTACTTCAAATTCCAATTTCCCAATAGTGCTTGATTTGTGGGGTTATGTGTAATTTGTTAGCACAATCGCTGCAAATAAAGACAATTCAGTATTTCGGTAAAGAAGGAAACAACAAAACCGAGGATTGCGTTCAACGCAATTTCCTTAAAACAGATTCGCCAACTCCCAGTAATGTGCTAGAGTTCGAATGGCGTCCGTCTCCCAGGATACAACGGCTTAAAATGAAGTTTGTTCTGCACAAGAACAACCTCAACTCAACCGAACAGAACAAGAAAACAAATTATGAACCAGAAGAAAAAATATATGAAGTAATAAGAGAGGAATAAAAATCACAGAAGCTCTGTAATTCTGGGGTAGTCTCAAAGGAGGATGCAATCCCCCTTTTATAGATAGAGCTTGAAAGCTGAATTAAAATCTGTAATGAAATGGCTGTTACACAGAATTTATTCTGGGTAATAAACCCCTAGCTGTTACAGAATTAATTCCCTTAACAGTTACAAAAAAATTTTGAATGTGGAAATAAAACCAGTAGCAAAAACGCGGGTTGATCAGGCCCGTGATTTTTGTTCCGGCATTCGTGTGCGCAGGTCGCGCCCGCAAACCAGTCAAGCCATTTTTGGTCCGGACAGGCCTTGATTTGCACCCGCCCTCGCTGGCAGGGTGTGCGCGAGGTTATGACATGGAGCATAACCTTGCAAAGTTCTTTGAACCTTTATGGAGTACTTTCTAATATAAAGTGCTTCCAACTTCCCATCCAAAGCAATGTGGGACTCTTCCACTCAAATTTCTCATTCAACTTAACCATTCTATACAAGCTTTTTCCAACAATCCCCCACATGAATGAAAATTGTTTTGACTCGATAGGTTTTGATGTTCATCATCCAACCCCTGCATAAGAAAAATAGGTATTATCCTTTGAACTTTCCCCTTGTAAAATATGTTTGCTTTACTAGTCAGTCCCAAAGAGACTTGATGTCCTTGAACTGCCTTGCTTTCTTGTGTAAAGAGTCCACATAATTTACACGAGAACTGCTTTTCTTTATGTTCTGTTTCTCATGATTTTGTTCATTTTGGCCATGAACACTACCTCGGTTCTCGCAAGAGTTTCTAAAGAATTAGCCCGGTCAATTCTCCTTTGAAGCGGCCCCCACTTCTCTCTCACATAGGTAAAACCTTAAGTAAAGTATTTTTAACTTATCTCCTTAAGGATTATTAAAGCAACAAATTGCTAACCTTATCCATTCTATCATCTGCTTTCATGACAGAATGAGTTGAGGTTACCCCTCACGATGACTAAATTAAATCTTACAAGTAGGTTGTCCCTTTGAACTTAGATCTCGGGGATCTCCACTCAACTAAGTCGGGTTTTCCTTCATAAGATTTTTATCCTCCACAAAGCTTCACACCCATTCCTTTTGTTAATCTTTCAACTCGCTCTCTATTTAACCCTTTGGTTAATGGATCCGCTATGTTATCTTTTGACTTCACATAGTCAATCGTGATAATTCGAAAGTTGATAGCAGCTTGTCTAATGGTATTATGTCTACTGACGTAATATGTCTAGACTTACCATTATACATAGAATTTTGTGCCCTACCAATTGCGTATTGATCTGTCACAATATATACGGATAGACGAGCACATGTCTTTCCCATTTAGGAATATCCTCTAGAAAATTCCTTATCCATTCAAACTTCTTCTCCACATTTATCCAAAGCTATAAACTCGATTCCATAGTGGATCTAGTTATTACGCTTGTTTTGTGGATTTCCAACTCATCATAAAGACTCAGCTAGTGTAAACACATAGCCACTTGTAGCTTTTGAATCTTTTTATATCTAATATCCAGCTTTGCATCTCGTAGCCTTCTACTACAAACTGGGTATCTAGTATAATGCACCCATAGTTACGAGTATAACGTAAGTACCTTAGTACTCTTATTATTGCATTCCAAAGGCACAAAACTTGGATTACTCAGATATCCACTCAATTTGCTTACCACATAAGCAATATCTCGGTCTAGTACAACTCATTAGATACATTAGACTCCCTATTATTCTTGAATATTCCACTTGGGCAACACCCTCTCCACGATTTTTGGATAGATGGAGACTATTATCCAAAGGCGTTTCTAGCCATTCCGGAGTCATCCTTGTTAAACTTGTCAAGGATTTTGTCTACATAGTGAGCCCGGCTCAAAGTTAGACCATCTCGCTGCTCTTATGATCTTGACCCCTAAAATCACATCAAAGAAGACTCCATGTCCTTCATGTCAAATTTAGAATTTAACATATTTTTGGTAGATTGAACCAATTTATCATTGCTACCAATAATGAGTATGTCATCCACATAAAGACATAAAATGACATAGCCATCTTCTCGTCTCTTTAACATAGATACATTTATCACACTCATTAATTTTGAATCCACCGATTATCATTGCTTGATCAAACTTTTCATGCCACTTTTTAGGTGCTTGTTTTAATCCATACAATGATTTCACCAATTTACACACTTTCCCTTTAGCATTTGGAGCCACAAAACCCTCGGGTTGCTCCATATAGATTTCTTCATCTAAATCCCCATTTAGAAAAGCTGTTTTAACATCAATTTGATGTATTTCCAAGTTTCTTAAGGTAGCAATTGCAATAATCAACCTTATAGAACTTATTCTTGTCACAGAGAATATGTATCAAAGTAATCTAAGCCTTCTTTTGCCTAAATCCTTTAATCACAAGTCTCGGCTTTATACTTATCAATAGAGCCATCTAGCTTCATCTTTCTTTTTAAAAAATCCATTTGTATCCTAAAAGACTACAACCATGTGGGAGGTCCACTAACTCCCATGTGTGATTCTCGCAAAATAGAATCTATCTCAATTTTTATGGCCTCCTCCAAAAAAGGTCCTTCTGGGAGAATTCACAGCCTCTTCATATGTTTGAGGTTCTCTCTCCAACAAGTAGGTTTCAAAATCATCTCCAAATGATTTTTTCTACTCTAGCTCGCTTTGTTTCGCCGAGGTTCAAGTTCTTGAACCACTTGTGGATCATTAGCCCGCTTCGTGGCCTAGATCCTTCAACGCTCTTGTAAGGAAATACATTTTCAAAGAATGATGCATTCTCAGGATTCCATAACAAGATTCTTATGAATATCCGTTATCTTTGAATCATGCACTAAAAACCGGTATGCAGACTATTATGTGCGTAACCTATAAAGATACAATCCACCGCTTTAGACCTATCTTAACCATTTTTGGTAATGGTATCAAGCTACTTTTGCGAGACACCCCCACACTCTCAAGTGTTTGTAGGATGGTCTCTTTCCTTTCCATAATTCATATGGAGTTTTGTCCTTTTTCTTTCGGGATACGATATTCAAAAGGTAATTGCTAGACAAAATAGCATCGCCCCACATATTAGAAGGTAATCCTGAACTTATCAACATTGCATTCATCATTTCTTTCAATGTTCGATTTTTACGCTCGCTACTCCATCGATCGAGGAGAATATGGTGCCGTTCTTTCATGAACAATTCCATGTTTTTCACATAAGTCACCAATTGGTGCCTCATACTCGCCACCTCTATCACTCCTTAATCTCTTAATCTTCTTCCCAAGTTGTGTTTCAACTTCTATTTTATAGAGACTAAATTTCTCTAACGCATCATCTTTGCTCTTCAACAAATAGACATAGCAATATTTTGTGCTATCATCTATAAAAGTAATAAAATACTTATTACCTCCTTTTGTTTGAACCGATTTCAAATCACAAACATCAATATGAATTAATTCAAGTGGTTCGGTGCTCCTTTCAATGGAGTGAAATGATGTTCTTGTTAATTTTACTTCAATGCAAATTTCACACTTATCTTTCAAATCAATTTGGAATGTAGGAATATGGTCTATTTTAATTAATCGTCGCAATGAATCAAAATTTACGTGACCAAGTCTGTTATGCCATAAATCAGAAGACTCAAACAAATAAACAGAAGAGGTTTCACATTTATTGATAATAGTCATTACATTCAATTTAAACAACCCCTCGGTCGCATACCCCTTTCCTAAAAACATTCCTGATTTGCTCAGAGTGAGCTTATCTGATTCTATTACAATATGAAAACCATGTTTGTTCAATAGAGAACCAGATACAAGATTTCTATGAATTTCTGGGCACATACAATACATCACCAATGTCAAGATCTTGCCCTAAGTCATCTTCAAGCAAAGACCTTCCCTTTGCCTTCAACAGCAGCAGTGGCATAAGTTCCCATGTAAATCTTCTCACCTTTAAGAGGCTCAAAAGTAGAAAAATGGTCCTTATTGGTGCAAATGTGTCTTGTAGCACCCGTATCAACCCACCACTCCTTTGTGTTTGAACCAATCAGGTTCACTTCGGACACCACAGCTACCAAGTTCATGTCCTCCACTTCCTTTGAAATGTTGTTGATCATGTTCGCCTCATGATCCTTCTTTTTGGTAGACGACAATCGCCGACCTATGGCCCAATTTGCCACAGTTGAAGCACTTGCCTTTGAATTTGTACTTCTGCTTGGAAACACCACCAGTTGTCCCAAGCTTGCCTTTAATGGAGTTATTATTCTTGGCCTTATTTTTAGAGCCTTGGCCACCTCTAACGTGCTCCACCATGTTTATCTTAGCACCGATCGGATTTAGAGCATTTCGCTCAGAAAGTCGATTATCTTCTTCAATGCGGAGCCTCACAATGAGCTCCTCCAAGGACATTTCCTTGCGTTTGTGCTTAAGATAACTCTTGAAATCCTTTCAGCCAGAAGGCATTTTTTCAATGACCGCAGCCACTTGGAAGGTCTCACTCAACACCATCCCTCAAAGAAGGATGTCGTGCGTAATTACTTGCAATTCTTGCACTTGACTTATTAAAGTCTTAGAATCGACCATTTTAAAATCTAGGAAACGCCCGACTACAAATTTCTTTGTGCCAGCATCTTCCGTTTTATATTTTTGTTCTAGTGATTCCCACAGTTCTTTTGCAGTTTTATATGTATTAAAAACACTATACACCGAATCATGTAGACTATTGTAAATGTAATTTTTTACATAAGTATTCACTATGCTTCCAAGCTTCAAATGCCATAAAATTTTGAGGATCGGGCCCGCTTGGAGCATCGGAGGATCTTTCACTCAAGTACTTGGCCAACCCCAAAGTTGTCAAGTAAAATAGCATCTTCTGCTGCCACCTCTTGAAGTTGACACCGTTGAATTTGTCTTGTTTGTCAACACTGCTTGCTGGAATATTCTCGCACTAAGGCAAAGAACAGGAGGAACTCGCAAAGCAATGAGAGGGACAAGAGAACCAAGCAAACGCAAAGAACACTCAGTGAGCCGCAGCTAGCACTCGCAATGTAAGATGCAAAGCAACTCCCGCAAAGAGTCCCAAAACCAAGCAAAGCATTATCTGCAGTAACATTCATGTTCTGATCTTCGCTTGCCATTATGATTACAGTAAAAGGAAGAAAAAAAATTCTGTTTTAAGATTGTTAGTACAATCGCTGCAAATAAAGACAAGTCAGTATTTCGGTAAAGAAGGAAACAACAAAACCGAGGATTGCGTTCAACGCAATTTCCTTAAAACAGATTCGCCAACTCCCAGTAATGTGCTAGAGTTCGAATGGCGTCCGTCTCCCAAGATACAACGGCTTAAAATGAAGTTTGTTCTGCACAAGAACAACCTCAACACAACCGAACAGAACAAGAAAACAAATGATGAACCAGAAGAAAAAAAATATGAAGTAATAAGAGAGGAATAAAAATCACAGAAGCTCTGTAATTCTGGGGTAGTCTCAAAGGAGGATGCAATCCCCCTTTTATAGATAGAGCTTGAAAGCTGAATTAAAATCTGTAATGAAAGTGGTCATACATGTAATTTATTCTGGGTAATAAACCCCTAGTCACATGCACTAATTCCCTTAATAAAGCTTACAAAAAAATTTTTGAATGTGGAAATAAAACCAGTGAGCAAAAACGTGGGTTGATCGTGCCCGTGATTTTTGTTCCGAGATTCGTGTGCGCAGTCGCGCCAAAGACACCCGACCAAGCCATTTTTGGTCCTGGACAGCCTTGATTTGCACCGCCCTCACGCTGGTGTGCACGAGGTTATGACATGGAGCATAACCTTGCAAAGTTCTTTGAACCTTTATGGAGTACTTTCTAATATAAAGTGCTTCCAACTTCTCATCCAAAGCAATGTGGGACTCTTCCACTCAAATTTCTCATTCAACTTAACCATTCTATACAAGCTTTTTTCCAACATAATTTTGGTACTCATTCCATTCCTATTTAATTGTCGTTGAGGAAAATTTATAGGTATCTAAATTAATTGTCATTTAAGGTTCTTTTATTACTTGTCAATAATTTATTTCAATTATACTCTCGATATTTCTTTTATTTACAACATTTGTCATTCCTATTTTTTTCTTTCTTTTTTTATGTTATAGAAATGAGAGAGGAGTAATATTAGAAGTTTTGGTGAAAATGACAAGTTTTTTAATTTTTTAAAATTGTCTAAAGAGTTATATTTAAGAATGGAGAGAATAGTAATTACAAACGGACTGTCTGTAATAAGAAAATGCAGAAGCATGTGCTTAATTAAGCACCATATAACGCAATCTTCTAATTTAAAAGAAGGAAATGCAGGAGCATGTGCTTAATTGGTTTTCTCACACGTTATATATCACGAAGTTTGCGCAATCCACTTCGTGATAGTCTCAATAACATTCAAAATCGAGCGGTGTAATATATAAATATATTGGCTCAAAAATGTCCTCACGACACTTAATTACACTTTAATTCTTTGAGAAAAACCAATTTCTCCAACAAATAGAAGCTAAACTCAAAAGGAAGGTTACTGAAGGGGATTTGCTGGCTGCTGTGACTGTAAAACCCCGGGACTTTTAAGGAAACAGTAAAATAAAAAATAATGATCAGATTCTATCTTTGAAATTATAATAAGTTTGAAATTAAAATTAGAAGTTAAACAGATTAAGATTTATTTTATTGATAGATGATTATCTAGAGAATCAAATAATTTAGGATTTTATGAGATAATACAATATTCTAGAAAATATTTCTTGTCAAAGGTTGTCTATCAAAAAGGGATTTATGTGAAAGTTAGTACTTTTAACGTTAAAAAAATACAGAGAGTCTATCCGGAGTATTTACGATGCATTCCACATACGAGGAGGCAGATTTTTTAGGCAGACGTTAGAGTGTTTTCACAAATCTAGGATGAACGATCATCGATTTGAGCAAGGAATTTGACATGTTCTTGTGTTTAGGTAAACTAATGTTACTAAGTATGTGTTGATAAAAAATAGTGATTCGATTAAGTTTCGAAACGTTTGTTTATTTTTATATGAAAAAAATAGGAATCAAGCATGCTATTTCGTATGATAATAAATCTTAAGTTTAAATTGCATATGAGATCTTTACAAATTATTGAAGATGTGTTAAATTATTTTCTTGTGAAAATTTCCGAACAAAATGTGGTATTCTGTATTTGACATGTATTGATTCTTTAAAGAAAATTTGATAAGGTCATTTGATCAAATTCTTGAAGCATTTCTAAAAGAAGGTATTTATGATATGTAGATTTTATATGGGGGAGAAATGTATTATTTTTATCTTAATAAGTACTGGCATATTTATTAGGGAAAAGACAAAGTTGTTGTTCCTGTTAAATATTATTTGAAAAAGTAAATAGGATAAATTGTTTTCTATTTTTATGCAACTAGGAAGTGATTTCCAATGCTAAGAAGATGATTTATCAGTGTTGGATTTTTGGCATTTGGTTTTAAAAAGAAAAGTTATATTTATGAAGGTGTTCAAGAAAATTATTTTTAAAAAAGTATTTTCTTGGTTTCAGTATGATAATTGTTTCAGCAACCTAAAGGTTAAGAACTCAACAATTATCACACCTAAATTTTAATGAAGATAAAGATTAAATAAGGTTTTGGCTTCAGCATGCTCTTCAAAGATAAAAATGCAGTAGAAGAGTCAATCTCTGGTTGTGGCTCAATGTGTCCTAATAGAGTAGACGTTAATGAAAATAGGGTGAAAAATGAGGAGTATGGTTTGGGGGCAGGACTATGGAGGGGCTTAGTTCTCTTTTGGGGATAAAAGGGGGGAATCAAACTACCTAAGGTAGAGTTCACCTTATTTGAAGATGGTAACCCTAGGGAATTGCTTAAAAAAGGAGACCATCAATTTAGGTTATATCAAATTCCTGACCACCTTAACCTTGGGATAGCAATTTGTTATATGAAGGGAGATTGGTTTGAACACCATAGCCCTATCATGTTAGACTGTAAACAACAGGAGTTCCACTTCATGTATAAAGGGAAATTGTTAAGTTAAAAAATGAACTAGAAAAAATAGAGCTCAAATATGTTACAGCCAAAGCCTTACCTAAGTGTCTCAAGGGGAGTTCTGAGGTTTGGGTAGGGTACTTAAGGGGTATAGAAGGAGGAAAAGATAAGGTAGAGGGACGAAAATTACCTGAGGAAATCAGTCAAGTACTTAAGAAATTTGCTGAAGTCTTTGAACATCCTCAAGGACTGCCACTAAGTAGAGCCCATGAGCATTCTAATGAGCTAAAAGAAGGGGCTACACCTGTGAAACTGAGGAGCTACAGGTTGCCCCACTGTCAAAAAGAAGAAATAGAAAAGCAAGTGTCAGAAATGCTCAAGGAAGGGATAATACAACCTAGTGTTAGTCCTTTTTCATCCCCTATAATCTTAGTTGAAAAGAATGATGGTTCATGGAGATTCTGTGTAGATTATAGGCAATTAAATTCCTTAACTATTAAGAATAAATTTCCTATACCTATGGTAGATGATCTGTTGGATGAATTGAATGGTGCAAACTATTTTTCTAAGATAGATCTTAGGTCAAGATACTTTCAAATAAGAATGAGGGAGCAGGATATACCTAAGACAACTTTTAACACCCATTTTGGGCACTATGAGTTCAAGGTGATGCCCTTTGTCCTCACTAATGCACCAGCTGCCTTTCAAGCACTTATGAACAAAGTATTTGACCCCTATCTAAGGAAATATGTCTTAGTCTTCTTTGATGATATCCTGATCTGCAATGCAACCTTGAGTGAACATGTAGAACACTTAAGAATAGTCCTGAACCTACTGAAAGAGCATAAACAGTATGGAAAACTCAGCAGTTGCAGTTTTGCTAAACAAGAAGTAGAATACCTAGGACACTTAGTATCTGGAAGTGGGGGGTGAGAGAAGACCCTAAGAAAATAGAAGACATGCAGAATTGTCCTACCCCCAACAACATAAAACAGTTGAGAGGATTCTTGGGCTTGACTGGATACTATAAAAGGTTTATTAAAGGGTATGGACTACTGAGCAAGCCTCTGATATGTTTGCTAAGGAAAGAAGGGTTCAAGTTGTTAGTAGTGCCCTAGGACCATTAGCATATGTTGTACGTTTTATATCTTTTCGAGCATGTCATTTGAATAGTTAATTTGCTTTTGAACATCAAATGCATGATTTGACAGTAAAACTCATTAGCTTATGCAATTACTATTCTAACTATCCCTAGTTTTATGTAATGTTCTTCACAATGAAATAAAACTAGTATGATGTTTGATTGATGATTATGTTTTACTAATCATGTGTAATGAATACAAATCATATCATAGATGCAATATATTGGGATATATTATATAGGACGTGATCCTTTAGAGAAGTAATACTTCATGGTCCTTTAGTCATAAGTATTACTTCCTCAATACTATTTTGGAATCCTAGACCTTATGTCTCCATCGATTCCAACATGAATGGAGCCAAGTTTTGACTCAGTTGGACGTTATTTTTAATTCAGTAATCAATATGACTGATGATCAGATCTAGTATCCTATCATGGCTTGAATGTGAGAGGCATTGTAAGGGATCTGTCCATCTCTATTATTAGAGAGAGATATCCATGGCCCCCTCGATAGAGAAAGACTGTTTAAATGCATGATCGTGCTCAAATGTATTTAATAAAGTGGTTATTAAATACTGTTTGTTGGAACAGTCTACCTGGAGATCGAGCATAAGTACAATTAAGCTTTATAAGGGTGACAACTGCCATGCCTTATGCTTAATTCGGATATCGCGAGACAAATGGATTAAATAGTGGATTGATATTAGGTTCCACCGTACATTCATTCATTATGGGTAGTCACAATGTCTTGCTAGGGACAGCTTGTGATTTATGAACTCATACTACTACTAAGTGTGTTTTCATTGTCATTGTGATATGAGCCTACAGGGTCACATGAATAGACGAGTTAACAAGCTTCATGTCCAGATTCAATGAATCTAGAATATGTCTAGGTTCATTGTATATGACATTTATTTTTTAAGAACAATAAAACGTTATTATTCGAATTAGTTTTTTTAGAACAATAAAACGTTATTATTCGAATTAGAGATTAAGAAGGGGCATTTTCGGTATTTGGTTATAGCTGGGATTACGTGAGAGTTATTATGCGATAAAGACTCTCACTACCAACAGAGGTTTATGGGACATGGGAGTTAAAGACTCCCACGAAAGAGGTTGAGGACATGGGACTTGGCTATGGGA
This sequence comes from Vinca minor, assembly GCA_026122235.1. Taxonomy (NCBI): domain Eukaryota; kingdom Viridiplantae; phylum Streptophyta; class Magnoliopsida; order Gentianales; family Apocynaceae; genus Vinca; species Vinca minor. The sequence continues at coordinate 2,948,304 of JAOCZM010000129.1, read as the reverse complement.
ACAAACTCTCACACCCTATATAAACCTCTTTTGACCGAAACCCTAGGGAACACTTAATTGAGCCACAAAACCAAAAATCTCATAAATCAGATTTCTGCCTCATTTTCTCTCTAGATTCTTGAAACTCAGAAAACGAATAGCTAGCACTCACTGCTCGTTTCGTCGCGTGGATATCGGTAGGGAGTAATTCCGCAAGGGAGGACTTTGGTGGTTGCAGCTAAGAGCCCAAAAACAGAATCTTTAACCAAGAAACGTAAGTCCTTTTTCGTATGTTTTCGATTCCTATGGTATGAGCGGATCCTTCAGAGGAGGATTCATGGGTGTTTAGAATGAGTTTCTGCCCATGAATATCTTCACAAGTGGGGAAAAGAAGCTGAGAATTCCTTCCAAAAGTTGAAGGACATAATGGGCACTGCTAGATTTTTCAAAAAAAATTGTGGTGGAGACTGATGCTTGTGCTGTAGGGATTGGGGCAGTTGTGATAACCGTAACTTTTGCGTACGTGATTTTTGGCGTATAATTATTTTTTCGCGATTAACGATGTGGTCATAATTTATTTCGTGTGATTACATGCTTACGTGCCAATTTAATTTTGTAACATGTTACGTATTTTATTTTGTGTATGTTTTATTAAGGGCCGTTTCGCACACGTATCGTAATTAGAGGATTTAATTGTGATTCACTTAGATAATTAATTTAATTAGATTATTTATTGGAATTGGAAATAAAATAAATTAAAAGAATTAAAGCAAAACGGATGGCAAGGGTCGTGGGTTACTGGGAGTTAATAGAATAAAGGTAACTCGTGGCTATTGTGATCAGGAAGCAAGAAAAAAGAAAAAAAAAATGAAAAAGGAAAAAAAAAGGGAAAGCAACGTATGGCACCTCGAGAGGCGGGCAAAAACTGGAGTAAAAAAAAAAAAAAAAAGGAGGCGGCGGCGACGTCTATCTCTCTATCACGGCTAGCAAGAAAACAGAAAAACGGAGTAGCCAATTAATGGCAAGGATTGGCCAGGCAATAACTGGGCAGTGGGTTTTCTGGGGAACCGTGCCACGCATCAAGGAGAGGAAAGGATTTTGGGCGATTCACCTTTCTGTCCAGAAATTCGACATGGCGTTTGAGATGGTTATCGATCTCCGTTTTTTACCCACAGCATATCAATTCGAAGATAATGGAAAGACCTTCGAGTGAGCGCAGACGGATCGTGAATCGGAGGTTCCAGCAGAAAGTTATCGCACCGCGAATGAGGCTGCCAGCACTGATTACGAGATTTCAGTGTTTATCGTGTCCGTAACAGGTAGGGACCCCCTACTTTATTTAATCATCGCATATACTGCACAGTAAAAGCGAATAAATTATCTATTTACAAAATAGATTCACGAATTGTGTTTATTACTTTCGATATTGCATAAACTGTTTTGGGCATTATTTAAATTCATTATAATTTGATTCGTAAATTGGTTAATGCGCTCTTGTTATTGCCTTATGTAAATTGTCATAATTAATTGATAATTGTGAATTATGGATAATACTGATATACTGTTCTGGCATGTTTTTATAGTATTTTGGGTATATTGAAAAGCTTGAACTGCCTTGGAATAATTGTTGTCGTGTTGGGTTTTTCGCTGGCTTAATTGAATTCCTGAATTGTTAGATGACCTGAGTATGTCTATATCTTAATTTCAATCGCTTTCATTAATTGCTAAAATGTTATAAACTGTCGTTGCACTGTATCTGTATCTGTTCTGTACTGGGGACCGTTGGGAGTCCTTTCTGTATTTGCCTCTATTAAGGTCGTCTTAATTGGTGTTATTGTTTTGTCCTAATTGGTTTGGTCGACCGAGTCGTCGCCCCATTCGAGCTCTTGTTTATGAAAGATCTGTAGCAGGATACGTCCCATTTATATATCGCTAGAACCTGGTGTTCGTGATATCTCTGTGTGGATTTCTGTGTGGATATGTGGACCCGGACCCTAGCGGGGAGAAACAAGTTAGGGGTCGCTAATAAGCTAATTGTGGAGCTCATGTGTGGGCAATGACACAATGGACGTATTCTTTATTTTTGGCCTCTGGCCGGGGGAAAGATTCAGCCGGTTTCTGTGTGGATTATGTGTGGCCCTTCCTCAGTGGATTAATACATAGGGGCTGTTAGCAGTGATTATGGGTCTGATTAGACAATTGAGCTTGACTGTGGGATTGTAGTGTCATAGCGATAACTAAGTTCGTAACGTCTAAGTAAATTGTGTAATCGAGGATACTGTAGGGCAGAAGTGCTTGATGTGGATTCGGTTGTGTGAAGTGCTTAGACGTGAAGAGTTTAGTTGTTTAGCTTATTTGTTGTCCTTACTTGTTTGGTCCTTGTTTGTTTTATACTCGATTGTCTGACATAACTATTGGTTTGTTGTGCATGAGTAGTATGGGATGCTCATGTCATGATTCTGATCTGGGATGTCTGATTTGATAAGTATAGTCGAACATTTGTTTTGGGTCTTTAATTGCTGTTTGCTTGGAGTCTATATGGTTTCATATGAGTTGGGGAGGTTGAGTATTGTTTAGTGCATTTTTGCACAAGTTTGCATCTTATTTTTCTGAAACCGTAGCTGTGCAGTCCACTGTTCAGTTCTGAACTCTCTGTTCTGATATATCCTGTACTGCACTATCCTGCACTGAGTTATGAGTCTTGCTAGACTTGGGACGAGTCATTTGCATATACTTCCATAGGGGTATTTTGGGAAACGGGCATCTGCATTATCTATATATGATTCTGTTGTATCTTTTCTGTTATGTCTATATATATTGCTATTGTTATTACTGTTTTGGGTCCCTACTGAGCACCAGAGCTCAGTCCATCCGCTTCTTATTGTGCAGGTGATTATGAGCAGTATGATGATGTTGTTGATGCTTGGGAAGGGGGCAACAAAGAGTGAACCTAACTGGATTAGTTCACACGTGTTATTTCATTTCATAGTTATTTATTTTGGAACTTGTAGGTTCCTTCAGATGTAATAACTTAGAACCATTTCATTTTTAGAATAATGCTTCCGCTAGTTCTCTTATTACTATTTATGGATTTCATAACTGAACTGCCTTAATTAGTAATCTCTGACTGCGGCTTAGGTGTTTCATTAACCAATGGGGCACTGCCATGTCATCACTCTGGAGATGGGGCGTGACAGCAGTATTGATGCAAGAAGGAAGGCCCTTAACTTGCTTCAGCAAAACCTTGGGTCCAAAAAGCTTAGGATTGTCCACCTATGAGAAAGAGCTAATGGCATTGACCACTTCCATTGCTAAGTGGAAACACTATCTAGAAGGGTAATCCTTTATTGTTAGAATAGACCATCAAAGCTTAAAGTACTTAGTTGAACAAAATTTACAATATCAGCTCAGCAAAATTGTCTAAGTAAGCTCCGAGGCCTGACATTTGAAGTACAAGACAAGAAAGGTGTTGAAAACAAAGTGGTTGATGCACTCTCAAGAAAATTTGAGTGCAATGCCATTTCAGCTGTTGTCCCAAAATGGGTGGAGGAAGTCAAGCTGAGCTATGCGGGGGATTCTGTGGCTGAGAACAACATTGCAACAGTCACACTTGGTAAATCTTCTGACTACACTTACTTAGAAGGAATACTAAGGTACCTGGGCATTATTTACATAGGCAACAATGGGGGGTTGAGGGAGAGGATTGTTGAGGCTATGCACGTCTCCTCAATAGGGGGGCATTCAAGAAGACAAGCCACCTATATGAGGCTTAGATACTGGCCTGGGGGGTACTAAACCAAGTAAATAAGTATATTCAGCAATGTGACATCTGCCAAAAGAGTAAGCCAGAACATGTGGCTTAACCAGGTTTATTGCAACCCTTAGAGCTTCCTGAGAAGCCCTTTTCACAGATAACCATGGACTTCATAGAATGGCTACCCAAGTCTAAAGGGAAGGATTCTATATTGGTGGTTACCCACATCTTCATTGCCTCAAAGATTGCCAAAGAATTCATGAACAAGGTGTTCAAAAGCCATGGCTTACCAAAAAGCATTGTAAGTGACAGAGATACAAAATTTACAAGTGTTTTCTGGCAAGAATTATTTAAGTTAATATGAGTGAAATTAAAGCTAAGCTCAGCTTATCACCCCCAAACTGATGACCAAACTGAAAGAGTTAACCAAAGTTTGGAGATGTATCTGAGGTGCTTCTCAGCACAAAGGCCACACGCATGGCACAAGCACCTCACTCTAGCATAATGGTGGTATAATTCGAGTTTCCACACAGCCCTAAGGATGTCTCCCTTTGAGGCACTTTGTGGTTATAGACCCTCAGGCTTTGGGGATGAATTATACTAGAGAACATCAAACATGGAGATGTAGCAAGTATGTTGGAAGAGAGAAAGAAGATAGATGATGTGCTTAAGGAAAGTATGATGGTGGCTATCAATAGGATAAAACAAGTGGCAGACAAGGAAAATAGTGAAAGAAGTTTAAAAGAAGGGGAATGGGTGTATGCCAAACTGCACCCTTACATGCAAAACTTCACTGGCTAACAGAAGGAATCAAAAGCTAGCATACAAGTATTTTGGACCCTATTGCATACAAATTGATTGTCAGTTAGAAGATTGGAGAAGTCGCATACAAATTGATCCAACCACAAAAGTCTGAAATACACCCCGTCTTTCATGTTAGCCAACTGAAGAAAAAGCTAGGAGAAGACCAAGTGGCTCAGTCTCACTTGCTTGAAACCTGTAAAACACAAGAGGGGGGGTGAATTGGGTTTTAACTAATCTTGCTAACTTTTTCGAATACTAATCAAGGCAAGTGAGAACTTGAGCAAGATGAATGAAAGCTAAAGCAAAAACCCAATCAACAAGACAAAGGATTTAGAGTGGTTCGATTCACTTAGAATCTACATCCACTACCTTGAGCCGCACCCAAGGATTTCAACAAACTTCACTAAGAAGATGCCCACACAAAGTAGGACTTTACAATTGTGGCTAACTCACTAAGAGTTTTACAAACACAACCACAAACAAAAGCTCATTAAGAACTTGCCCACACTAAGTAGGTCTTTTACAAGATTACCCTATCACTAAGAAAGGGAATTAAGCTAAAGTACAATAACAAATATGTTCACTCTTCTAAGTGAAAGATTAATACCTTTGAAGCACAACAATTTATAGCTCTTTGAACATATGAAGTTCACTCTTTGTCTTGCTTTTGAAAGAACACCTTTGGAAGATTTTGATCTTTGTCAATGAAGAGTTTTTCCTTTGAAAGTGTTTAGACTTGATAAGATTTCAAAGAGAAAGTTTGTCAAAGTCTATTGTAAGTGTTAGAGTCATTCTAAAGCTTTGGAGTATTTATACCATTTGAAATCTCACTAAAAACGACTGAACGGTCATATAACGGCTAGTAATAAAGTGCACCTCTGCTGACCGAACACAAAACTCGGTGGACCGAAGGACAACTCGGTCGACCGACTTGGGACCTCGGTCGACCGACCTTGGTCAACTCGGTCGACCGAACCAACTCTTGGTCGACCGAACCAAGCCAGCTCAACTCTCAGTACTTTGTTCGGTTGATCCGAGAAAATCTCGATCGACCGACTTTCCGAGCTTTCAGAGAAGTTGATTAAACACTTGTTTTCAAATCATTTGAAGTCTAAAAGGTTTTCCCAAAAGGTAACACATAAGAACACTTGGAAAACTTTTCTAAGAGACTTATACTTGAAATCAAAGGCTTTTTGGATAAGAACACATTTGAAACTTTTGCCTTTTGAAAACGTGTTTATGAAATCATGTATGCAAGACTAGAGTGAGAAGCTTATGTTCATAAGAGCTTTGGTTAGAGCTTTAAAGATTACGTACTAATGACGACAAAGCTAAACTAACCAAACTAAGTCTTCAATCTTCAATCTTCATAGATGAGCCTTGAATAGTATGACTTTGAATCTTGAACATGGCTTGATTGAAGTACTTAGAGCTTCCTACAAGATTTCCAATATTCTATCACAAAGATTAAGATCATTAGACACAACATCAAATGTTTGTCCAATATCAAAAAATGAGTTCGTTCGCCCTTAGGGCTTACAATCTCCCCCTTTTTGATTATGACAAACTTTGATGTAATAAGATAGAATATGGACAATGTAAGTACATGGAAGCATGGCAAAAGGATCTAAGAACAAATAAGTACAAAGACTAATGCTTAGAAGATACCAATTGTATACGATACCAATTGTAAAGACAAATATATGCAAAGACATAAGCACTAGCATTATAAGTTCTTTTGCCATATAAACTAGGGACTCTTAGAAGAGCCCTATTTCCCAACCATCCTCCTTGCCTCCTTCCTTCCATCAAATAGCATTCTTGTGTGTAATATTCATACCTTAGTTAACACAAGAAGCTAACTTATCATTTTCATCAATGTCGATGTGAGTGCTAAAGATCCTATTACAAAGAACATGCTCACACAAACATTAGAACTTACAATGGTTTGTTATCATCAAAACAACATAGAATATGCCCTTAGGGCTAACAATCTCCCCCTTTTTGATGATGACAAAAACATTGATGCAAATGGGAATAATATGCAAAATAAAGATACCAAATGTATGCATGAGATAAGGATATTAAGGATCTAGACAAGTAGAAGTTTTCTCAAAACAATTCTACTCCCCCTAAATTAAAGAATCCCTTATCTCTCCCAATTTGCAAGTTCTAAGCATTCTCCTTTTGTAAATTACTTCTCTTGGCACATTTGCAACACTAAAAATTCTCCCTCTTTTTGTCAAAATCAAAAAGGAATATCAGAGCGCCAATAAGAAAAACATTTAAACGAAAAGTAAAGATTAATTTTGGAGAAGCTTGATGAAATTTAATAATCCTCCCCATATAAAGAAAAAACTTAAAAACCATGGAAAACAACTTGATGGTCTTGTAGATTAATAAAATAAGAACCAAAAGATCAATCCTAAAGACCAAAAATAATTTATGAAGAAGGATTACTTATGAAAAAGCTTGGTTGATTTCTAAAAAAAAACAAGGAGTCCATAATACCACATAAATCCAAAAGATGGTCATATATGGCTCAAGAAGAATATCAACCTAAGCTAAAAACAAAGGAGATAAGGAATATAACCTTAAGCATAATCTCCCCGTTTATCAACCATACGATGTTAGCTATTTGAGATAAAATCAAGTTTTGATACCAATTGACCAATTGTAAAACATGATACCAATTGTAAATATAGCCAATTGTAAAACACGTTTGAAAATATAGCTAACAAAGTACTCGTGGAAGTGATACCATGAATACATAAGTTAAGTACATGTATCACAACCAAAAGAAGTAGAGGAAGTGTAAGAAAACACTTTGAGTACATTCCTCTACCAAGTTAATGGTTAGCTAAATGAGTGTAACAACTCTTAAAGTAATACTAACCAAAAACCATTATGAGATCACAAAGGATATAGACAATGAAGAATATGATCTCAAAGTTATTAAGGGAGAGTATATGTGATACCAATTAAAGACAAAAACATTTATAACACATATAACTTCCAAAATAACTTACACAAGTTGGCTATAAGAAATAAAAGATGAAAAGCAAGTCAACAAGTGATGTGATGATGTAAAATATGAATAATTGAGCATACATCACATATTTTGAGGGAGGTATGAGTTGAAAACATTTGAAAAACTCCCTCTTAGGTTGTGCCACTTCAAAACACACAAATAGACACAACCCATGGCATAATCAATGCCACAATCACAGTTTATATCCTAAGTCAAGCATCTAGACGATCAACCACATAAGATTAATGCTAAAGACTTGAATATAAACACAAACCCCTATATGCAATAAAGATCAAGTGAAAACTAAGCATAGCATATACAAACTCCCCCAAAGCATAAAACACTACATAAAAGAGGGGAGGGGGTTTAAATTGAGCACAAAAGGATCAAACACAAAACCATGATCACCTACAAGGGATGAGTTAAGCCTTGTACCTCAATGCTCTTTGAGCTTGGACTTCTTACCATATTGGTTGATCTTCTTTATCAATCAAGTCCATTGAGGCTTTTTGTGTGATCACTTTCATTTGATGCTCATTGAGAGGTTGACATGTGATTGCTCCATTTTCTTTGTTGTTCATCCTTGATTGATGAGATGAAAGCAATCTCCTCTTCTATTCATGACACTTGTAGAGTCATCATTGATAGGTGACTTTTCTTTTGATGAACCCTCTACAATCTTGTGATCCTTGGCATTGGACTCTTTTCTTGGAGTCTTAGCTCACTTGTGCCATTCCTTGTAGTTCATATCTTCTTTTTGAACTTTAGAACACTTTGTAACCTACAAGGAATTCTTGAGAACTAATTTGGTACCTTTTCAAAGGTCCTTCAAGATTAGCTCAATTTCTCAAGTAAACACATATTTGCTTAAGGATCAAAAACCAAGAACAACTAGATGGATTCTTAAATGAATATGACATATCAAAACAAGAATCAATCAAGTTGCATATGCTACATCTCATAGATACCTTAGCTCAATAGACATGGATAAACAAGATCATGCTAAAGATCATCTATATAATTATTGAATTCAAGCATGTGAGATGCACCATATATAAGAGCAAGCATATCAAAATATATATATCAAAAACACTTAACCACATTAATTAAAGTGTTAAGAGAAGGTGATTTTGATACCTTTGCTTTCTTACCAAGTGATGAAGATATTGATTGACACTTTGGCTCTTGTCATCACTTGATGCTTTGCTCTAAGTACTTAACCAACTTGGTTCTCCAATTTGATTACCATTTGAGCTTTGAGAATCCAAGTGTTAAGGAGTGCTTTTGAATTTCTTTCATTTGCACATCTCCTTTGATTTCTTCCCAATGCCACTTCTCTTTGAATCTATAACATTCAAGCTTTGTGGCATACATCTATCTTATAAGAACCTATGAGATCAAGGGAAGAGTAGCTTTTGGTACCCACTTTTGTTTGGGTCCATGGGAGGGTTAGTTAAAATACACTTAACTTTCCAAATAGTTTTTACCCCTTTTTTCAATCTTCTTCTTAACATGGCATCTAGCATTAGTATGACCATGTTTTCCACAATATGTGCAACAAATGTGTGGCTTAGAAGATTTGTGAACATGCTCATGATATCTATTTTGCCTATGTGAGGAACTAGCATGCACAAAGTGATTCTTAGGCAACTTAGAAGAGCTAGCATGATCAATGTGATTAGCATTATAACCAAGACCATGTTTAACATTTGAAGCACGTTGCATATCAAGAATATGATCAAGCTTTTTTGTTCCTTTGGAGAACTTGTCAACAAGTGATGTAAGCTCAACAACTTTGATTTTCAAACTATCAAATTCAACAAGTTGACATTCAAGAGATGACATTTTATCACATGCTTCTTTGTATTGTAATGAAGATGTTTTGCAAGAGATAATAAGATTTTCATTTTCACATTTCAAGCATTTAACATCATCACACAATTTTTTCATTTTCATTAGTCAATATTGATCTTTCATCAAGCAAGGATTCAATTTTAAGCTTCATCTCTTTGTTTTGCTTTGCACATTTTTTCATTTGCTCATACATATCATATAAAAGCTCATTAGGATCATCCTCATCATCATCATCATTAGAACATGAAGGGGAGGGAGAAAGATGTACCTCATTACCAAAAGCCATGAAGCAAACATTTGAGTTTTCCTCTCCTTCTTCATTTTCTCTCTCATCTTGATCCCATGTGCATAGCATGCCCTTTGCATTCTTTGATTTGAAGAATTTTTTTTCTTTTTGTCTTCCTTGAGGCCCTTTGCTTTGGCGGTTGGGCACTTTCCTAAGAGATGTTGATTGCTTCCACATTCATAGCATTCCATCCCATAAGGATTTAGTTCTCTTCTATTTTGAGGGAATTTTCTTCCTTTCCCTGAAAGCATCATTTTCATTCGCTTTTACCACTAAATCCATAGTCTCATCATCTACATTGATGTCTTCTTCATCACTTGAATCATTGGAATCATCAACATCAAGAATAGCCTTTAAAGCACCACTCGCTTTTGCCCTTTCAAGATGCTCATTCTTTTTGTGTGTGAGCTCATAAGTGAGAAGAGAACCAATGAGCTCCTCCGTTGGATAAGTCTTCAAATCTTTGGCTTCTTCAATGACTAGAGCTTTTCCTTCCCAACTTTTGGGAAGTGAGTTGAGAATCTTCCTATTTATTTCACCCAAAGTGTAATCTTTACCATATGACTTCAAACCATTTACCACATTGGTGAATCTTGTATTCATCTCATTGATTGATTCATTTGGCTTCATGGTGAATAGCTCAAACTCTCTAACTAGCAAATTCAACTTTGACTCTTCCACTTGATTTGTGCCTTCATGAGTAACTTCAAGCATTTTCCACATAGCATGAGCCGATTTGCTTCCACGAACACGGTTGTACTCATCCGGATTCAAGGCACAACTTAGAATGTTCATTGCCATATAATTTCGAGTCATTTTCTTGGACTCAACTTCATTTAGCTCATTATCCGGTTTTGACATTAAAGTACCATCAACAATCTTCAATGGAATAAAAGGACCTTCTTCAAATATATGCCATAGAGAATAATCAATGGAGCACACATATATCTTGAATCGGTTTTTTCCAAGCATTATAGTTGTTTCCATCAAAGAGAGGTGGTCTATTTGTAGAAGAACCCTCTTGGTAGGCTAAAGCGGAAATACCGCCATGATCTTTACTTCTAGTGGTTAGACTAAAATTGAAGACGATGCTCGATACCAATTGTAAAACACAAGAGTGGGGGGTGAATTGGGTTTTAACTAATCTTGCTAACTTTTTCGAATACTAATCAAGGCAAGTGAGAACTTGAGCAAGATGAATGAAAGCTAAAGCAAAAACCCAATCAACAAGACAAAGGATTTAGAGTGGTTCGATTCACTTAGAATCTACATCCACTACCTTGAGCCGCACCCAAGGATTTCAACAAACTTCACTAAGAAGATGCCCACACAAAGTAGGACTTTACAATTGTGGCTAACTCACTAAGAGTTTTACAAACACAACCACAAACAAAAGCTCATTAAGAACTTGCCCACACTAAGTAGGTCTTTTACAAGATTACCCTATCACTAAGAAAGGGAATTAAGCTAAAGTACAATAACAAATATGTTCACTCTTCTAAGTGAAAGATTAATACCTTTGAAGCACAACAATTTATAGCTCTTTGAACATATGAAGTTCACTCTTTGTCTTGCTTTTGAAAGAACACCTTTGGAAGATTTTGATCTTTGTCAATGAAGAGTTTTTCCTTTGAAAGTGTTTAGACTTGATAAGATTTCAAAGAGAAAGTTTGTTAAAGTCTATTGTAAGTGTTAGAGTCATTCTAAAGCTTTGGAGTATTTATACCATTTGAAATCTCGCTGAAAAACGACTCTGGAACGGTCATATAACGGCTAGTAACAGTGCACCTCGGTTGACCAAACACAAAACTCGGTGGACCGAAGGACAACTCGGTCGACCGACTTGGGACCTCGGTCGACCGACCTTGGTCAACTCGGTCGACCGAACCAAGCCACTCCACTCTCCAGTACTTTGTTCGGTTGATCCGAGAAAATCTCGGTCGACCGACTTTCTGGGCTTTCAGAGAAGTTGATTAAACACTTGTTTTCAAATCATTTGAAGTCTAAAAGGTTTTCCCAAAAGGTAACACATAAGAACACTTGGAAAACTTTTCTAAGAGACTTATACTTGAAATCAAAGGCTTTTTGGATAAGAACACATTTGAAACTTTTGCCTTTTGAAAACGTGTTTATGAAATCATGTATGCAAGACTAGAGTGAGAAGCTTATGTTCATAAGAGCTTTGGTTAGAGCTTTAAAGATTACGACTAATGACGACAAAGCTAAACTAACCAAACTAAGTCTTCAATCTTCAATCTTCATAGATGAGCCTTGAATAGTATGACTTTGAATCTTGAACATGGCTTGATTGAAGTACTTAGAGCTTCCTACAAGATTTCCAATATTCTATCACAAAGATTAAGATCATTAGACACAACATCAAATGTTTGTCCAATATCAAAAACAGAGTTCGTTCGCCCTTAGGGATTACAAAACCAACAAGGATAGATTGATTCTGGTGGAACATGTAGCTATAATAGATAGAAGATTTGTGAAAAAGGTCAAGGAAGCTGCTATGCAATGGCTCATTCAATGGAGCAACCTGAAACCTGAGGATGCTACTTGGGAACTAGCAAATGACTTCATCAAAAAGTGGCCTGGTTATTTCTTTGAATCTTGAGGAAAAGATTCTTTTTAAGGAGGTGGAAATGTTATGGTTTAATGCAAGACCACATCACTCATAATCTATTAGAATCTGGCTGAGACCACTGTAGAGGATCAGAGCATGCTGGCAGAGCAGTACAAAAGTACTCTTATTATATAGATGTTAATGCTCACATATTTTGGTATCCAGAAAAATGTATAAATACAAATCTCAACTAATTTCTATCTCTTATCCTTTAGTTGAAATACAAATCTCAACTAATTTCTATCTCTTCTTCTTCTCTTTTTCCCTCTTATCTTCTTTTCTATCCTATTTCCTCGGTTTGTTTGTGATTTAAGGACTTCAACCTTAACAATTGGAAGCTCACTCATTTCTATGTTTTTTCTAGGTGAAGTTAGCAATAATAAGAATGACATAGGAGAGTGGGAGAAAGTTCATTTTTGATGAAGAAATGGTTCGTTTAAGGTTTCAGTTTTTTTGGATAAACTATTAATGTTATGTTATGTTTCTCCTGCGAATGATTTCGATGTAATAGTTTTCAGAGATTGATAAGTTATATAAAGTTCATTCGAGATTATTATATTATTTGGAATTTAAGTTTATGACGAATAAGAGACATTATGTTGATAGTATGGGCTATTGGCACGGTCAATATATAATCTCAGAGCATTGTCAGAGATGTTGAGGTAGAGAGACAAGATCATCTTGGTAAGTTAACCCTACTTATAAAAAGAAGGCTTAGCAAAGAGGAAGATTATCCAGAAAATATATCAGACAGTGGCAGCTGCCATTACCTCTCTCTTTTAAGATTTGACTTTTCTTCTCTCCCTCTCTGATTATTTCTATCTTCCTCATGATTCTCTCTATCCCTCTCTTATTCTCTCTCCCTCTCTGGTTATCTCTATCTGTTACTTAGTTATTAGTCTTGTTGCTTTCACAGATTATCCATTGGAAGAATTCATAATGCACAGAAGAGCTACCATCAGAGTTTGCTTTCCATTACCCTTTCTATGAACTTGCTTAGTTTATTTAATGGTAGCTTAGTATAATTATAGCAGTGGATCAGTAGTTATTTCTTGAATCAGTAGTTGTTATATTATAATGGAAGTGGACGTCGGAACTAATGGCTTGAAGTCTTATTATATATGTGTCAATTTTGCTCTTGTCTACTACTTCCTCATCCATATGGCAAACATTGCATTTATCAAGGTCTTTCCATGTAACTCCAACAGGTACACCATACTCGTTTCTTTATCTCTTCTCCTATTGTACATAGCTGAATTTTGCTCATGAACTCCCAAAATGGCATTAAAATGAATATCAGGTGACTCCTTAAGAACAATAAGATTACTAGCTTCAATTTGAGCAACACTTCCCTTTAACTCAGTAAATGACAAATCAGATGACTCTTTATCATTACCAAGTTTATCAGTCAAGCTAATATTGGGATCCACAACACAAGAATTACCCAGCTCATCACATTCACTAGTGCCCGGGAAGCTGGGAATTGATTCATGTGTCTCAACTCTCACTTTTGCCATATCATTAGCTATTTTAGTAAAAATTAGGTTTCCCTTCCCCGAGGCAAGTCCCATATAGACTCATTGGTATTGATATTATAAAAGTTGTTCCTCATGTAATAATCGTCCCAATAAGCTATCCATTCCCCAACAAACACCTGCGCTGCTACTATCAACTGTATCAAAGTCAACCAACTCCACACTAAGAAACTTTGCAACTGCCTGAGACCTGCGCATTAGTTCGACATTAATATCAATGCACAACATCTCCCCTTCTACCATCACATCACACAGAGACTTATGACATCCATCACCACCCAAGGACAAATCCCATGGTGGGGAGAGAGCCTTGCCAATCATCAACTTCTGCTATTAGCCTTTCTTTGTGAGCCATTCCAGTTTAAGACTTCTTTACTTTCCTTTTGGAAAGTTTAGGTTTCCTATCAGAGTCCTTTAGTAGTATTTTATCAGAATACTTTCTAATAATGTGAAAAACAGTGACATCCATTTGTTTGGTCCCTTTATTTGAATCCTCTTGAATAATAGCCTTCGTAGCTGGTTTCCTTTGGAGAAACTCGGTAATGGTAGCTCGGTCCAATTCAGTAGCCTCACAAGCAGTAACTACGAAACGAACCTATACTCCGAAAGGCTTTATTTGACCCCGAGCCTTTGCTACACCCAATACAGCTGCAGAGCCTCCCATATCAAATTTCATTAGCTCAATTGAGCATCCTGGTCCTGTTTTAATGTTGTAACCACCACCGTCAAAAGTCAATCGCTTTCCAACTAAACTAACCCTCTTAGTTCCAAGCCCAGAAAGTCTTAGAATTGTGGAGTGCCTAGATTTCCCTTAGAAATCCTCTTCTTTAGCATTTTTAGACAAAAAACTACCTAACTGAGAATCAAACTTGTGCAACAATGCATGTTGTAACTTTGAATTGTCATATTTGGCCATGTCTTCCTCTGTACATCTACATCAAGTATGCCTCTTTCCTAGGGATGGCAATTTGACCTGTGACCCGCCGATCCGCCCTGCCCCGACGTCTTTTGGGGCAGCCCCGCCCCGCCACGCGAACGGGGCAGATCGGGGCACGGTATTTTTTTCCGCCCCGCCCCATTTTGCCCCATCTATATTACATTATTATAATAGCTTTTTCTGCCACAAAACTAGTTACGAGTGCTATATCTGCCACAAATCATGTTTTCGTGCTATATCTGCCACACAACTAGTTACAAGTGCTATATCTGCCACAAATCATTTTTTCGTGCCTTTTTTGCCATGAAACATTTTTATGAGTGCTAAAAATGCCACAAAAAGGTTTATGAGTGCTAAAAATGCCACAAAAAGGCACAAAAACCCTCCCTCTTTTTGTGGCATTTTTAGCACTCATAAAATGTTTCATGGCAAAAAAGGCACGGAAAAATGATTTGTGGCAGATATAGCACTTGTAACTAGTTTTGTGGCAGATATAGCACGAAAACATGATTTGTGGCAGATATAGCACTCTTAACTAGTTTTGTGGCATTTTTAGCTATTTGCTCTATTGTTATTATTAAACATAATCATGTTTAATTTTTATTTTAATATACTAATTGTACTTGTTTGAGAATTGATTTGGGATAAAATTAATTATTTTATTAAAAAAATTAATTATTTTTATGATAAAATTAATGATTTTTTTGGATAAAATTAATGATTTTTATGATTTTAAAAAAAATAAATTATTTTTATGATAAAATTAATGATTTTTTTGATAAAATTAATGATTTTTATAATTTTAAAAAAATTAATGATTTTTTTTAAAAAAAAAATGATGGGGCGGCGCGGGGCAAATTTTTTTTGATCCGGGGCGGGGCAACAGATCAACAGAGTGGGGTGGGGCTGGTATTTGAGATACCCGCCCCGATCTGCCCCATTGCCATCCCTACTCTTTTCCATTCCACTAAACCGATTTCTTTAGCAACTACAGAAATCTTTGGGGGTTCAATTTGATTAGCTTCAGTAAGGCCAAGAGTGGCCTTAGCACTGGAATGAGCCATACGCCGTGTCATGTCCCCTACCACATATACATTTATCAAAGTAGTCTGAGACGCCGAACTCCTCTCAATCATTTTATCAAACAGTTGGTGGCCAGATTTATCTTCCGATTTGTCAATTAAATCATTTTCTATTTTCTCCTTTCTCAAATAATAATCAAACCTCTCACAGAAGGATGTTATATACTCTTCCCAATTTACACATTCGTGCTCCCTAAGAAAATATCTAGACCAAGTATAGGCTCTACTCCTATAATCCGAATTCAACCCATCAACAAATTTACCCACAAAACTTTTTAATCCTAATCTTGACCTAGCTCTCACGACTGAATTTCTCCAATTCTCCAATCGGCTAATGTAATATGATAATGATGAGGTAAACTGAAAATGAATGATACCTTCTATCATTTGTATCAGGCGGGCAAGACATTCCGTGAATATGACACTCATCTCCCCCATGGATTTTTCTAGGCTCGGAACTGCTCTAATACCAATTTGTCATGTCCCAAACAATTGAAACACACAATTGACAATAACAGTTAACAGAAATAGGGGTTAACTAGAAAATTCATTAATAAGGCTTCAAGCTAACACCAAATAACATTTTGTCCCAGTAGATAAAAATCAACTAATTAAACTAGCTAACTGATCTATTCATCAACTAATCTAAGCTACCGTAACTAATTAAACTAGCTAACTGATCTATTCATCAACTAATCTAAGCTACCGTTAACAAAGCAAATAAGGTAAAGAGATGGATGATAGACAAACTCAGTAACCAACTTCTTGCAAGCACAACACATTCAACAATCTCGTTACCATCTGCGCAGAACCAAGACTCTTCAATAACCAGAAATGGGGAGAATAATAGAGAGAATTAGATTCTAATAGAGGGAGGAAAAGGTGATAAGAACTCACAAGATGAAAGAAGATGACAATGCCAACTTTGGGATACAACAACAACAACAATAGCATAACCCATTAAGTCCCCAATAATTGGGGGTATGGGCGGGGATGGACGGGATACGTGACTCTAACCTTTCGTCAAACAAAGTGGGTCGATCCCGTGATACCACTCAAACAGATGTATTGGAGACTAACCTAACCTTTGGCAACAAGTCGCACAAAGTGGTTAGCTCATATAATACACATGTAATAAATCGGCCCCTACGCCACGTTTGCTGCTACATGTAATCACGCCTCAAATCAAAGCCAAAAGGCATCAAAGCCAATGCCAACTTTGGGATAATTTATGATAATAATTTTCTGGACCCCTTCTCTCTTTCATCGATTTCCCCTTTACAGGTTGGGTTGAGATCCCGAATCGATCATCTCTCTCCAACTGTTCATAGTCTGACATCTCCACAATATCAACAGCCCCCAATTACATATTCTTCCTTGGCTAATTGGAGCTCACCAGCTCAAAGTAGACAGCTCATTCTATTCTTCTGAAGTTGACTTGCTGAGATGAAATATATATACTATTGCGGTGTCGTTTTGTGCCTAAATGACACTCTTCTATTTAAATATGTACCTGACATAATAAATACTCCCACTTTTCTATTTGAATTGCAATTCAGTCCCTCTCCACCTATACGTATCATGACAAGTAACAAGAAATATTTAAAGTGTAAAGAAGGGAATTTTTTATTACGTCCTCCGATGATGAGCACAGAGTATGAATCTTTTCAAGAAACTACTGAAAAAAATTAGGATTAGGCTATCCGAGTTTGAGTTGAGGGCCGGGCATACCTTTCATGTTCATCCAGTTTCTACAGGTGACATAAATTTCCAGTGTACAAATCTTACAGCATTGGGTGCAAAAAATTTGAGTGAAGGAAGAAAAGGGGAAAAACAGCCTTTACTTATTCTATTTCTTAATTCTTTTCAATCCAAATAAAGAAAATAAAAAATTACTTCAATATGAAATATAAGAAATTACAAAAAATGATATTTCTTATGCAATTTTCAAAATTGGTCCTTTTGATTTCTGTTTATGATGCCAGGATTCAATTCTTAATTTTTTGAACCCTTTAAATTACAAATAATTTCTAGATCGCTAAATTATTATCTGATCGGTCAATTATTATTGTATAAGAATGACGTGGACAAATTGAGAAGTCTTACGAACATGTTTTTTGCAGTACATAAAGAATACTAAAACAAGTGTTTTATTTTATTGAAGAACTATTATTATATATATAACACCTGTCATACTCGTACGTAATATGTGTTTTAAAAATTACAAAAGATTTCCTAAATAAAAAATATTAGATTGTTAAAATTGTTTATCCAACTGCCCAAATTATTTAGTGTATAGGAAATTTTAGCATTTTACACTGTACACGGCCTCATTGAGAAATTGTTTGTTCCGGGCAAAGAAGAGTTGGAAATTGATGTTGCTGGTGACTACTTTGAACTGTAGCAATTTCGCATGAATCAAAGGCTGAAAACCATGTTATCCACCACTCTAATAAGGTCCACATTTTTGGTTCCTACCCAACAAATACTTCCAAAGAAGCCCTGTTAGTTCACCATCATCATAATCATCTGTAATACAATATCCAAAACAACAACAACAACAACAAGAATCATAGGCACAAACCGGATGTTGGTTTGGTCTTGATAATTGGAGAAATGCTCCACTTAATCACAATCGTTTCTGGGGTTCCAATGCCCCCAAACCATCACTGCTTCTTGAAGAAGAAAAAGAAACCAATGATGAGACTTTTATTAATTTGCCCTATTGCTGCTCCTCTTTGGCACAAATGTTGGTGCTTTCTCACTACGAGAAAACAGTTAAATAGCGACAGAATTTTTGGTCGCCATATTTGCGTCGGCATTCGGTCGTTATAGAGTCAAAGTCAAATGTCAACATTGTTGACCATTCGGTAGGAATTCGGTCGGTAAATAGGGACCGAAATTTTGGTCGCCATATTTGTGTCGGCAGTCGGTCGTTATAGAGTCAAAGTCAAATGTCAACATTGTTGACCATTCGGTAGGAATTCGGTCGATAAATAGGGACCGCAACTTTGGTCGCCATAGTTACGTCGGCAGTCGGTCGTTATAGAGTCAAAGTCCTTTGGGTAGGAATTCGGTCGTTATTTACCGACCGTATATTCAGTCGCTATAATTTCCGTCGGTATTCAGTCGGTAATGTTCTTAGCGACGAAGAATACACGACCGCGGTAATCGGTCGTGTATCGGTCGTTAAACTGTGTTTAGCGACGGATTAGCGACGGAAATGTCCGTCTTTGTAACACTGTTTTCTTGTAGTGTCTGTTAGAAGCGATAGGTTCATTGCAGTTAAATTCGATAGAATTAAACACGTAATCATATTCCCAATCAGGGACACTAACGGAATTTAATTATCAATAACAATTAAATCGCCAAGGCAAAATAAATGCAAAATAGTAAACCAGCCAGAAAAAAAAAAATAACACTGTATCAGTTTATAATATAGAAACAAGAAATTTAGGAAAAATACCTGTACAAGAAGATAGAAATTCCAGATACGTGAAAACCGAATCTGGTAACCAACCGAATTACCAGTTGAAACTGGTTTGCCTTCAAGATAATATTCAACCCACTTACCGGTGCGAAAGGCAACAGTGAAACTCCTTGCAGGATGAGACGGTCCAGATCTGCAACGGCACACACCGAATTCGATCACCTCGAAAGCTCCTCAGTTCGCCCGAGAAACCACCGAATAAAATTATTATTACTATGAGAAAAGGGATTTAAAAGGAAAAAGACAGACTAAAAAGTCTTAACTTTTTCGTTTTTATTCTTAAAAGAAAATAAAAGAAAGGCAGTAGTAAAAAGCCCTTTTCTTTTTATTTCTTTATTTTTCTCATTATTGGAAAAGCATTAAGAGTAGTGTATTTATATAGGAAAATGAACCTTGATATTTCCAAATATTCCGATGTGGGATTCATATTACACTACAAGAAAACAGTTAAATAGCGACGGAAATATTCAGCAACTGAATACACGACGGAATACCGACCGAACACAAACCGATAAACTTTCGGTCGGTATTCGGTGGCTACTAAGTCGTACATATCGGTCCCGTTGACCAAATGAAAACGACGTCGTGTTTCAGTACATTACCGACCGAATGCCGACCGTAGGTGCCGACCGAATGCCGACGGAATAGATAACGGTGTAAAAACGACGTCGTATTGCTATTTTATTTCGGTAAAAAATTAATATTTTACCTTAATGAAAATGATGTCGTGTTTCAGTACATTATCGACCGAATTCCGACCGTACGTGGCGACCGAATGCCGACGGACTAGATAACGGTGCAAAAACGACGTCGTATTGCTATTTTATTTCGGTAAAAAATTAATATTTTACCTGAATGAAAACGACGTCGTGTTTCAGTACATTACCGACCGAATTCGACCGTACGTGCTCGACCGAATGCCGACTGGAATAGATAACGGTGTAAAAACGACGTCGTATTGCTATTTTATTTCGGTAAAAAATTAATGTTTTACCTTAATGAAAACGACGTCGTGTTTCAGTACATTACCGACCGAACTCCGACCGTACGTGCCGACAGAATGCCGACGGAATAGATAACGGTGTAAAAACGACGTCGTATTGCTATTTTATTTCGGTAAAAAATTAATGTTTTACCTTAATGAAAACGACGGCGTTTTCCTGTAATCTACCGACCGAATGCCGACCTAGAGTAACGACCGAATGCCGACGGAAACGATAACGGTGTCAAAACGACGGCGTGTCGTCTTTCCTGTGAGTGGGATCTTTATTTTCAACCCTCCCCTTTACATATTCTGCAGCCGCGATTTCTAACTCTACCACCATCTCCTCTAGTGATTTATTCCAAAATCTACCTTGAAACTCCACCCTCCTCCCATCACCACCACCTCTGGCAACTCCAAGACGGCGCCACCACCTCCGGCATCCGCAAGACTTCCCCAACACCTCCAATTTCAGTTGGGTATTTGGTGAGAATCTCTTTATCTCTATTTATTACCAAGTATTAATGTCAATATTTATGCTCTTTTATATCATTTATTCTTTAGCTTAATCAAAATGTGGTATAAGGGATAAAAAAAAAATCATGAGAGCACAAATTTTAGGGCAATTTACCTTTTATTAGGTTTACAACATACCATTTATTTTTTGCATATTAAATGATGATATGAAAGTGGCAAAATTTTATTCTTCTTTGTATTATCCCAATGATTTTATTTCTTTGTATTATCTCCCATGATTTTATTTCTTTGTATTATCTCCCATCATTTTCTTTCTTTGTATTATCTCCCATGATTTTATGTCTTTGTATTATCTCTCATTATTTTATATCTTTGTATTATATTGCAACAAACAAACAACCTAATGTTGAAAATAATCGAAATAGTTGACAAAAATTTCATTTCAAATAGTAGACAAGATGCCATTATCACACGTTAATAATTACTTTGAAATAAGGGTGACAAATCATCAAAATAACATTCAAAGTTAATATGCATTTAATTATTAAGTCTTTGTATACGCAGATATTTTGTTTGTAATGGAAGACCGTAGTTGGATGTGTATGGATTCGAATAGTGGACATCGTCATAGTCAAGAATTTATAGCGGGATTGAAACGATTTGTGGCTTTCGCAGTTAGTTCGTCTGCTAATGTACAAATAGATGGGATTAGGTGTCCTTGTGGGGTTTGTAGGAATAAGTATTTTCATATGCCTGATACTGTGAAGTATCACCTTGTTATGAACGGATTCGTGTCTTCTGACTATTATAATTGGACATGTCATGGTGAGGCATTCATTCACATGCCTCAAATCCCGTTTGTTCATGAAATGGATAATTATAAAAGACACACGATACCGAACAATTATCGAGATATGATTATTGATGCTGCGAGACCAAGTTTTAATGAGCAGCAAAATAGGGACGTGGAAGAACCTCCCAATCCAGAGGCACAAAAGTTCTATGACATGTTGAAAGCTGTTGATAGCCCACTGTACAATGGTTGTACAAACCATTCACAGCTTTCAATGACTGCCAAGATGTTGAGCATTAAGTCCGAAGACAACTTATCTGAAACTACAATAGATAAATTTGCGCAGTTGATGAAAGAGGCACTTCCTCCAAATAATAATGCTTTAGACGACTTTTACAAAAATGAAGAAATTGGTTAAAGTCCTTGGATTACCGGTGCAAAAGATTGATGTTTGTGTTAACGGTTGTATGTTGTATTGGAAAGATGATGTTGAGAGTAGAGAATGCAAGTTTTGTGGCCATGCTAGATACATTAAGAAAAAGAAATCAAAAAATACACGATTAAAAGAGATTGCTTTCAAAAAGATGTATTATTTTCCGATTACTCCAAGATTACAAAGATTGTATGCATCTGAGAAAACTGCAAGACACATGACATGGCACTCAGACAGTGAGAGGGAAGAGGGAATAATGAATCACCCACGGGATGGAGAAGCTTGGCAACATTTTGACAGAACACACACCGATTTTGCAGCGGAACCTCGGAATGTAAGGCTTGGTTTATGCACAGATGGTTTGCACCTTTCGGCATGTCAGGGAAGAACTATTCTTCTTGACCAGTTCTTCTAACACCTTATAATCTCCCCCCTTGGATGTGTATGAAGAACAATGTAATATTCTTAACTATCATTGTACCTGGACCCCAAAATCCAAAACACAAGATCGATGTGTACTTGCAGCCTTTAATCGATGAATTGAATCAACTGTGGGCTGAAGGAGCGGAAACTTATGATATCTCAAAAAAACAAAATTTTAAATTGAGGGCTTCATTACTTTGGACAATTAGTGATTTCCCAACATATGGAATGTTGAGTGGATGGAGTACAGCTGGCATTCACGCTTGTCCATATTGTATGGAGGAAACCCAAGCGTTCCATTTGCAGTTTGGAGGGAAACAATCGTGGTTCGATTGCCACAGATGCTTCTTGTCACCTGATCATCCTTTTAGAAGAGATGCAAAGGGATTCCGAAAGGATCGGCGACAAGAGAGAGCAGACCCGCCGACTCGCCTTAGTGGTCATGAAATGTTCCTTAGAGTTAGAGATTATCAAAAAAATTACCGATACAAACTGAAGAGATCGGTAAAGAGCAAGGCAGGGGACGGGATCATAGTTGGGCTAAACGTAGTATATTTTGGGACTTACCTTATTGGCGGACACTTTTGATAAGACACAACATTGATGTCATGCATAATGAAAAAAACGTGTTTGATAATGTCTTTAACACCGTGATGGACGTGAAAGGTAAAACTAAAGACAATGTTAAAGCTAGAGCGGATGTTGAAAGGTATTGCAATCGTCCGGAATTGAATATTAAACACGATGGCCGAGGTAAAACAACAAAACTGAAGGCATGTTTCAGTCTTACCAAGCCTAAAAAAGAAATGGTTTTGCAGTGGGTTAAAGAATTAAGACTCCCAGATGGATATGCATCGAATTTGGCGCGATGCGTTGATATGAAAGAGTTGAAAATGTCTGGAATGAAGAGTCACGATTCTCATGTATTCATGGAGAGACTTATCCCTATAGCACTTGAGAAGTACTACCGAAAATGTTTGGGGGACCCTCGTCTGAACTTAGTACTGTTCTATAGTAGATTTGTGTTCCCCAAAGTTGAGTGTGGCGCATATGCAAGAATTGGAGGACACTATCGCTATTTTATTATGCAAGTTAGAGAGAATATTTCCTCCGGGATTTTTTGATGTGATGGAACACTTGCCGATTCACCTTCCGTACGAAGCCAAGGTTGGTGGCCGGGTAAAATTTAGGTGGATGTACCCATTCGAGAGGTAACAACCATTGTCTTATGTTATCTCATTTTTGTATTATATTTTTCATGTACGTATTTACAATGTGATTAACTACATATGTTTTAATTAGATATCTGCACCATCTGAAAAAGAAGATAAAGAACAAGGCTAGAGTTGAGGGGTCAATTTGCAATGCACACTTGGTCGAAGAAGCTGCTACGTTTTTTAGCTATTATTTCGAACCCCACGTGAAAACGAGAGTTACAACCATTGGGCGAAATGATGGTGAAGACGAGATTAGCGGACCAGATGTATTATCAATTTGCAACTTACCCTAAGATCATTTGGAAAAAAAAAGAAAGGATTTTATTATCCCGATAAAGATTATAAAACGACCATGAATTATATCCTAATAAATTGTGAAGAGGTCGAACCATATCTTCGATGAAGTAAACTTATCTATTTGCTTCATTTTTGTTATATAATTAAAAGTGGCCAAATAATAATATTGTCATTTAATTTGTAACTCAGAAAATTTGTTAGTCAAGTACATGAACAAACCCTGCAGATAACGGTGGAAGAACTTCAAAGTCGGGTTTAAAATGATTTTTCCAAATGATTTGGAACTCATGTAAGTTGGTAGTGTGTAGAAATGTACTTGTAATAAGAATGCATAATTAAAATAATTTAACTTTTATTGCTCAACAGATACATAGCCTTCAGGAAGATTCCGAAATTTTGTTGAAAAATCTGTCTTGGGGCCCGTCAAGGAGAGTTATGCCATACACCGGTTACTTTGTTAACGGTTATAGATTTCACACCAAAGCCCACAACGATGGAAAAGGAACGACAAACAGCGGGGTATGGGTTAAAGGAGATTATTACGGTGAGTTGAAGCAAGTAATTGAGGTTGAACTTGCTGGACTACCTGACCAAAAAATTATTCTTTTCAAATGTGACTGGTTTGATTCTACTCCAAATCGAGGTTTAAGAGTGCATCCTCAATATAAACTTGTAGAAATCTATAGGAAAAGAACTTACTAGGGTTACGATCCATTTGTATTTGCTTCCCAATGTCAACAAGTCTACTACACACCTTATCCGGGTAGTAAGACAACATCTAGGGCTGATTGGTTGGGTCGTATGTCGCTCCAAACCACGCCTATTTGACGCTCTCGGTGTTCCGGTACCGTGATCGGGGACGAAGTACGCGAGGAAGAGACCGATCA
Source organism: Vinca minor (assembly GCA_026122235.1). NCBI lineage: Eukaryota > Viridiplantae > Streptophyta > Magnoliopsida > Gentianales > Apocynaceae > Vinca > Vinca minor. Next base: position 2,923,414 of record JAOCZM010000129.1, on the reverse strand, counting down.
CATTGATCCAACTATTATCGAAGTTGGTCAACTTGAACACCGGTCGGGGAAATTGAAGTTGTACTTGTGGCGGGATGCAGCCGTGGTTATGAAGATGATGACGATGACGATGATGAAATTATGTCGGGAGATGACAATTCTGAAGAAGAGGATGAATTAATGACCGATGATGATTTAGAATGATTAAGATTTCTCGCTTCTCTTGGAATTCCACATATTGAAAGTGAGTCATATTTGTTGTTTTTTTTTTGTACTTTATTACAATAAATTAATTGTCATATTGTATAACTTTTTAACATAATTCAAAGTAGAAATTTTATTGTCATAATAATTTGATTCTTAAATTTTGTAGATTGCAACTCAAGCATTTTCAAGGATATGCATATGAATGACATCAAGGAGTTTATGAGAAATGCACACTTTGATTGTAAGTTTTGATAAATAAAATAAATTACTTTGAACGTGAGTGTTGCAATGTAATGTGCACACTTTGATTGTGAGTTTTGATAATTCAAAGTGTGCACTTTGAATGTGAGCTTTGTAATGTAATGTGTACACTTTGATTGTGAGTTGTAATGTAAGGTGCACACTATAATTGTGAGTGTTGTTATTCAAAATGTGTAATTTGATTGTGAGTGTTGTAATAAGAAGTTTGCACTTTGATTGTGAGCATTTTGATTTTGAGCATTTTGGTTATTAGCATTTTGGTTGTGAGAATTTTGGTTATTGCTGCTATTGCTGCTGTGTTCTGTAATAGGGATTTAATTAAATTAAATTTTTATTTTTTTAAATAACAACAATTTAGCAACGGTAAATACCGTCGGTATTCGGTCGCTATATGGTGACACTCTTTTCCGTTGCTAAGTATCCGTCGCTATTCGGTCATTTTCGGGTCAAGTCAAATGTCAACAATGTTGACCAGACCGTCGGTATTCGGTCGCCATATGGTGACCCGCTTTTCCGTTGCTAATTATCCGTCTGTATTCGGTCGTTCCTGGGTCAAGTCAAATGTCAACAATGTTGACCAGACCGTCGGTATTCGGACGGTAAATAGCGACGAATATTCGGTCGCTAGAACTTCCGTCGGTATTCGGGCGTTACCCAGTCAAAGTCAAAAGTCAACAATGTTGACCAGACCGTCGGTATTCGGAAGGTAAATAGCGACCGAATATTCGGTCGCTAGAACTTCCGTCGGTATTCGGTCGTTACCCAGTCAAAGTCAAAAGTCAACAATGTTGACCATTAGGTCGGTATTGGGTCTGTAAATAGCGACCGAATATTCGGTCGCTAACTTTTTCCGTCGGTATTCGGTCGGTATTTTGCTTAGCGACGAAAAATACACGACCACGTCATTCGGTCGTTAATCGGTCGCTAAACTGAGTTTAGTGACGGATTAGCGACGGAAATGTTCGTCCCTGTTACACAGATTTCTTGTAGTGTTAAAATATGAGTTCTCACATCTTGAAACTCCAACTTCAAATATAATTAACTATGGATTCCCACCACATAAGTGGCTTTTACCAAAGTCAAGATTCACTCTATGTCATGCCAAGAACAAAACGTAATTGTTGTTTCAAGTTAATTCTTTTTAGACACAAAGTTATTGAGTCTCAAAGTAAGCCTCTTCCAACAATCCCCCACAAATCCATGGTATATTAGTATCTGGGATTCACATTAATTTGCTTTCAAAGACGGTACCTTCCGGTTTGAACCACCACCTAAGTATCCAACTTATGCCCCCACAAGAATAGATGGACTAGAGTTTTTAATCTGAACCTTGGATGTGATGGCGTCTATTGGTAACAACAAATTTAAAAAGCCTATGGAGACAATCTTTAGGGTTGACACGTTATGGCCATGTGTCTGATCCAGTCTCATAAGTGTATTCAGAGGAAACCCCATTCTCTTAGTTGCGGCCTCACAACAACACTCACATAGTTGGCAATCTCCAATGATGCACTGCTAACATCCTATCTAAAAGACTCGATTCCATTCAGAGTACAAAAGCTCTTACTAGATTTGCAGCTACGCACATTTCAGGTTTACAGGGGAATAGACTCACAGATACATAAGTATCAATTAGTATATAAGGTGCCTGATTCACTCAACCAGCTTGTTTATACATTGAACCGCCTTGTGGGATCTCCACTTGGTCTGTTGGGTTGCTACTGAAGGTGAATCATTGATAGGTTTTCAGTCCAATCCCCACCTGGATTTAAGGAATAGAGTAGTTTCTAACCCTTTTGTTAGAGGGTATGCTATATTATCTTTGGATCCAACAAAATCAACAGACATCACCATATCAGACACTATTTCCCTTATAGACTTAAGTCTAACTTGGATGTGCCTCTTTGTCTTTTGGTTATACTTGGTACTCTTTATCTTAGCAATTGTACTTTGACTATCACAATGCACAGATATAGCAGGAATGGGCTTGCTGACCATTGGCAAAGAAGACAAAAGTCCATACAGACCCACTCGAGCCTGCTCCAAATGAGTATCCAAGGCGCATAACTCAGCCTCAAAAGTGGACCGAGTTATCAAAGTCTGTTTACAAGACTTGTGTTGTCGCCTAAGGTAAAAATATATCCAGTGCAACCATTACTTCCAAGGTTCTTGGCTATCCAACTTGCATCACTGTACCCCTCGAGTACTTCAGGGAATTTCCCATAATGCAGTCCAAGGGAAATAGTTCCCTTCAGGTACCTAAGTACCCTATCCAAGGCCTCCCAATGAGTCCGATTAGGACAACTTGTATATCTAGCCAACTTAGACATTGAAAATGAGATATCTGGTCTAGTTCTATTTACAAGATATTGTAAGCCGCCTATTATATGAGAATACCTTAATTGAGACACAGGAACACCACGTTCATTCTTGAATAAAGCTACAGAAGGATCACTTGGAGTTTTAGCAGTTTTTCAATTCTGATAACTATATCTCTCAAGAATGTTCTTCGCAACATAGTGAGACTGAGAAATGGTTATCCCTTCAGTTGAACGAATCAACTTCAGGCCAAGAATCACACTTGCTTCTCCCATATCCTTCATTTCAAACTTACTATTCAAGAATGACTTAGTCTTAATAATAATCTCAATATTAGACCCAAACAACAAGATATCATCTACATACAGACATAGAACAATAATAGAATCACCTTTAACCTTGTAGTAAACTCACTTGTCATTCTCATTCGTAGTGAAGCCAAACGATAAAATAGTTTTATCAAATTTTTCATGCCATTTTAAGGGTGCTTGCTTTAGTCCATATAAGGACTTAACAAGTTTACAACAAGATATCATTTACATACAGACATAGAATCACCTTTAACCTTGTAGTAAATGCACTTGCCAGTCTCATTCGTAGTGAAGACAAACGATAAAATAGTTTTATCAAATTTTTCATGCCATTTTCAGGGTGCTTGTTTTAGTCCATATAAGGACTTAACAGGTTTACAGACCTTTTGCTCATTTCCTTTGGCTACAAACCCTTCAGGCTGATCCATATAAATCTCTTTTTCAAGATCTCCATGAAGAAAAGCAGTTTTCACATCCATTTGATGGATGATGAAACTACATGTGGAAGCCAATGCTATAAACACACGGATTGTAGTCAACCGAGCAACAGGGGAATAAGTATCAAAGTAATCAATCCCCTCTTTTTGTCTAAATCTTTTGACAACTAATCTGGCCTTATACTTATAATTGGTACCATCTAAGTTATATTTCTTTCTAAATACTAATTTGCATCCAATAGTAGTACACCCAGGAGGGAGATCAACTAATTCCCATGTCCCATTAGAGACAGTAGAACCCATCTCACTTTTGATAGCAGCATTCCAACGCTTAGCCTCAGGAGAGGCTATATCATCGTTGAAAGTTAAAGGTACGTCCTCAACATTGTAAGTGACATAATCACTTCCAAAGTCCTTGACTACCCTTGCTCTCTTGCTCCTTCTAAGTTCATCTAAATACTCTGTTTGAGGATTGAACTACTAGGATCTGCCCCACATCTGTCATCATTTCTACATGATCAGGAATGGAACTAGATGATAAGGCCGAGTCTAAAGTAGAATTTTAAGGCAAACCAGTTTTCATGGGAAACACATCCTCAAATAATGTAGCATCATGGTGTTCCACTATTGTGTTAACTTCTACGCCAGAAATTTCAGACTTGATTACTAAAAATCTCAAAGCATAACAAGTTTCCGCATAGCCAATAAAGATAGCATCACCAGTTTTAGGACCCAACTTCTTCCTTTTGTGTTGAGTGATTAGTACTTTTGCAAGACAAACCCCATACACGCAAGTACTTTATGTTAGATTTCATTCCTTTCCAGAATTCAAAAGGTGTTACCTCTTTATGTTTAAGAGAGACTCTATTCAGAACATGCCAAGCCGTATTCAAAGCCTCTCCCCACATATACTTAGGTAATCCATAAGTCAAAAGAAGACTGTTAATCATTTCTTTAAAAGTTCTATTTTTCCATTCAGTAATTACATTTGACTGGGGGTGAGTAAGGGGCTGTCATCTCATGAATTTTGCCATTACTTTGACAATATTCAACAAATAGATTAGACCCATACTATGACAATATTCAACAAATAGATTAGACCCTCTATCAGATCTTAACCTTTTAAGTTTCTTTCCAGTTTGTTTTTCAGCTTCATTTTTTAATATGAGAAATTTATTAAGTGCTTCATCCTTATGTTTAAGTAGATAAACAGAGCAATATTTACTACAGTCATCAATAAAGGTAATAAAATATTTCTTTTGATCATTAGTTAACAACCCATTGAATTCACAAATATCAGTGTGAACCAAGTCAAGCAACTCTGAATCCCTTTCAACTAAATGAAAATGTTTCCTTGTTGTTTTAGCTTCTACACACACTGAACATTTGTTTTTCCTATCAATGTCATATTTAGGAATCAGATTTAAGTTCATCATTCTTTTAATAGAATCTAAATTTAAATGTTCAAGTCTACTATGCTAAGTTTCAATAGATTCAATTGAATGCACAACAGGAATATCATATTTCTCAATAGAAAAAGGTTTATTTGATTCGGAAAATTTAAAGGTAAAAGGTTCAACTCTTAAATTAAACAAACCATCCGACGAATAGCCTTTGGCAATAAATGTACCATAGTGTAACATCACTATTCTATTACATTTGAAATTGAGTTCATATCCCTTTGATACTAAACATGAACCACTAATGAGGTTTTTTCGAATTGCTGGAACATGATGCACCCTCTGAAGAGAAAGAATGCGCCCTGAATGAAACTTCAAGTCCACGTGTCCTATCCTAATTACATTAGCTGCACTTAATATAAGAGGCCCGAAAATTTTCCATCTCAGTACTCCAACAGTGATAATTTTTACCATTCAAACGAGTCATCTGCCTTACATTCGACTCCATATTTTAGACAAGCAAATATCACACAGTAACCAAAAGCTCTGATACCACTATGTTGGGTAGAAACCACAATATAGTCCAAGCAAACCGAATAACAATATCAAATATGCTCGACACAAAATCTCCCAAGCTTGAATAAAAACATAGGACACCAAAGAATAATTCCAAAGTCCCTAGATAACAATTACGAATGCAGCGGAACAATAATAATGGAGCAATTAATTCTTACCGTATCATTAACTGAGTTGAAATTTGCTCAATGAATTGGAAATACAGACTTTATTTGCTTTTTAGAAGGTTCATATTAGACTTATTTAAATTAGATTACATATTTTAGTATTTTTAATGAGTTTTTTATTTTTCTATTCTAATTTTATTTTTAAAATATTATTCAAAATCACACATTGATAGTGTATGAAGTTTTTTAAATTTGACATCTTTATCAATAAAGGGTTTGAGCATGATTTTTAATTGAATTAATTGGTTTAGTTGTTTTTTAGTCCATAAAGTTTGGTGACAAAGCTAACTTGGTTTTATATTTTTTCATTCCAATAGTAAAAGTTTTTGTTTTCAAAGAAAATTGGTTCACTTAACCATTTAGTTTTCTATTGAACCCGCAAGCAAGTCCGCTCACTAAACGTTTTCATTTAAAGGCTCAAAATTAAAAAAATAAACTTTAGTTAATCGAGCCCTTTAATTCCTATCACATCATTAACTGAATTGGAATTTCCTTAATTAATTTGAGATACGGGCTTTATTTTCTTTTTGGATATTTCATATTCGACTAATTCAAATTAAATTATATATTTCAATATTTTTTAAAATTTTAATATTTTTTCTATTCAAATATTTTCTTTTACTTTTTTCTATATTATTCAAGACCTACATCGAAATTGTATAAAATTTTGAAATTTGACGACATTATAAATAAAGGTAGTGGGTAGGATGTTTAATCAATGACTTTGTTCATTTACTTTTTAGTCTATTAAATTGAGTAAAAAATCTAAATTGGGTTTTGATTTTTTATTCCAGCAGTCAAAGTTTTTTCAAAGAAAATTAGTTTCCGAACCATTTAGTTTTCTGTTGGACCCGTATACGAACTTCTCTCCAAACTTTTTTCATTAAAAAAATAAAAAATAAAATAAAAACATTAGTTGATCGAGTCATTGAATGAGTTGTAATTTGCCCCAATAAATTGGAGAGCAGTAGTTTATTTGTTTTTGAATGGTTCATTTAAACCGTTAATTTTTTCAACAAAACTTACAATACCGACCAACAGAAATCATTGAAATAATATTCTCTCTGACAAGATATGTTTTTTGCTATTTTTCATATAAATACAAATTTCTTATATATTAGTTTCTTATATATAGTTAGGTTTGAAAAACCAAAACAAAATATCAGTGAAGAGTATCATTTTTCACTTTTATGATATTTAATATTTTCTTAACAATGCATAACATGGCTCTTACACTAGTGTGTGTGTGTGTGTGTGTGTGTGTATGTGTATCCTTTGAGGAAGATGAGGGGTCACCTGTTCCCATTCACTATAGTATTCTTTGAGAAGCAAAGGAAAAATATCTTCTGTTGTTCTATGGAATTGCCACCATTTAATTAACCAATTTGGTAAAGGCTGATTATAAATCTCGACACAAATTTTATAAACCAAGTATGACTTTTCTTTTCATTTTCATATAAGAAAACCTTATCGAATGCCTGGATATAATCCCAATAATTACACATAATCTGTGTATTCTGATAAGAATAATTCCTTTCTCTAAAGGGAGAAATTCCCCATTCTTCAATGGATATAATCCTTTTAATAACAATTTTGGAGAAATTATAAATTTCCTTCATATTGCCACTTGTAAAGTGTTGAAAGTCACACCCATTATTTGAAAGTATTACCTCATAATAATGTTGGGTTTTAGATGTTTCTACAGTATAGCTGTATGTACTAAGATACCTTTCAAAAAGTACCCAAGGCTGATTTGCCCATTTATGATCATCACCATTTAATAAGAGTATAACTCTTTCCTCATGGTTTTTAATCATACATTTATCTTTTTGTTTGTTGTCATCTACAATACGAGCAAAAGAAGGAGCAACATAAGAACTTGAAGAGATATTACTGTCCTTTTGTTTTTTAAACTCCAGAAATGCCTGGTATTCTTCATCATTTATCCATGATATATTAGAAGCTATAAGCTTCTTATTTCAAGGTTGAACCAAGATATTATCTGGTCCTCTACCACGTCCACCTCTTCCTCTATAAGAGAAATTGCCTCTACCACGAGCCTGCATAGCTGCACAAGAAAATTTAATTGAATTATTCATTTAAATATTCTCTAGTTAAAAAATCCAGTAGATGATTATCTTCACATTTTTTATAAACAATTTCAAAATCAAAAGGGGTTAAGTGTGCTTGCCACCTTGCAAACATTTGTTTAGAAACATCATGTTTAAAATCTTTAAGAAACATAAATTTAGCAGATTTGCAATCAGTTTTAATAATAAATTTTTGATTATATAAATCATCTTGAAATTTTAAAACACATTTGACTATAGCTAAGATTTCTTTTGCAATAGTTGCATAATTTTTCTGGGCAGTATTCCATTTTCCAGAATAAAATCTAACAAGATATTCTTGTTTATTAGAGGGATCAACCTGTTTTAAAATACCCCCATAACCTATGTCAGGGGCATCAATTTCAATAATTTTATCCCATTGTGGATTAGCTAAAATGAGACAAGGTAAAATAATAACTTTACTCTTAATCTTTTTAACAGCATTAGTATGATCTATAGACCAAGGTTTAGAGTTTTTTTAATCTATCATATAAGATAGCGGTATCCTGAGCAAGATTTTTGTAATAGGGAGAAATATAATTTAAACTTCCTAAAAACCTTTGTAACTGAGTTTTATCAGTAATTTCATCTGGGAATTTAGATCCAAACTCTATACTTCTATTTTGGGAATGATATTTCCTTTTTCAATATTATGACCCCAAGAATCTAATCTTAGTTTGAAATAAAGACATTTTTGGTTTAGATATTACCAACCCATTAGCAATAACACATTTTTTGAAAATGTCTAAATGTTTAAAATGTATCTCAATTGTCTTAGAAAATATTAAGATATCATCGATATCGACAATTATAAATTCACTATAATGAATAAAAATATCATTCATAATTTTCTGAAATTTAGAATGAGTATTTTTTACGCCAAAATAACATTCGATTCATAATGTTCAAAAGGAACATTAAAGCTGTTTTATATCTATCGAATTTATTCATTTGAATTTTCCAGTAGCCTGATTTTAAATCAAACTTTGAAAATATTACAGAGTCATATAATCGGTCTAATAAATTTTTCTTCGTCACCTATGGGCTGTCGGTAATGGTCTTTCGTAACGAATCACGCATTTTGTCACGAAAGGTATTAGTGATGACTAAATTTCGTCAAGAAAAGTGAGCATTAGGGACAATTTTTATGTCATGAAAAGTATGTAGGTTCGTCACCAAAAGTTTTTCTAAAAATTTAAAAAATTAAAGCCATGTGGAGCCGAGCCCCATTTCAATAAGGCAGAATAAAGTCTCCCCCTTTTCAAATTGATGGGAATTGAACTCAAGACCTCCCACATGTATGTTGTGCGGTGAGCCCTTGAGCTACATTGAACTTTTGTTACTCAATGTTCATATTATATTTATTATAATGGAGTTTTGAATTTTGAACGTTTACTTATTTTAATTTTTCTTTGTGTTTTGATTTCTTTTTTTTATGAACCAAATTAAAATCAATACATTTTCATCAATGTATTTGTGTATTAAATTGTTATTAAAATATGAGTAAAATTATTCTTGTTGGATTGTATTTTTTAGTAATACCATTAATATAAAGACTAAACAAATATAAAAATTAAAATTATATTCTAAATTATAGCATACTTATACATATATATTTATAAAATAAAAAATTATTGTAAGACGAAACTTTTCGTGACAAATACAAATTTTCTTATTCGCGACGAAGAACGTTTTCCTCAGCAAATTTGGTTACCCTTTTCATTTTACTTTATTTTTTAAAGATTTCAATTGCAGTACCTTACTCCCAAGCAATTGGAAAAAAACATAAATAGTTATGTCACCTAGCTCTAATTTATAAGAAAAAACCAATTTCGCCATTTTATGGGATAGATGGAAATTGCACTTCTTGAAAACTATTTGCAAGTTATAAGAAAAGGAATTCTCCATGTGATTAACGTGCATGTGCTCTCTACCTTTTTAGACCACAAGATTAGTGACTAAGGTTGTTAAAATCGCGAGTTGGATCGTAGAATACGATCCTAGCGGTATAAATCGAGTTAAATCGTATTAAAAATTGTTGGTTGATAGAATCGGAGAGGACCGTCGATCTAGATCGTAAAATCGTAGAATCCAGTGCGATTCAATCGTGGCACTTTTCAATTGGATCGGTACCGGGTTATCTCAAATAAAAAACATCCATTGGTCTTCAATCCAACATCTCAACACTCCCAAGTCTCAGAATCCCAGTTTCATCGCTCATCCCAAGATTATATGGAGGATAATGATAACATCTTGAACGATTTGCTAGATTAGAACATTAGAAAGATAGATGTTTTGCTATAAAATTTGTTGTACTAAAAGACCTAATGAATTGTTGGTTTGCTTTCGAAATTTATCACTTGTTAGTTTGTGGTTTGATTTCAGTGTTATAGTTGTATTGGTATTCTCATTTTTTCCCTTGAAGTATTGTTATATTATTATTTTTCCGCATTAGCATATAGAATGATGTCTTATTGGCATAAATTTATCATGAAATATTATTTTAATAGTTTTTCGGATCTTCCATTCCGTGCTACGATCCTCGTGTATACGATTTTTTAGAACCCTTCCGTTCAGAGTCAAATTTACGATTTTGACAGCCTTTGCTATGAGTTCAAATGGTTATTTGGTCAAATAATTTAAGAATATTGCTAGTGAGTTCAAATGGTTATTTTTTCAAATAATTTAAGAATATTGCCCCATTTTATTCTACATCAGTGTCACGTAGCCATATGAATTATCTTCTCTGGCATGTTTTCTCCATTACCAGTCAACATCGTACAATTGGAATATTTGGGAGTTTTATGTTGTTCCTATACATGTTCTTATTATTTAAAATTGGTCATTTGAATATTTTTCCAATTATATATACACGTGACGAATTGTCAGTGGTTGGTTACCGGAAATGGAACATATACAGGCACTGCAGAAGACAAGGTGGCGGGCGTAACATTCGCCCCCGAGTTTTTTAAAAAACACTATTAGATATAATAAATTTTATATATAGTTTGAAATATTTTATCAAATTCACCTTTCAATATTTTATTTTATTTTTTACAGTTTTTATATGTATTTAGGTATATTGTTGAAGTTTTTGTCCTCCACCCACGGAAAGTCATATACGTCAATCGAAACACATTTGAAGATTTGTTCACCCAGCAGAAATTTTGTTACAACCATACAAAAATGGGATTGAGAAATGATTAAAAAAAATGAGGACCACACTTTTATAATAATTCACCCAATGCAGGTCTGACTGCTTGTGAATTGGATCTATAAACTTTTGGAATACAAACGTACCACGTGAAAATAATGGATTGCTTATTCAACCCGCTACCTTTATATATATATATATATATATATATATATATATATATATATATATATATATATATATATTATCTCATATAAAAATCAGCCATTTGTATTTAATCCAACCTCTCAACACTTTCAAGTTTCAGAATCCCAGTTTCATCGCTCATCATCGATGTAAGTGGATGTGGAGATTACATGGGGGATAATGATAACATCTTGAATGATTTGCTAGATTAGAACAATAGAAAGATATACGTGTTGCTATAAAATTTGTTGTATTAAAAGACCTTATGAATTGTTGGTTTGCTTTCGAAGTTTATCACTTGTTAGTTTGTGGTTTGATTTCAGTGTAATAGTTTTATTGGTATTCTCATTTTTTCACTTGAAGTATTGTTATATTATTATTTGTCCTCATTAGCATATAGAATGATGTCTTATTGGCATAAATTTATCATGAAATATTATTTTAATAGTTTTTGGGATCTTTCGTTCCGTCCTACGATCCTCGTGTTTTCGATTTTTTAGAACTCTTCCGTTTAGAGTCAAATTTACGATAATGACAACCTTTGTTATGAGTTCAAATGGTTATTTTGTCAAATAATTTAAGAATATTGCCCCATTTTATTCTACATCAGTGTCACGTAGCCATATGAATTATCTTCTCTGACATGTTTTCTCCATTACCAGTTAACATCGAACAACTGGAATATTTGGGAATTTTCTGGTGTTCCTATACATGTTCTTACCATTTAAAATTGGTCATTTGAATATTTTTCCAATTATATATACACGTGACGAATTCTCAGTGGTTGGTTACAGAAATTGGAACATATACAGGCATTGAAGAAGACAAGGGGGCGGGGGTAACATTCGCCCCCGAGATTTTTAAAAAATACTACAAGATATAGTAAATTTTATATATAGTTTAAAATATTTTATCAAATTCGCCTTCTAATATTTTATTTTATTTTTACAATTTTTATATGTATTTAGGTATATTTTTGAAGTTTTTGTCCTTAACGCTAAATTCTTAAATTCGGATGTGACTCGTCCTCCACCCACGGAAAGTCGTATACGTCAATCGAAACACATTTGAAGATTCGTTCACCCAGAAGAAATTTTGTTACAACCATACAAAAATGATTAATAAAACATGAGGATCACACTTTTATAATAATTGGAATATTATAATAATTCACCCAATGCAAGTCTGACTGCTTGTGAATTGGATCTATAAACTTTTGGAATACAAACGTACCATGTGAAAATAATGAGTAAAATTATTCTAGTTGGATTCTATTTTTTAGTAATACCTTTAATATAAAGACTAAACAAATATAAAAAATAAAATTATATTCTAAATTATAGCATACTTATACATATATATATATATTTATAAAATAAAAAATTATTTTAAGACGAAATTTTCGTGACAAATACATGTTTTCTCATTCGCAGTGAAGAATATTTTCCTCAGTAAATTTGGTTACCCTTTCGATTTTACTTTATTTTTTTTAAAGATTTCAATTGTAAATACCTTACTCCCAAGCAATTGGAAAAAAAACATAAATACTTATGTCACCTATCTCCAATTTATAAGAAAAAACCAATTTCGCCATTTTAAGGGATAGATGGAAATTGTACTTCTTGAAAACTATTTGCAAGTTATAAGAAATGGAATTCTCCATGTGATTAACGTGCATGTGCTCTCTACCTTTTCAGACCACAAGATTAGAAAGTAAGGTTGTCAAAATCGCAAATTAGGTCATAAGGTTGTCAAAATCGCAAATTTGACCCGGAACGGAAAGGGTCTAAAAAATCGTAAACACGAGGATCGTAGTACGGATCGGAAGATCCGAAAAAATTATTAAAATAATATTTCAAGATAAATTTATGTCAATAATACATCATTTTATATTCAATTGAGCAAAAACAAATAATATAACAATACTTTTATAATAATTGGAATATTATAATAATTCACCCAATGCAAGTCTGACTGCTTGTGAATTGGATTTATAAACTTTTGGAATACAATTGTACCACGTGAAAATAATGGATTGCTTAGTTATATTCTTTTAGGCGAACAAGTCTTCCGCTACCTTTGTATTTAATTCAACCTCTCAACACTCCCAAGTTTCAGAATCCTAGTTTCATCGCTCATCATCGATGTAAGTGGATGTGGAGATTACATGGGAGATAATGATAACATTTTGAATGATTTGCTAGATTAGAACAATAGAAAGATAGACGTGTTGCTATAAAATTTGTTGTATTAAAAGACCTTATGAATTGTTGGTTTGCTTTCGAAGTTTATCACTTGTTAGTTTGTGGTTTGATTTCAGTGTAATAGTTTTATTGGTATTCTCATTTTTTCCCTTGAACTATTGTTATATTATTATTTTTCCTCATTAGCATATAGAATGATGTCTTATTGGCATTATGAATGCATGAATGAAGATTATTTAGTAGTTTATGTACATATTGAGTCATTGATCTTGAGAAAAATATATTTAAAAAAAAACTATGATTTTTCTTTCGTTTATTAAGGAATTAATTTATGATTTCAAGCAGTGACGGATGCACACTTTAGCGAGTGGAGTCACACATCCCTACTCGAAAAAAATTGTTTAATTCTAATTATATTCTAATTGTTATTCAAAGAAAAAAAATTGTTTAGTTGTTATAGACTTTTGGTTTCTACAAAGTTATATTTAATTTAAATCAGCTTTCTTGGTGACCTAATATTCAACTAGCATAACATGGATTGCTAAGTGTAATTATTTTGCTTGATTTCTCGATGACTGGTTCATATTCAATCGTCACTCAATAATAACCCATCCATTATTATAATGTATAACTTGTTTCCTTTCACGTTGGTCGATCGACTTCAAGAAAGTGATTTTCCGTGCTGATTGCGAAACTGCATCAGTGGAAATAATAATAAGAAAAGGTGGTGGGAGTCGAAGATGAGTATTTTAGATTATTTATCTGTCAATTTCTATTTTAATATTAAATATTTAAATAAAATACGAGAATGTGAATATCACTGAGTTATGTAGTAGGAATTGTTTTGGAGATTTCATAATCTTTGACGAAGAACTTAAGATGCACCTGAATTGAGTCTGGTTTAAAATAAAACCAAAACTTCTAACATGTGTAACTTCATCTTTTCTCATTAAAAAAAAAACCAAGTTTTTTTGCTTAACTCAAAGGATATCTAGTCTCAATTCCCTTACATCCATATAAAATGGAGCATCGAAACCTTTCCATCTGGTAAAACGCACTTTACCAAAAATAGTACTTTAGCAATTTAGTTACTTACTTGACTCCCCTTAAAATGTATTCAAAAAAATAACTAGCTAAGTTTAGATTTTTAGTTTCTTTTGTATAAAATGATTTCAAGATTTGAATGGTGGAGAATACACCAAAGCATATGTGTCACCACCAGATTAGTTTTCTTTCGGGCCTTTTGCATAAACATCGTAAGTACTTTAGTTAACAACAACGTACTGTTCAATATTAGATTTCGTATACAATTTCACATACATAGTCGAACATGATTGTGTACCTCCATAAATGATGCCATTATATTGCTTATATTTTAGTTTATTTTACATTTTTTTATAATTTGTTGAACACTATATACCAAAAAAATTGCGTACCGTCCGATACACGATCATATCACCAAATCGTATATGGACCAATAACTTTCGAGTCGGCAACCATACCTGATTTGAAACTTTATAATTATAATTTCGCTACTAAAGAAGTTAGAAGAATAAAATTGAGAGTTATGAAATTAGATCTTTTATAACTTTATAATTATGAAAGTGAAAAAATGTTTTTTTCCATCATATGCTTCTTATATTGAGGGAGTTGCAACACAACAGCTGTTAATAAATTGATTCCCCCGGTGGTAACTTGCTAGTCTACTCTACTATTCATCCCGGGTGGGAAAAATATTGAGGGAGTTGCAACACATGTCAATTTCAATCTCAGTAAACATTTTCTCTGCCTTTTATTAATCATAACTTTACTTTTTCCCGAGACTATAAATTCTCCTACTCAGAGTCATTAACATGTACCAAATACTACGAAGAGAAACATGGCTAAATTGGCTTCCTTCCTAATGCTTTTGTTCGTTGTCTCTGCAGGTTTATCTCTCTCACTTTCATTCATTCTTACAAAACTAATATTTATGACACTACCGTTCTACCCTTTTTGTTGTTAAAGCCACTTATAGTTAAAGTCATCTTTTATTTACATAATATTTCTAGTTAAAATGGGTTTTTGTAGTTCTTGAAAGTGATGCTTCGTTGAGGAAGGGGGCCTTGGCATCCAACTGCCCAGGAAAATTCTTCCAAATGTAGAAATTATATACCAGATAATTAAATCGCCCCGAAAGCAATGAAAGTTTGGGATGTCAAACCTACGGCCAGTGGTGCAATGGTGTCACTCTTGTGTGTTGTGAGCCGCTCCACCGTGAATATACAAGTTACGATCCTCCATCCGGACATTGTGTACGTTGAATGTAGTACTAGTTCGAAATATATCTTTTAAATAAAGATGACAATATAGTTGTCATTATAATGTGTGTTAAACTATGTGTTGTTTTCATTGTTAATAGTGCAATTTGAATAAATGGAGTTTGAGCTAATAGTCACAGGTCACAACCTAGGATCTACTACCTAGGGTTGGAGGCAAGGGCAGTGGTGCAATGGTGTCACTCTTGTGTGTTGTGAGCCGTTCCACTGTGAATATACAACTTACAGTCCTCCATCTGGACATTGTGTACGTTGAATGTAGTACTAGTTCGAAATATATCTTTTAAATAAAGATGACAATATAGTTGTCATTATAATGTGTGTTAAACTATGTGTTGTTTTCATTGTTAATAGTGTAATTTGAATAAATGGAGTTTGAGCTAATAGTCACAGGTCACAACCTAGGATCTACTACCTAGGGTTGGAGGCAAGGGTCGTACCCACAAAAAATCTCCTCCTGTTCGTTAAAAATGAAAATATAGTTGTATTGTTCTCGCTTTTCTTAGCATGAATAATCCGTTCTATTTCACTATGCCTAATTTTTTTTAATTTTAAAGGTCATTTACATTAAATGTTTTTTTTATTTTTTCTTAGCATGAATTATTTATGGCGAGGTCCCATCTTCTCTCGCATGTCCAGTTCACGTCAAGCATCAAACAATCGGAATATTTGGGAATTGCCACTATTTAAAATTTGTTATTTGAACAATTTTTTTTTAATTATATATACACTCGCGAATTGTCAATGGTTGGGTACATGAATTGGTACATATAAAGGCAGAGACGAACACGTGGGGGAGGTAGTCGCTCCAGATATTTCTAAACATACTTCCCTGTCACACCCCCGTAACCGAATGGTGACATGTACGTATCCCATTGGTCGATGGAACATCAAAGCCCACAACAGTGTTACTAAAAAAAATTCAATTATGAAATATAATCTAAAAAATAAGAGTTAAGCAATGTATTAAGTTACTATAAGTGAAATAACTCTAAGTATTACAAAGGAAATTGTTCAATAATACTATAAATGAAATACTCTAAGTGAATAAATGAAATAGCTAATGATCACTATCGATCCTCACTACAAAAAATGACTTACAATTTTCGTCACGAAGAAAAATTTCGTCAAGAAAAGTGAGCATTAGGGACAATATTTTCGTCACGAAAAGTACATAGGTTCGTCACAAAAAGTTTTTCTTAATATTTAAAAAATTAAAGCCGTGTGCAGCCAAGTCCCATTTCAATAATGCAGAGTAAAGTCTCCCTTTTTGAAATTGATGGGAATTGAACACAAGACCTCCCACATGCACGTTGTGCGGTGAGCCATTGAGTTACGTTGAACTTTTGTTACTCAATGTTCATATTATATTTATTATATTGGAGTTTTGAATTTTGAACATTTACTTATTTTAATTTTTCTCTGTGTTTTGATTTTTTTTTTTATGAACCAAATTAAAATCAATACATTTTCATCAATGTATTTGTGTATTAAATTGTTATTAAAATATAAGTAAAATTATTCTAGTTGGATTCTATTTTTTAGTAATACCTTTAATATAAAGACTAAACAAATATAAAAAATAAAATTATATTCTAAATTATAGCATTCTTATACATATATATTTATAAAATAAAAAATTATTTTAAGACGAAGTTTTTCGTGACAAATACATATTTCTCATTCGCGGCGAAGAATATTTTCCTCGGCAAATTTGGTTACCCTTTTGATTTTACTTTATTTTTTAAAAGATTTCAATTGTAATACCTTACTCCCAAGCAATTGGAAAAAAACATAAATAGTTATGTCACCTATCTCCAATTTATAAGAAAAAACCAATTTCGCCATTTTAAGGGATAGATGGAAATTGCACTTCTTGAAAACTATTTGCAAGTTATAAGAAAAGGAATTCTCCATGTGATTAACGTGCATGTGCTCTCTACTTTTTTAGACCACAAGATTAGTGACTAAGGTTGTCAAAATCGCGAGTTGGATCGTAGAATACGATCCTAGCGGTATAAATCGAGTTAAATCGTATTAAAAATTGTTGGTTGATAGAATCAGAGAGGATCGTTGATCTAGATCGTAAAATCGTAGAATCCAGTGCGATTCAATCTTGGCACTTTTCAATTGGATCGGTACCGGGTTATCTCAAATAAAAAACATCCATTGGTCTTCAATCCAACATCTCAACACTCCCAAGTCTCAGAATCCTAGTTTCATTACTCATCATCGATGTAAGTGGATGTGGAGATTACATGGAGGATAATGATAACATCTTGAACGATTTGCTAGATTAGAACATTAGAAAGATAGATGTTTTGCTATAAAATTTGTTGTATTAAAAGACCTTATGAATTGTTAGTTTGCTTTAGAAATTTATCACTTGTTAGTTTGTGGTTTGATTTCAGTGTTATAGTTGGCAAAAAATCCTCTGTCCCTCGTCGATGTATGTCCCTCAGTGTCCCCGACCAATCACAATTCACCATGTGTATATATAATTAAAACAAATATTTATATAGTAAATTCTGATTGGTTAGGGACACGGGGACATACACAAACGGGGACAGAGGATTTTCACCCGTTATAGTTGTATTGGTATTCTCATTTTTTCCCTTGAAGTATTGTTATATTATTATTTTTTCGCATTAGCACATAGAATGATGTCTTATTGGCATAAATTTATCATGAAATATTATTTTAATAGTTTTTCGGATCTTCCGTTCCGTGCTACGATCCTCGTGTTTACGATTTTTTAGAACCCTTCCGTTCAGAGTCAAATTTACGATCTTGACAACCTTTGTTATGAGTTCAAATGGTTATTTTGTCAAATAATTTAAGAATATTGCTAGTGAGTTCAAATGGTTATTTTGTCAAATAATTTGAGAATATTGCTAGTGAGTTCAAATGGTTATTTTGTCAAATAATTTAAGAATATTGCCCCATTTTATTCTACATCAGTGTCACGTAGCCATATGAATTATCTTCTCTGGCATGTTTTCTCCATTACCAGTCAACGTCGAACAACTGGAATATTTGGGAATTTTCTGTTGTTCCTATACATGTTCTTATTATTTAAAATTGGTCATTTGAATATTTTTCCAATTATATATACACGTGACGAATTGTCAGTGGTTGGTTACAGGAAATGGAACATATACAGGCACTGCAGAAGACAAGGTGGCGGGCGTAACATTCGCCCCCGAGTTTTTTAAAAAACACTATTAGATATAATAAATTTTATATATAGTTTGAAATATTTTATCAAATTCACCTTTCAATATTTTATTTTATTTTTTACAGTTTTTATATGTATTTAGGTATATTGTTGAAGTTTTTGTCCTTAACGCTAAATTTCTAAATTCGGCTGTGGCTCGTCCTCCACCCACGGAAAGTCATATATGTCAATCGAAACACATTTGAAGATTTGTTCACCCAGCAGAAATTTTGTGACAACCATACAAAAATGGGATAGAGAAATGACTAAAAAAAATGAGGACCACACTTTTATAATAATTGGAATATTATAATAATTCACCCAATGCAAGTCCCGATTGCTTGTGAATTGGTCTATAAACTTTTGGAATACAAACGTACCACGTGAAAATAATGGATTGCTTATTCAACCCGCTACCTTTATATATATATATATATATATATATATATATATATATATATATATATATATATATATAATCCAACCTCTCAACACTCCCAAGTTTCGTAATCCCGCTTTCATCGCTCATCATCGATGTAAGTGGATGTGGAGATTACATGGGGGATAATGATAACATCTTGAATGATTTGCTAGATTAGAACAATAAAAAGATAGACGTGTTGCTATAAAATTTGTTGTATTAAAAGACCTTATGAATTGTTGGTTTGCTTTCGAAGTTTATCACTTGTTAGTTTGTGGTTTGATTTCAGTGTAATAGTTTTATTGGTATTCTCATTTTTTCCCTTGAAGTATTGTTATATTATTATTTTTCCTCATTAGCATATAGAATGATGTCTTATTGGCATAAATTTATCATGAAAAATAATTTTAATAGTTTTTCGGATCTTCCATTCCGTCCTACGATCCTCGTGTTTTCGATTTTTTAGAACCCTTCCGTTTAGAGTCAAATTTACGATCTTGACAACCTTTGTTATGAGTTCAAATGGTTATTTTGTCAAATATTTTAAGAATATTGCCCCATTTTATTCTACATCAGTGTCACGTAGCCATATGAATTATCTTCTCTGGCATGTTTTCTCCATTACCAGTTAACATCGAACAACTGGAATATTTGGGAATTTTCTGGTGTTCCTATACATGTTCTTACCATTTAAAATTGGTCATTTGAATATTTTTCCAATTATATATACACGTGACGAATTGTCAGTGGTTGGTTACAGAAATTGGAACATATACAGGCATTGAAGAAGACAAGGGGGCGGGGGTAACATTCGCCCCCCGAGATTTTTAAAATATACTACAAGATATAGTAAAATTTTATATATAGTTTAAAATATTTTATCAAATTCGCCTTCTAATATTTTATTTTATTTTTATAATTTTTATATGTATTTAGGTATATTGTTGAAGTTTTTGTCCTTAACGCTAAATTCTTAAATTCGGCTGTGACTCGTCCTCCACACACGGAAAGTTGTATACGTCAATCGAAACACATTTGAAGATTCGTTCACCCAGAAGAAATTTGTTACAACCATACAAAAATGATTAATAAAAAATGAGGATCACACTTTTATAGTAATTGGAATATTATAATAATTCACCCAATGCAAGTCCTGATCGCTTGTGAATTGGATCTATAAACTTTTGGAATACAAACGTACCATGTGAAAATAATGAGTAAAATTATTCTAGTTGGATTCTATTTTTTAGTAATACCTTTAATATAAAGACTAAACAAATATAAAAAATAAAATTATATTCTAAATTATAGCATACTTATACATATATATATATATATATATATATATATATATATATATATATATATTTATAAAATAAAAAATTATTTTAAGACGAAATTTTTTCGTGACAAATACATGTTTTCTCATTCGCAGTGAAGAATATTTTCCTCAGTAAATTTGGTTACCCTTTTGATTTTACTTTATTTTTTTAAAGATTTCAATTGTAAATACCTTACTCCCAAGCAATTGGAAAAAAACATAAATAGTTATGTCACCTATCTCCAATTTATAAGAAAAAACCAATTTCGCCATTTTAAGGGATAGATGGAAATTGTACTTCTTGAAAACTATTTGCAAATTATAAGAAATAGAATTCTCCATGTGATTAACGTGCATGTGCTCTCTACCTTTTTAGACCACAAGATTAGTAAGTAAGGTTGTCAAAATCGCAAATTAGGTTATAAGGTTGTCAAAATCGCAAATTTGACCCAGAACGGAAAGGGTCTAAAAAATCGTAAACACGAGAATCGTAGCACGGATCGGAAGATCCGAAAAAATTATTAAAATAATATTTCAAGAAAAATTTATGTCAAATAATACATCATTTTATATGCAATTGAGCAAAAAAAAAATCATATAACAATACTTTTATAATAATTGGAATATTATAATAATTCACCCAATGCAAGTCTGATCGCTTGTGAATTGGATCTATAAACTTTTGGAATACAAACGTACTCACGTGAAAAATAATGGATTGCTTAGTTATATTCTTTTTAGGCGAACAAGTCTTCCGCTACCTTTGTATTTAATTCAACCTCTCAACACTCCCAAGTTTCGAATCCTAGTTTCATCGCTCATCATCGATGTAAGTGGATGTGGGGATTACATGGGAGATAATGATAACATTTTGAATGATTTGCTAGATTAGAACAATAAAAAGATAGACGTGTTGCTATAAAATTTGTTGTATTAAAAGACCTTATGAATTGTTGGTTTGCTTTCGAAGTTTATCACTTGTTAGTTTGTGGTTTGATTTCAGTGTAATAGTTTTATTGGTATTCTCATTTTTTCCCTTGAACTATTGTTATATTATTATTTTTCCCCATTAGCATATAGAATGATGTCTTATTGGCATAAATTTATCATGAAATATTATTTTAATAGTTTTTCGGATCTTCCGTTCCGTCCTACGATCCTCGTGTTTTCGATTTTTTAGAACCCTTCCGTTTAGAGTCAAATTTTCGATCTTGACAACTTTTGTTATGAGTTCAAATGGTTATTTTGTCAAATATTTTAAGAATATTGCCCCATTTTATTCTACATCAGTGTCACGTAGCCATATGAATTATCATCTCTGGCATGTTTTCTCCATTATCAGTCAACATCGAACAACTTCCATATTCACCCCCTACCTTTATGGTAGGTGTTTATTAAGAGAGAACACTTGTTGCATAGGAATGTAACACATATTTAAAAGTACGCAACATCGGTCTTACAGTATTCAATATATACTGACACTTTTAACGTTCAGGACAATAGCTGCGGCAGTGAAAATCATCCTTTCCTAAACCTAGTAAAATATTGTATGAATTCCTGACCACCAGAGTATTTAATTTTGAAAGAAACCTAATCCTAATTCTGGGATTTTAGAAGAAGAACTTTGAACAAGTCATTCAGCAAAAAAAAAAAAAGGCTTTAATGTAGTTGTCGCGGTGCTAAAAAACTATTCACGGTATTTCATGATTTCTTTGTTCTAATGGAACTTCTTACCAATGTATATTATTTATGATTAATTGACTTTATATTTGTTTTTTCTCATTTTGTATGATTGGGAGGGTGTTGAATTCAAAATCTATTATTTCGAATACGTAAATTCCAGGATAATTTGTTAACCAATATTGGACAAGTATTCTTCATGCATTGAGCTTGATGACTAGGCTAATTAGTTCATCTTGCATTATCAATGCATGAATGATGATTATTTAGTAGTTTATGTATATATTGAGTCATTGAGCTTGAGAAAAATATATTTAAAAAAAAACTATGATTTTTCTTTCGTTTATTAAGGAATTAATTTATGATTTCAAGCGGTGACGGATGCACACTTTAGCGAGTGGAGTCACACATCCCCTACTTGAAAAAAATTGTTTAATTCTAATTATATTCTAATTGTTATTCAGCAAAAAAATTGTTTAGTTGTTATAGACTTTTGGTTTCTACAAAGTTATATTTAATTTAAATCAGCTTTCTTGGTGACCTAATATTCAACTAGCATAACATGGATTGCTAAGTGTAATTATTTTGCTTGATTTCTCGATGACTGGTTCATATTCAATCGTCACTCAATAATAACCCATCCATTATTATAATGTATAACTTGTTTCCTTTCACGTTGGTCGATCGGCTTCAAGAAAGGGATTTTCCGTCTTGATTGCAGATCTGTATCGAGGAAATAATAATAAGAAAAGGTGGTGGGAGTTGAAGATGAGTATTTTAGATTATTTATCTCATCAATTTCTATTTTATTATTAAATATTTAAATAAAATACGAGAATGTGAATATCACTGAGTTATGTAGTAGGAATTGTTTTGGAGATTTCATAATCTTTGACGAAGAACTTAAGACGCACTTGAATTGAGTCTGGTTTAAAATAAAACCAAAACTTGTAACATGTGGAACTTCATCTTTTCTCATTAAAAAAAACCAATTTTTTTACTTAACTCAAAGGATATCTAGTTTCAATTCCCTTACACCCATATAAAATGGAGCATCGAAACCTTTCCATCTGGTAAAACGCACTTTTTCCATGAATAGTACTTTAGCAATTTAGTTACTTACTTGACTCCCCTTAAAATGTATTCAAAAAAATAAAATGATTTTTATTTTCTTTTGTATAAAATGATTTCAAGATTTGAATGGTGGAGAATACACCAAAGCATATGTGTCACCAGATTAGTTTTCTTTCGGGCCTTTTGCATAAACATCGTAAGTACCTTTAGTTAGCAACAACGTACTGTTCAATATCAGATTTCGTATACAATTTCACATACATAGTCGAATATGATTGTATACCTCCATAAATGATGCCATTATATTGCTTATATTTTAGTTTATTTTACATTTTTTTATAATTTGTTGAACACTATATACCAAAAAAATTGCGTACCGTCCAATACACGATCATATCACCAAATCGTATATGGACCAATAACTTTCGAGACTTTATAATTATAATTTCGCTACTAAAGAAGTTAGAAGAATAAAATTGAGAGTTATGAAATTAGATCTTTTATAACTTTATTATTATGAAAGTGAAAAAATGTTTTTTTCCATCATATGCTTCTTATATTGAGGGAGTGGCAACACAACAGCTATTAATAAATTGATTCCCCCGGTGGTAACTTGCTAGTCTACTCTACTATTCATCCCAGGTGGGAAAATATTGAGGGAGTTGCAACACATGTCAATTTCAATCTCAGTAAACATTTTCTCTGCCTTTTATTAATCATAACTTTACTTTTTCTGAGACTATAAATTCTCCTACTCAGAGTCATTAACATGTACCAAATACTACGAAGAGAAACATGGCTAAATTGGCTTCCTTCCTAATGCTTTTGTTCGTTGTCTCTGCAGGTTTATCTCTCTCACTTTCATTCATTCTTACAAAACTAATATTTATGACACTACCGTTCTACCCTTTGGTTGTTAAAGCCACTTATAGTTAAAGTCATCTTTTATTTACATAATATTTCTAGTTAAAATGGGTTTTTGTAGTTCTTGAAAGTGATGCTTCTGTTGAGGAAGGGGGCCTTGGCATCCAACTGCCCAGGAAAATTCTTCCAAATGTAGAAATTATATACCAGATAATTAAATCGCCTGAAAGCAATGAAAGTTTGGGATGTCAATACAACGGCCAGCAATGCAATGACGCCACTCTTTTGTGTTGTGAGCCGTTCTACTGTCTTATTACAAGTTCGCTACCTCCATCTGGAACATGTGTACGTTGAATGTAGTACTAGTACGAAATATATCTTTTAAATAAAGATGACAATATAGTTGTCATTATAATGTGTGTTAAACTATGTGTTGTTTTCATTGTTAATAGTGTAATTTGAATAAATGGAGTTTGAGCTAATAGTCACAGGTCACAACCTAGGATCTACTACCTAGGGTTGGAGGCAACTGACCCACAAAAATCTCCTCCTGTTCGTTAAAATGAAGATATAGTTGTATTGTTCTGTTTTTCTTAGCATTCTTATACATATATATTTATAAAATAAAAAATTATTATAAGACGAAATTTTTCGTGACAAATACATATTTCTCATTCGCGGAGAAGAATATTTTCCTCGGTAAATTTGGTTACCCTTTTGATTTTACTTTATTTTTTAAAAGATTTCAATTGTAATACCTTACTCCCAAGCAATTGGAAAAAAACATAAATAGTTATGTCACCTATCTCCGATTTATAAGAAAAAACCAATTTCGCCATTTTAAGGGATAGATGGAAATTGTACTTCTTGAAAACTATTTGCAAGTTATAAGAAATGGAATTCTCCATGTGATTAACGTGCATGTGCTCTCTACCTTTTCAGACCACAAGATTAGTAAGTAAGGTTGTCAAAATCGCAAATTTGGTCACAAGGTTGTCAAAATCGCAAATTTGACCCGGAACGGAAAGGGTCTAAAAAATCGTAAACACGAGGATCGTAGCACGGATCGGAAGATCCGAAAAAATTATTAAAATAATATTTAAAGATAAATTTATGTCAATAATACATCATTTTATATGCAATTGAGCAAAAAAAAAAATTAATATACAATACTTCAACGGAAAAAATAAAAACATCAATAAAACTAACAAACTGAAATTAAATCACATACTAACAAGTGATAAACTTCGTGTAAAGCCCGTAACATTTGCTTACACGATATTTGACGTGTAAATTAATTTTTCGCGAGTGACTGTGTAGACGTAATTTATTTTGTGAGATTATGTGACTATGTGTCCTTTTAATTTTATAACATGTTACATGATTTATTTTGTGTACATTTTATTGAGGGCGTTTTTGCACGCGTAACGTTGTTGGGGAATTTAAATTGCGATTCACCTAAATAATTAATTTAATTAGATAATTGATTAATTAAATAAGGAATTAAGGAGGGAAAAAAAAGAACTTAAAATAAATAAATAAAAAAAAATGGACTTTTGGGATTTTGTGGGTTACATTGGATTAAAAACAAAATTAAAAATAAAGGGAAAGGGAAAAGGAAAAGGCGTCAGGTGTTGGAAGCAATTGAAATAAATAAAAAGAAAACACAGCCAATTTCTCTCTTTGAAATCGTGGATAAAAAGAAGGCAAATTGATCGTTATTGTCCCTAAACAATTTATGAATCAGACATAAAGTCCTTAATGATGTTTTATGAACATTAAAATCCTCAAACAATTTACGATTGGTGTGTAAGGTCCTTCTGTCAAAAAAGTGACGGGTCAACACAATTTTGAAAAAAAAAAACGAGTCAAAGCTCTAACTTGCAGGGGTAAAATTGGTATCCCATGACTCCATCCCCCACCCCACTCCCCCGAAATGCACCCAGCCCCACCTAGGGAGTCGGCGGTGGGCGGTTTTGCCAGGGAGGGAGAAGGGGTGAGGGTGAGGGTGCTTCTGAGAAGAAAGAGGGAGGAGGGGGATTTTGGTGGATTAATTTCAATGTGATGTACCAAAAATGCCCTTTAAATATTTCGGTTGACTGGATTAAAATTTTGAATTGACAGTTGACTAATATTTTTTTGACGGAAGGACCTTAGACACCAATCATAAATTGTTTGAGGATTTTAATGTACAGAAAACATCGTTAGGGACCTTATGCCTGATTCATAAATTGTTTAGGGACAATAACGACCAATTTGCCTAAAAAGAATTGAAAAGAAAAAGCAGTTCGCTGGGATCAATGGGCGGCGGCACTTTTCTCTTCTCACCGCCGCAGGGGACAAGAGAAACAAGGAAAAGAAATTGGAGGCCAATCATGAGGATATCTTGGCAGCTGCCTCGGGGAACGCGCCAAAAGATTAGCAAAATAAAAGGCTCGGCACAGTGAAGAACAAAAGAGTTTTCTTAGAGTTATCTAGCAACTTTGAGAGGATTTTTGACCGGGCAATCCTTTTCGGATTTCGACGAACCTTATATGAAAATTGATCACGACGAAACAATCTACGAGGGAGTGGAAGAGGATTCACATTTCGAATTCGGAGCTGGAAGATATCGCACCAAGAACGGGTGCTGGTTTTTAGAATTTAGTTTTCTGTGAAGTTCCGATAGAATCGTCGTACAGGTAACATACGAACTCCAATCAGAGTAATTCTTTTTTATTTATTAACTAGAATGTTATGGCTACAATCTGACTGGAGGGATCGATGTTTTAACCGTTAGAGGTTCCGTAATGCATGTCAGAAGTGGAGGGCAGAACCAGAATTTTATTTGTGCGAATAAATATTTGGAGCAACTTCGACACGACAATTGAAGGGGTTATCGACCATCGTTTTTTACCCACAATATATCGATTTTTGAAGAGAATTGAAAGACCTTCGAGTGAGCGCAGACGGATCGTGGATCGGAGGTTCCAGCAGAAAGTTACCGCTCCTGAAGTAAGCTGCCAGGACTGATTATGGATTTTTGTGCCTTATCGTGTTTGTGAGAGGTAGGGACCCACTTTCCTATGTGATTTCTGTTTTGTAATTCTGAATAATATTGATATACTGTTCTGGCATGTTGTTATTGTATTTGGGGATATTCTATTTCATTAACTGATATAAATTGACTGTTAATTGAATTGGGTAAATTTAGCATGCCTTATAATCGCTTTCCTAACGCTATTATAAATTGTTATACTCGCATAAACTGCCTCTGAACTGTTCTGTTACTGTTTCGGAAATCTGACTGTAATTGCCTATTTACTTAATTGCTTTTGAGTCTTATTTGGAGTCGTCTATTGTGAGTCATTATTGTTGTCCTAATTGGTTTGGTCGACCGAGTCGTCGCCCCCTATTGAGCGCGAGTCTAGGATCACTAGTTAGCAGGTTCCGCCCGCTTTCTGTTCTGATATGCTCAGCGACCCAAAGTGGTCTTTCTTCTTTGTTCTGTACTGGGCCCGCATCTAGTGGGTTCAATCACTAGTTACGGTAGTGGTTTTGTGGAGTCCCTTGTTGGGGATGATGAGACAATGTATAGGGTTGAACCTTAAAATCTGACTCCTTCGTTTGGGGGGCAATCCGAACCCACGCAGATTTACTGAATCGTCCTAGTTTGGTTGATAACTGGGACCACTACCGTTATTGCTGAGTAGTTGTGAATAGGCGAATGAGCTCATGTGGTGGGAGTCGTGTCATAGTAGGTAGCTACGTTCTAAATATCTAAGACGAGTATGTGATTGGGTGTACCGGATGGGCAACCCGTGGTTCTTGTCGTATACTCGGTTATGGAATCGTTTAGGTGCGAAGAAGGTGGTTATTTGCTTAATTGTTGCATTCTATGTGTTCATTCTTGTTTGGTCTTTATATGATGTTTGCTTAGAGTCTATATGGTCTCATGTGAATTGGGAATGTTGGGTAATATTTTTGGTGCATTTTTGCACAAGTTTTAAAACTCATTTTTTACGAAAATCGCAGTTTATGCGATCCCACTGCTTCGTTATGTTACGAACCCTGCTGTTACGATCCGATCATTGCATCTTTGACCTTTGTCCCCTGCACTGAGTTTTGAGTCTTGCTAGACTTGGATTGAGTCGTTTGCATATACTTCCTTAGGGGTATTTTGGGAAACGGGCATCTGCATTATCTGTATCTGATTTCCGTTGTATCTGTTCTGTTTTGTCTATATATATATATATATATATATATATATATATATATATATATATATATATATATATATTGCTACTGTTATTACTATTTTAGGTCCCTTACTGAGCACCGGAGCTCAGTCCATCCGCTTATTGTGCAGGTGATGATGAGCAATATGATGTTATTGTTGATGCTTGGGAAGGGGGCTACGAAGAGTGATCCTAATTAGATTACTTCACACGTGTTATTTCATTTCATAGTTATTTATTTTGGAACTTGTAGGTTCCTTCAGATGTAATAAATTTGAAACATTTCATTTTTAGAATAACGATTCCGCTAGTTCTCTTATTACTATTTATGGGTTTTAAATAATGAACTCCTTTATTTAGTAATTCTCTGACTGCGGCTTTGGTGCTTCATTAACCAGTGGGGCACTGCCATGTCATCATTCCGGAGACGGGGTGTGACACTTCGGAAGCAAACCAACAATTTATAAGGTCTTTTACTCCAACAAATTTCATAACAACAAGTTTATCTTTCTAATGTTCTAATCTAGCAAACCATTCAAGGAGTTATTATTATCCTCCTTTCAACAAAAAAAAAAAAGGAAAAATTGAATTGTAACGGATCGTACGATCCTACAATCTGGATCGTACGATCTTTTACGATACAACTCTCCAGCGATTTTTAGTGCGATTTAACTCGATTTATACTCTTTGGATTGTAAAATCGTACGATTTTACGATTCAACTCGCGATTTTGACAACCTTGTTTGGTCATTCTCTATGACTGATTCATATTCAATCGTCACTCAATAATAACTCATCCATTATTATACTGTACAACATGTTTCCTTTCACGTTGGTCGATCGGCTTCAAGAAAGGGATTTTCCGTGTTGATTGTAGTCTGTACCAGAGAAATAATAATAAGAAAAGGCGGTTGGAGTTGAAGATGAATATTTTGGATTATTGATCTGTCATTTTCTATTTTCATATTAAATATTTAAATAAAATAAATGAATGTGAATATCCTTGAGTTATGTAGTAGGATTGTTTTTAGAGATTTCACAACCTTTGAGCGAAGAACTTAAAACGCATTTGAATTGAGTCTGGTTTGAAATAAAAACAAAACTTCTAACATGTGGTTTGAATTGAGATTTCATATTTTCTCATTAAAAAAAAAAAAAAAAAAACTTTTACTTAACTCAAAGGATATATAGACTCAATTCCCTTACACATATATAAAATGGAGCATCGAGATCTTTCTATCTGGTAAAATGCACTTGACCATCAATAGTACTTTACCAACTTAGTTACTTACTTGACTTCCCTTAAAATGTATTCAAAAAAATAACTAGCTATGTTTAGATTTTTATTTTCTTTTGTATGAAAAGATTTCAAGATTTGAATGGTGGAGAATACACCAAAGCATATGTGTCACTAGATTAGTTTTCTTCCGGGCCTTTTGCATAAAAATCGTAAGTACCGTTAGTTAGCAACAACGTACTGTTCTATCTCAGGTTTCGTATACATAGTCCAAGATAGTAGCCTACGCAGACTTTAAATATATGGGGAGCACAATAAATATTGACAAAACAAATTTATAAAATTATATACAATATTTCATTACAATTGTTCCCTACGCGTTTTCATACTTTGATAATATTAATCTATAATTTCCTCATCCGCGATAGTACTTGATGCATAACTGACACCAACAAAATGCTCCAATACCTGCTCATTCTTCACATAACGAAATACTACTTACATTTGCTCCTTCATCGCTAAGTCACTGGATTCATCAACAAGAATAGAAAAGAAGCCATCACCAATATCTTTGATAATCACCATATAGTAAAAATTTCACAAGATTGTTTTAATAAACATTATAGTCCATTTACACACTTAAGCATGTTAAATTTTTAACCAATATTGTTAAGATATATGTAGTGCTATTTCTATAATTCACGAACCACAAAATCTAATTTTCAAATAGAAAAAATGACTCAAAATGGGTATACTACAAATGCTCATGCGACGAGTACATTACAAAAAAATAAAGTGTCATTTTCTAGGATTTTATGTTTTTAATTAGCTATAAAATTTTTGATTGGTACAAAAAAGTTGAACTATTTTATTTAAATTGGGAGAGGAGGGATTCGATCCCCCAACATTCAGGTCGAATGCTACACCATATTGGCAACTACTCGGCAGGTATTTGAAAACTATTTTCTTTAATTCTCGTCAATGGAATGCTAATGTAAGTAAACTTTTCCATAATCTCTAACAAATCTAAACTAACAGTATTTTTGGACTGATATAATAATCTACATTAAATGTATTATCTTATTTAATTTCAAAATTCAAAACTCATCTCACATTCTTAACCTCTTCTTTTATCATTATATTTTAGAAGTTTATAAAAATTTTTAACACTTTAACTTCTTTTATAAAAAAATTATTGGTTTAAAATATTTTTTTCACAATCAATCTATATTTATAGTACATAACATGTTTACAAGTTTTAACCAATTAGAAA
Source organism: Vinca minor (assembly GCA_026122235.1). NCBI lineage: Eukaryota > Viridiplantae > Streptophyta > Magnoliopsida > Gentianales > Apocynaceae > Vinca > Vinca minor. The sequence goes on along the minus strand of JAOCZM010000129.1, from coordinate 2,892,480 downwards.
TCTTGAAACTCTAACCCAAATATCTTAAATTTTCTAACTCTTAATTATTATACAAAAATTGATTGGTTGAGATGAATTTCGATTAATTAAATTAATTAAAAAATAATTATTATCTTAAAACAAATTTAAATATCAAATTACTTACCCAAATATCTCTACCGTCCTAAATTTTTTCTCATAATCTTGAACATACTTTTCAGTTTTAAACTCCCAATCTAATCTAAGTTTTCTAGATTAAAGAGCTTTCTAATTAATTTCAAATGTTGTGATTGGTTAAGAAGATTTTAAATGTTTGAACTAAATCAATAAAATATTAATTTCTCCACTAGCACGGACTCCCACATTTCTAGCCCTCTTATCACGTTCCTTGCAAATTCGTAATCAACCACTCACTTTTAACTTTTATTTTTATTAATCTCACATTGGTTTATTGATTAGTAGTTTCAGTTAAAAATATACTTCCTATATGTTATTCAAATTCATATACAATAAGAATTAAATTAATGTAACGAACCATTTAGTTTTCAGTTAAACCAGCAGACGAGCCTCCTCACTAAACGTTTTTTCATTAAAAGAGTAAAATATTTTAAAAAATAAAATTTAGTTGATCGAGCATTTAATTCTTACCGTATCATTAACTGAGTTGAAATTTGCTCAATGAATTGGAAATACAGACTTTATTTGCTTTTTAGAAGGTTCATATTAGACTTATTTAAATTAGATTACATATTTTAGTATTTTTAATGAGTTTTTTGTTTTTCTATTCTAATTTTATTTTTTAAATATTATTCAAAATCACACATTGATAGTGTATGAAGTTTTTTAAATTTGACATCTTTATCAATAAAGGGTTTGAGCATGATTTTTAATTGAATTAATTGGTTTAGTTGTTTTTTAGTCCATAAAGTTTGGTGACAAAGCTAACTTGGTTTTATATTTTTTCATTCCAATAGTAAAAGTTTTTGTTTTCAAAGAAAATTGGTTCACTTAACCATTTAGTTTTCTATTGAACCCATAAGCAAGTCTGCTCACTAAACTTTTTTCATTTAAAGGCTCAAAAAATTAAAAAAAATAAACTTTAGTTAATCGAGCCCTTTAATTCCTATCACATCATTAACTGAATTGGAATTTCCTTAATTAATTTGAGATGCGGGCTTTATTTACTTTTCGGATATTTCATATTCGACTAATTCAAATTAAATTATATATTTCAATATATTTTAATATTTTAATATTTTTTTCTATTCAAATATTTTCTTTTACTTTTTTTTATATTATTCAAGACCCACATCGAAATTGTATAAAATTTTCAAATTTGACGACATTATAAATAAAGGTAGTGGGTAGGATGTTTAATCAATGACTTTGTTCATTTACTTTTTAGTCTATTAAATTGAGTAAAAAAATCTAAATTGGTTTTTGATTTTTTTATTCCAGATGATCAAAAATTTTTTTCAAAGAAAATTAGTTTCAGAACCATTTAGTTTTCTCGTTGGACCCAGTATACGAACTTCTCTCCAAACTTTTTTTCATTAAAAGAATAAAAAAATAAAATAAAAAAAATTAGTTGATCGAGTCATTGAATGAGTTGTAATTTGCCCCAATAAATTGGAGAGCAGTAGTTTATTTGTTTTTGAATGGTTCATTTAAAACGTTAATTTTTTCAAGAAAACTTACAATACCGACCAAGAGAAATCATTGAAATAATATTCTCTCTTACAAGATATTTTTTTTTGATATTTTTCATATAAATACAAATTTCTTATATATTATTTTCTTATATATAGTTAGGTTTGAAAAACCAAAACAATATATTAGTGTTGAGTATCATTTTTCACTTTTATGCTATTTAATATTTTCTTAACAATGCATAACATGGCTCTTACGCAAGTGTGTGTGCGTGTGTGTGTATATATATAAATATATATCCTTTGAGGAAGTCTGACTGCTTGTGAATTGGTCTATAAACTTTTGGAATACAAACGTACCACGTGAAAATAATGGATTACTTAGTTATATTCTTTTAGGCGAACAAGTCTTCCGCTACCTTTGTATTTAATTCAACCTCTCAACACTCCCAAGTTTCAGAATCCTAGTTTCATCGCTCATCGTCGATGTAAGTGGATGTGGAGATTACATGGGAGATAATGATAACATTTTGAATGATTTGCTAGATTAGAACATTAGAAAGATAGACGTGTTGCTATAAAATTTGTTGTATTAAAAGACCTTATGAATTGTTGGTTTGCTTTCGAAGTTTATCACTTGTTAGTTTGTGGTTTGATTTCAGTGTAATAGTTTTATTGGTATTCTCATTTTTTCCCTTGAACTATTGTTATATTATTATTTTTCCTCATTAGCATATAGAATGATGTCTTATTGGCATAAATTTATCATGAAATATTATTTTAATATTTTTTCGGATCTTCCGTTCCGTCCTACGATCCTCGTGTTTTCGATTTTTTAGAACCCTTCCGTTTAGAGTGAAATTTACGATCTTGACAACCTTTGTTATGAGTTCAAATGGTTATTTTGTCAAATAATTTAAGAATATTGCCCCATTTTATTTTACATCAGTATCACGTAGCCGTATGAATTATCTTCTCTGGCATGTTTTCTCCATTACCAGTTAACATCGAACAACTGGAATATTTGGGAATTTTCTGGTGTTCCTATACATGTTCTTACCATTTAAAATTGGTCATTTGAATATTTTTCCAATTATATATACACGTGACGATTTTGTTCAGTGGTTGGTTACAGAAATTGGAACATATACAGGCATTGAAGAAGACAAGGGGGCGGGGGTAACATTCACCCCCCGAGATTTTTAAAAAATACTACAAGATATAGTAAAATTTTATATATAGTTTAAAATATTTTATCAAATTCGCCTTCTAATATTTTATTTTATTTTTATATGTATTTAGGTATATTGTTGAAGTTTTTGTCCTTAATGCTAAATTCTTAAATTCGGCTGTGACTCGTCCTCCACACACGGAAAGTTGTATACGTCAATCGAAACACATTTGAAGATTCGTTCACCCAGAAGAAATTTTGTTACAACCATACAAAAATGATTAATAAAAAATGAGGATCACACTTTTATAATAATTGGAATATTATAATAATTCAACCAATGCAAGTCTGACTGCTTGTGAATTGGATCTATAAACTTTTGGAATACAAACGTACCACGTGAAAATAATGGATTACTTAGTTATATTCTTTTAGGCGAACAAGTCTTCCGCTACCTTTGTATTTAATTCAACCTCTCAACACTCCCAAGTTTCAGAATCCTAGTTTCATCGCTCATCGTCGATGTAAGTGGATGTGGAGATTACATGGGAGATAATGATAACATTTTGAATGATTTGCTAGATTAGAACATTAGAAAGATAGACGTGTTGCTATAAAATTTGTTGTATTAAAAGACCTTATGAATTGTTGGTTTGCTTTCGAAGTTTATCACTTGTTAGTTTGTGGTTTGATTTCAGTGTAATAGTTTTATTGGTATTCTCATTTTTTCCCTTGAAGTATTGTTATATTATTATTTTTCCTCATTAGCATATAGAATGATGTCTTATTGGCATAAATTTATCATGAAATATTATTTTAATAGTTTTTCGGATCTTCCGTTCCGTCCTACGATCCTCGTGTTTTCGATTTTTTAGAACCCTTCCGTTTAGAGTGAAATTTACGATCTTGACAACCTTTGTTATGAGTTCAAATGGTTATTTTGTCAAATAATTTAAGAATATTGCCCCATTTTATTTTACATCAGTATCACGTAGCCGTATGAATTATCTTCTCTGGCATGTTTTCTCCATTACCAGTTAACATCGAACAACTGGAATATTTGGGAATTTTCTGGTGTTCCTATACATGTTCTTACCATTTAAAATTGGTCATTTGAATATTTTTCCAATTATATATACACGTGACGATTTTGTTCAGTGGTTGGTTACAGAAATTGGAACATATACAGGCATTGAAGAAGACAAGGGGGCGGGGGTAACATTCACCCCCCGAGATTTTTAAAAAATACTACAAGATATAGTAAAATTTTATATATAGTTTAAAATATTTTATCAAATTCGCCTTCTAATATTTTATTTTATTTTTATATGTATTTAGGTATATTGTTGAAGTTTTTGTCCTTAATGCTAAATTCTTAAATTCGGCTGTGACTCGTCCTCCACACACGGAAAGTTGTATACGTCAATCGAAACACATTTGAAGATTCGTTCACCCAGAAGAAATTTTGTTACAACCATACAAAAATTATTAATAAAAAATGAGGATCACACTTTTATAATAATTGGAATATTATAATAATTCAACCAATGCAAGTCTGACTGCTTGTGAATTGGATCTATAAACTTTTGGAATACAAACGTACCACGTGAAAATAATGGATTACTTAGTTATATTCTTTTAGGCGAACAAGTCTTCCGCTACCTTTGTATTTAATTCAACCTCTCAACACTCCCAAGTTTCAGAATCCTAGTTTCATCGCTCATCGTCGATGTAAGTGGATGTGGAGATTACATGGGAGATAATGATAACATTTTGAATGATTTGCTAGATTAGAACATTAGAAAGATAGACGTGTTGCTATAAAATTTGTTGTATTAAAAGACCTTATGAATTGTTGGTTTGCTTTCGAAGTTTATCACTTGTTAGTTTGTGGTTTGATTTCAGTGTAATAGTTTTATTGGTATTCTCATTTTTTCCCTTGAAGTATTGTTATATTATTATTTTTCCTCATTAGCATATAGAATGATGTCTTATTGGCATAAATTTATCATGAAATATTATTTTAATAGTTTTTCGGATCTTCCGTTCCGTCCTACGATCCTCGTGTTTTCGATTTTTTAGAACCCTTCCGTTTAGAGTCAAATTTACGATCTTGACAACCTTTGTTATGAGTTCAAATGGTTATTTTGTCAAATAATTTAAGAATATTGCCCCATTTTATTTTACATCAGTATCACGTAGCCGTATGAATTATCTTCTCTGGCATGTTTTCTCCATTACCAGTTAACATCGAACAACTGGAATATTTGGGAATTTTCTGGTGTTCCTATACATGTTCTTACCATTTAAAATTGGTCATTTGAATATTTTTCCAATTATATATACACGTGACGATTTTGTTCAGTGGTTGGTTACAGAAATTGGAACATATACAGGCATTGAAGAAGACAAGGGGGCGGGGGTAACATTCACCCCCCGAGATTTTTAAAAAATACTACAAGATATAGTAAAATTTTATATATAGTTTAAAATATTTTATCAAATTCGCCTTCTAATATTTTATTTTATTTTTATATGTATTTAGGTATATTGTTGAAGTTTTTGTCCTTAACGCTAAATTCTTAAATTCGGCTGTGACTCGTCCTCCACACACGGAAAGTTGTATACGTCAATCGAAACACATTTGAAGATTCGTTCACCCAGAAGAAATTTTGTTACAACCATACAAAAATTATTAATAAAAAATGAGGATCACACTTTTATAATAATTGGAATATTATAATAATTCAACCAATGCAAGTCTGACTGCTTGTGAATTGGATCTATAAACTTTTGGAATACAAACGTACCATGTGAAAATAATGAATAAAATTATTCTAGTTGGATTCTATTTTTTAGTAATACCTTTAATATAAAGACTAAACAAATATAAAAAAGTAAAATTATATTCTAAATTATAGCATATATATATTTATAAAATAAAAAATTATTTTAAGACGAAATTTTTCGTGACAAATACATATTTTCTCATTCGCAGTGAAGAATATTTTCCTCAGTAAATTTGGTTACCCTTTTGATTTACTTTATTTTTTTAAAGATTTCAATTGTAAATACCTTACTCCCAAGCAATTGGAAAAAAACATAAATAGTTATGTCACCTATCTCCAATTTATAAGAAAAAACCAATTTCGCCATTTTAAGGGATAGATGGAAATTGTACTTCTTGAAAACTATTTGCAAATTATAAGAAATAGAATTCTCCATGTGATTAACGTGCATGTGCTCTCTACCTTTTTAGACCACAAGATTAGTAAGTAAGGTAGTCAAAATCGCAAATTAGGTTATAAGGTTGTCAAAATCGCAAATTTGACCCAGAACGGAAAGGGTCTAAAAAATCGTAAACACGAGGATCGTAGCACGGATCGGAAGATCCGAAAAAATTATTAAAATAATATTTCAAGAAAAATTTATGTCAATAATACATCATTTTATATGCAATTGAGCAAAAAAAAAATAATATAACAATACTTTTATAATAATTGGAATATTATAATAATTCACCCAATGCAAGTCTGACTGCTTGTGAATTGGATCTATAAACTTTTGGAATACAAACGTACCACGTGAAAATAATGGATTACTTAGTTATATTCTTTTAGGCGAACAAGTCTTCCGCTACCTTTGTATTTAATTCAACCTCTCAACACTCCCAAGTTTCAGAATCCTAGTTTCATCGCTCATCGTCGATGTAAGTGGATGTGGAGATTACATGGGAGATAATGATAACATTTTGAATGATTTGCTAGATTAGAACATTAGAAAGATAGACGTGTTGCTATAAAATTTGTTGTATTAAAAGACCTTATGAATTGTTGGTTTGCTTTCGAAGTTTATCACTTGTTAGTTTGTGGTTTGATTTCAGTGTAATAGTTTTATTGGTATTCTCATTTTTTCCCTTGAAGTATTGTTATATTATTATTTTTCCTCATTAGCATATAGAATGATGTCTTATTGGCATAAATTTATCATGAAATATTATTTTAATAGTTTTTCGGATCTTCCGTTCCGTCCTACGATCCTCGTGTTTTCGATTTTTTAGAACCCTTCCGTTTAGAGTCAAATTTACGATCTTGACAACCTTTGTTATGAGTTCAAATGGTTATTTTGTCAAATATTTTAAGAATATTGCCCCATTTTATTCTACATCTGTGTCACGTAGCCATATGAATTATCATCTCTGGCATGTTTTCTCCATTATCAGTCAACATCGAACAACTTCCATATTCACCCCCTACCTTTATGGTAGGTGTTTATTAAGAGAGAACACTTGTTGCATAGGAATGTAACACATATTTAAAAAGTACGCAACATCGGTCTTACAGTATTCAATATATACTGACACTTTTAACGTTCGGGACAATAGTGCATGCGAGTGAAAATCATCCTTTCCTAAACCTAGTAAAATATTGTATGAATTCCCGACCACCGAGTATTTAATTTTGAAAGAAACCTAATCCTAATTCTGGGATTTTAGAAGAAGAACTTTGAACAAGTTATTCAGCAAAAGGCTTTAATGTAGTTGTCGCGGTGCTAAAAAACTATTCGCGGTATTTCATGATTTCTTTGTTCTAATGGAACTTCTTACCAATGTACATTATTTATGATTAATTGACTTTATATTTGTTTTTTCTCATTTTGTATGATTGGGAGGGTGTTGAATTCAAAATCTATTATTTCGAATACGTAAATTCCGAGGGATAATTTGTTAACCAATATTGGACAAGTATTCTTCATGCATTGAGCTTGATGACTAGGCTAATTAGTTCATCTTGCATTATCAATGCATGAATGATGATTATTTAGTAGTTTATGTATATATTGAGTCATTGAGCTTGAGAAAAATATATTTAAAAAAAAACTATGATTTTTCTTTCGTTTATTAAGGAATTAATTTATGATTTCAAGCAGTGATGGATGCACACTTTAGCGAGTGGAGTCACACATCCCTACTGAAAAAATTGTTTAATTCTAATTATATTCTAATTGTTATTCAGCAAAAAAATTGTTTAGTTGTTATAGACTTTTGGTTTCTACAAAGTTATATTTAATTTAAATCAGCTTTCTTGGTGACCTAATATTCAACTAGCATAACATGGATTGCTAAGTGTAATTATTTTGCTTGATTTCTCGATGACTGGTTCATATTCAATCGTCACTCAATAATAACCCATCCATTATTATAATGTATAACTTGTTTCCTTTCACGTTGGTCGATCGGCTTCAAGAAAGGGATTTTCCGTCTTGATTGCGATGCATGCAGGAAATAATAATAAGAAAAGGTGGTGGGAGTTGAAGATGAGTATTTTAGATTATTTATCTCATCAATTTCTATTTTATTATTAAATATTTAAATAAAATACGAGAATGTGAATATCACTGAGTTATGTAGTAGGAATTGTTTTGGAGATTTCATAATCTTTGACGAAGAACTTAAGACGCACTTGAATTGAGTCTGGATTAAAATAAAACCAAAACTTGTAACATGTGGAACTTCATCTTTTCTCATTAAAAAAAACCAATTTTTTTACTTAACTCAAAGGATATCTAGTCTCAATTCCCTTACACCCATATAAAATGGAGCATCGAAACCTTTCCATCTGGTAAAACGCACTTTTTCCATAAATAGTACTTTAGCAATTTAGTTAAAAAACTAGACCATTTATAAGTATGGTCTAGTTTATTACAATTATTTATTTATTTATTTATTAGCAATTTAGTTACTTATTTGACTCCCCTTAAAATGTATTCAAAAAAAAAAAATGATTTTTATTTTCTTTTGTATAAAATGATTTCAAGATTTGAATGGTGGAGAATACACCAAAGCATATGTGTCACTAGAATAGTTTTCTTTCGGGCCTTTTGCATAAACATCGTAAGTACCTTTAGCTAGCAACAACGTACTGTTCAATATCAGATTTCGTATACAATTTCACATACATAGCCGAATATGATTGTGTACCTGCATAAATGATGCCATTATATTGCTTATATTTTAGTTTATTTTACATTTTTTTTATAATTTGTTGAACACTATATACCAAAAAAAATTACGTGCACGTCGATACACGATCATATCACCAAATCGTATATGGACCAATAACTTTCGAGTCGGCAACCATACCTGATTCGAAACTTTATAATTATAATTTCGCTACTAAAAGAAAGTTAGAAGAATAAAATTGAGAGTTATGAAATTAGATCTTTTATAACTTTATAATTATGAAAGTGAAAAAAATGTTTTTTTCCATCATATGCTTCTTATATTGAGGGAGTTGCAACACAACAGCTATTAATAAATTGATTCCCCCGGTGGTAACTTGCTAGTCTACTCTACTATTCATCCCAGGTGGGAAAATATTGAGGGAGTTGCAACACATGTCAATTTCAATCTCAGTAAACATTTTCTCTGCCTTTTATTAATCATAACTTTACTTTTTCTGAGACTATAAATTCTCCTACTCAGAGTCATTAACATGTACCAAATACTACGAAGAGAAACATGGCTAAATTGGCTTCCTTCCTAATGCTTTTGTTCGTTGTCTCTGCAGGTTTATCTCTCTCACTTTCATTCATTCTTACAAAACTAATATTTATGACACTACCGTTCTACCCTTTTGTTGTTAAAGCCACTTATAGTTAAAGTCATCTTTTATTTACATAATATTTCTAGTTAAAATGGGGTTTTTTTTTTGTAGTTCTTGAAAGTGATGCTTCTGTTGAGGAAGGGGGCCTTGGCATCCAAGGTTGTTAAAATCGCGATTCTACGTAGAATCGGTGAAGGGGTAGAAAATCGTAAAATTGTGAATCGTAAAATAAATCGTAAAATCGTACCGAAAAATTAAAATATATATTTTATATATAAATAACATATAAATCATACCATATGGTATAACAATATGCGAAAATCCATAAAATATAGTTTCACAAGTTTTTTCAAAATACAATAACGTAACAAAGTTCACAATAAAAAAACTTACAAGTGTTTCAAAATATAAAAACGCGACAAAACATAATTCTGATGTATTTTTGAGTAATAATTCTCTACAAATTTTTAAAGAGTAATAATTATGAGGAAGTTAAATGTAATAATTATGTATTAACGGCGCCTGCATGCATGCATAGATCAAACATTGAGAATTCAAGCTTTTCTTGATCTCATAGCACAACTTTTTCCTCCAACCACAATCATAGCCAGAGGTTGGATTAAAGAACCAATCATGAACATCCCACATTAGATCAACAAATAATCCATCAAGAAAAATGGTTTGATTCCCTCTGAAGTTCCATTGAAGCCTCTTTACTCAAATTACCGTCTTTTTATCAATACAAACTGATAAAACAGGATTCTTTTGTCCTTCATCATCACCGGAATAATGGATCAGAATATCATGAGCAGTCCCAGAATCAAAGGTTGTTAAATTTGAGTTTAAATTTGTGGAATCGGTAGAATCGTAAAATCGTACGATTTGACTCGCGATTTTAACAACAATGTTGGCATCCAACTGCCCAGGAAAATTCTTCCAAATGTAGAAATTATATACCAGATAATTAAATCGCCTGAAAGCTATGAAAGTTTGGGATGTCAAACCTACGGCCAGTGGTGCAATGGTGTCACTCTTGTGTGTTGTGAGCCGTTCCACTGTGAATATACAAGTTACAGTCCTCCATCTGGACATTGTGTACGTTGAATGTAGTACTAGTTCGAAATATATCTTTTAAATAAAGATGACAATATAGTTGTCATTATAATGTGTGTTAAACTATGTGTTGTTTTCATTGTTAATAGTATAATTTGAATAAATGGAGTTTGAGCTAATAGTCACAGGTCACAACCTAGGATCTACTACCTAGGGTTGGAGGCAAGGGCAGCACCCACAAAAATCTCCTCCTCTTCGTTAAAATGAAGAAATAGTTGTATTGTTCTGCTTTTCTTAGCATGAATAATCCGTTCTATTTCACTATGCCTAATTTTTTAATTTTAAAGGTCATTTACATTAATTTTTATTTTTATTTTTTCTTAGCATGAATTATTTATGGCGAGGTCCCATCTTCTCTCGCATGTCCAGTTCCGTCAGCATCAAACAACTGGAATATTTGGGAATTGCCACTATTTAAAATTTGTTATTTGAAATTTTTTTTTTAATTATATATACACCTGGCGAATTGTCAATGGTTGGGTACATGAATTGGTACATATAAAGGCAGAGACGAACACGTGGGGGAGGTAGTCGCTCCAGATATTTCTAAACATACTTCTTGTCACATCCCGTAACCGGAATGGTGACATGTACGTATCCCATTGGTCGATGGAACATCAAAGCCCACAACAGAGTTACTAAAAAAATTCAATTATGAAATATAATCTAAAAATAAGAGTTAAGCAGCGGTATTAAGTTACTATAAGTGAAATAACTCTAAGTATTACAAAGGAAATTGTTCAATAATACTATAAATGAAATACTTTAAGTGAATAAATGAAATAGCTAATGATCACTATCGATCCTCACTAAAAAAAATGACTTACAATTTTCGTCACGAAAGGTTATTTATTCGTCACGAAGAAAAATTTCGTCAAGAAAAGTGAGCATTAGGGACAATATTTTTATCACGAAAAGTACATAGGTTCGTCACAAAAAGTTTTTCTAAATATTTAAAAAATTAAAGCCATGTGCAGCCAAGTCCCATTTCAATAATGCAGAGTAAAGTCTCCCTTTTTCAAATTGATGGGAATTGAACACAAGACCTCCCACATGCACGTTGTACGGTAAGCCATTGAGCTACGTTGATCTTTTGTTACTCAATGTTCATATTATATTTATTATAATGGATTTTTGAATTTTGAACATTTACTTATTTTAATTTTTCTCTGTGTTCTGATTTTTTTTTTTTATGAACCAAATTAAAATTAATACATTTTCATCAATGTATTTGTGTATTAAATTGTTATTAAAATATAAGTAAAATTATTCTAGTTGGATTCTATTTTTAAGTAATACTTTTAATATAAAGACTAAACAAATATAAAAAATAAAATTATATTCTAAATTATAGCATTCTTATACATATATATTTATAAAATAAAAAATTATTTTAAGACGAAATTTTTCGTGACAAATACATATTTCTCATTCGCGGCGAAGAATATTTTCCTCGGTAAATTTGGTTACCCTTTTGATTTTACTTCATTTTTTAAAAGATTTCAATTGTAATACCTTAATGCTGTTTTATGTACATTAAAATCCTCAAACAATTTACGATTGGTGTGTAAGGTCCTTCATCAAAAAAAGTGACGGGTCAACACAATTTTGAAAAAAAAAGACGAGTCAAACCTCAAACTTGCAGGGGTAAAATTGGTATCCCATGACTCCATTCCCCACCCTACTCCCCCGAAATGCACCCAGCCCCACCTAGGGAGTCGGCGGTGGGCGGTTTTGCCGGGGAGGGAGAAGGGGTTCGGGTGAGGGTGCTTCTGAGAAGAAAGAGGGAGGAGGGGGATTTTGGTGGATTAATTTCAATGTGATGTACCAAAAATGCCCTTTAAATATTTCGGTTGATCTGGATTAAAATTTTGAATTGACGGGTTGACTAATATTTTTTTTGACGGAAGGACCTTAGATACCAATCATAAATTGTTTGAGGATTTTAATGTACAGAAAACATCGTTAGGGACCTTATGCCTGATTCATAAATTGTTTAGGGACAATAACGACCAATTTGCCTAAAAAGAATTGAAAAGAAAAAGCAGTTCGCTGGGATCAATGGGCGGCGGCACTTTTCTCTTCTCACCGCCGCAGGGGACAAGAGAAACAAGGAAAAGAAATTGGAGGCCAATCATGAGGATATCTTGGCAGCTGCCTCGGGGAACGCGCCAAAAGATTAGCAAAATAAAAGGCTCGGCACAGTGAAAAACAAAAGAGTTTTCTTAGAGTTCTCTAGCAACTTTGAGAGGATTTTTGACCGGGCAATCCTTTTCGGATTTCGACGAACCTTATATGAAAATTGATCACGACGAAACAATCTACGAGGGAGTGGAAGAGGATTCACATTTCGAATTCGGAGCTGGAAGATATCGCACCAAGAACGGGTGCTGGTTTTTAGAATTTAGTTTTCTGTGAAGTTCCGATAGAATCGTCGTACAGGTAACATACGAACTCCAATCAGAGTAATTCTTTTTTATTTATTAACTAGAATGTTATGGCTACAATCTGACTGGAGGGATCGATGTTTTAACCGTTAGAGGTTCCGTAATGCATGTCAGAAGTGGAGGGCAGAACCAGAATTTTATTTGTGCGAATAAATATTTGGAGCAACTTCGACAAGACAATTGAAGGGGTTATCGACCATCGTTTTTTACCCACAATAGATCGATTTTGAAGAGAATTGAAAGACCTTCGAGTGAGCGCAGACGGATCGTGGATCGGAGGTTCCAGCAGAAAGTTACCGCTCCTGAAGTAAGCTGCCAGGACTGATTACGGATTTTTGTGCCTTATCGCGTTTGTGAGAGGTAGGGACCCGCTTTCCTATGTGATTTCTGTTTTTTAATTCTGAATAATATTGATATACTTGTTACGGCATGTTGTTATTGTATTTGGGGGATATTCTATTTCATTAAGCGATATAAATTGATCATTAATTGAATTGGGTAAATTTAGCATGCCTTATAATCGCTTTCCTAACGCTATTATAAATTGTTATACTCGCATAAACCGCCTCCGAACCGTTTCATTCTTGTTTGAAAATCGATTTGTAATTGCCTATTTACTTAATTGCTTTTGAGTCTTATTTGGAGTCGTCTATTGTGAGTCATTATTGTTGTCCTAATTGGGTTGGTCAACAGTGTCGTCGCCCTCCCTATTGAGCGCGAGTCTAGGATCACTAGTTAGCGGGTTCCGTCCACTGCGTATGATCTCGCTCTGCGACCCAAAGTGGTCTTTCTTCTCTGCTATGTCTTTCGGGCCCGCGTCTAGTGGGGTCAATCACTAGTTACGGTAGTGGTTTTGTGGAGTCCCTTGTTGGGGATGATGAGACAATGTAAAGGGTTGAACCTTAAAATCGACTCCTTCGTTTGGGGGGCAATCCGAACCCACGCAGATTCTTGAACCCAGTCCTAGTTTGGTTGATAATCGGGACCACTACCGATTATTGCTTTGAGTAGTTGTGAATAGGCGAATGAGCTCATGTGGTGGGAGTCGTGTCATAGTAGGTAGATACGTTCTAAGTATCTAAAAGCGAGTATGTGATTGGGTGTACTTGGGATGGGCAACCCGTGGTGCTTGTCGTATACTCGGTTATGGAATCGTTTAGGTGCGAAGAAGGTGGTTATTTGCTTAATTGTTGCATTCTATGTGTTCATTCTTGTTTGGTCTTTATATGATGTGCAGTCTTTTTGCACAAGTTTTAAAACTCATTTTTTCTGAAAATCGCAGTTGTGCAGTCCAGCTGTTTGCAGTATGTTACTGAACCCTACATTACGATACATTGCATCATTTGGCCTCGTCGCACTTTGAGTTCTGAGTCTTGCTAGACTTGGATTGAGTCGTTTGCATATACTTCCTTAGGGGGTATTTTTGGGAAACGGGTATCTGCATTATCCGTGATTCGATTTCCGTTGTATACATTTCGCTTTTGTCTATATATATATATATATATATATATATATATATATATATATATATATATATATATATTGCTACTGTTATTACTATTTTAGGTCCCTACTCGAGCACCGAGCTCAGTCCATCCGCTTTATTGTGTAGGTGATGATGAGCAATATGATGTTATTGTTGATGCTTGGGAAGGGGGGCTACGAAGAGTGATCCTAATTAGATTAGTTCACACGTGTTATTTCATTTCATAGTTATTTATTTTGGAACTTGTAGGTTCCTTCAGATGTAATAAATTAGAAACATTTCATTTTTAGAATAACGGTTCCGCTAGTTCTCTTATTACTATTTATGGGTTTTAAATAATGAACTCCTTTATTTAGTAATTCTCTGATTGCGGCTTTGGTGCTTCATTAACCAGTGGGGCACTGCCATGTCATCATTCCGGAGACGGGGGTGTGACACTTCGGAAGCAAACCAACAATTTATAAGGTCTTTTACTCCAACAAATTTCATAACAACAAGTTTATCTTTCTAATGTTCTAATCTAGCAAACCATTCAAGGAGTTATTATTATCCTCCTTTCAACAAAAAAAAAGGCAAAATTGAATTGTAACGGATCGTACGATCCTACAATCTGGATCGTACGATCTTTTACGATACAACTCTCCAGCGATTTTTAGTGCGATTTATACTCTTTGGATTGTAAAATGTACGATTTTATGATCCAACTCGCGATTTTGACAACCTTGTTTGGTCATTCTCTATGACTGATTCATATTCAATCGTCACTCAATAATAACTCATCCATTATTATAATGTACAACATGTTTCCTTTCACGTTGGTCGATCGGCTTCAAGAAAGGGATTTTCCGTGTTGATTGTAGTCTGTACCAGAGAAATAATAATAAGAAAAGGCGGTTGGAGTTGAAGATGAATATTTTGGATTATTGATCTGTCATTTTCTATTTTCATATTAAATATTTAAATAAAATAAATGAATGTGAATATCCTTGAGTTATGTAGTAGGATTGTTTTTAGAGATTTCACAACCTTTGAGCGAAGAACTTAAAACGCATTTGAATTGAGTCTGGTTTGAAATAAAAACAAAACTTCTAACATGTGGTTTGAATTGAGATTTCATATTTTCTCATTAAACTTTTACTTAACTCAAAGGATATATAGACTCAATTCCCTTACACATATATAAAATGGAGCATCGAGACCATACTATCTGGTAAAATGCACTTGACCATCAATAGTACTTTACCAACTTAGTTACTTACTTGACTTCCCTTAAAATGTATTCAAAAAAATAACTAGCTATGTTTAGATTTTTATTTTCTTTTGTATGAAAAGATTTCAAGATTTGAATGGTGGAGAATACACCAAAGCATATGTGTCACTAGATTAGTTTTCTTCCGGGCCTTTTGCATGAAAATCGTAAGTACCGTTAGTTAGCAACAACGTACTGTTCAATCTCAGGTTTCGTATACATAGTCCAAGATAGTAGCCTACGCAGACTTTAAATATATGGGGAGCACAATCAATATTGACAAAACAAATTTATAAAATTATATAGAATATTTCATTACAATTGTTCCCTACGCATTTTCATACTTTGATAATATTAATCTATAATTTCCTCATCCGCGATAGTACTTGATGCATAACTGACACCAACAAAATGCTCCAATACCTTCTCATTCTTCACATAACGAAATACTACTTACATTTGCTCCTTCATCGCTAAGTCACTGGATTCATCAACAAGAATAGAAAAGAAGCCATCACCAATATCTTTGATAATCACCATATAGTAAAAATTTCACAAGATTGTTTTAATAAACATTATAGTCCATTTACACACTTAAACATGTTAAATTTTTAACCAATATTGTTAAGATATATGTAGTGCTATTTCTATAATTCACGAACTACAAAATCTATTTTCAAATAGAAAAATGACTCAAAATGGGTATACTACAAATGCTCATGCGACGGGCTGTTACAAAAATAAAGTGTCATTTTCTAGGATTTTATGTTTTTAATTAGCTATAAAAATTTTGATTGGTACAAAAAAGTTGAACTATTTTATTTAAATTGGGAGATGAGGGATTCGATCCCCCAACATTCAGGTCGAATGCTACACCATATTGGCAACTACTCTGACAGGTATTTGAAAACTAGTTTCTTTAATTCTGTCAATGGAATGCTAATGTAAGTAAACTTTTCCATAATCTCTAACAAATCTAAACTAACAGTATTTTTTGACTGATATAATAATCTACATTAAATGTATTATCTTATTTAATTTCAAAACTCAAAACTCATCTCACATTCTTAACCTCTTCTTTTATCATTATATTTTAGAAGTTTATAAAAATTTTAACACTTTAACTTCTTTTATAAAAATTATTGGTTTAAAATATTTTTTCACAATCAATCTATATTTATAGTACATAACATGTTTACAAGTTTTAACCAATTAGAAATCTTCGAAACTCTAACCCAAATATCTTAAATATTCTAACTCTTAATTATTATACAAAAATTGATTGGTTGAGATGAATTTCGATTAATTAAATTAATTAAAAAATAATTATTATCTTAAAACAAATTTAAATATCAAATTACTTACCCAAATATCTCTACCGTCCTAAATTTTTCTCATAATCTTGAACATACTTTTCAGTTTTAAACTCCCAATCTAATCTAAGTTTTCTAGATTAAAGAGCTTTCTAATTAATTTCAAATGTTGTGATTGGTTAAGAAGATTTTAAATGTTTGAACTAAATCAATAAAATATTAATTTCTCCACTAGCACGGACTCCCACATTTCTAGCCCTCTTATCACGTTCCTTGCAAATTCGTAATCAACCACTCACTTTTAACTTTTATTTTTATTAATCTCACATTGGTTTATTGATTAGTAGTTTCGATTAAAAATATACTTCCTATCTCATTATTCAAATTCATATACAATAAGAATTAAATTAATGTAACGAACCATTTAGTTTTCGGTTAAACCAACGAGACGAGCCTCCTCACTAAATGTTTTTTCATTAAAAGAGTAAAAATATTTTAAAAAAATAAAATTTAGTTGATCGAGCATTTAATTCTTACCGTATCATTAATCGAGTTGAAATTTGCTCAATGAATTGGAAATACGAGACTTTATTTGCTTTTTAGAAGGTTCATATTAGACTTATTTAAATTAGATTACATATTTTAGTATTTTTAATGAGTTTTTTGTTTTTCTATTCTAATTTTATTTTTTAAATATTATTCAAAATCACACATTGATAGTGTATGAAGTTTTTTAAATTTGACATCTTTATCAATAAAGGGTTTGAGCATGATTTTTAATTGAATTAATTGGTTTAGTTGTTTTTTAGTCCATAAAGTTTGGTGACAAAGCTAACTTGGTTTTATATTTTTTCATTCCAATAGTAAAAGTTTTTGTTTTCAAAGAAAATTGGTTCACTTAACCATTTAGTTGTCAACAAAAGGCTTGCCCAAGTGGGTAAGTCTTTGGCTTGGGACCGAAAGGTCCCAAGTTCGACACCCTCTCCCCTCATAATGGGGCAATAATATTTCTCCTCCTCTGGTGAGGCGTTCTCCTCCTCTGGTGAGGCAATACTCTCCCCAGGCATGGGGCATGCTACAATAGACCGATCTAGGGTACTATCCGCTGTACTTCGCCCATTAGTGGCTTCAAAAACCATTTAGTTTTCTATTGAACCCGTAAGCAAGTCTGCTCACTAAACTTTTTCATTTAAAGGCTCAAAATTTAAAAAAATAAACTTTAGTTAATCGAGCCCTTTAATTCCTATCACATCATTAACTGTATTGGAATTTCCTTAATTAATTTGAGATGCGGGCTTTATTTACTTTTCGGATATTTCATATTCGACTAATTCAAATTAAATTATATATTTTAATATTTTTTCTATTCAAATATTTTCTTTTACTTTTTTTTTTTATATTATTCAAGACCCACATCGAAATTGTATAAAATTTTCAAATTTGACGACATTATAAATAAAGGTAGTGGGTAGGATGTTTAATCAATGACTTTGTTCATTTACTTTTTAGTCTATTAAATTTAGTAAAAAATCTAAATTGGTTTTTGATTTTTTATTCCAGCAGTCAAAATTTTTTCAAAGAAAATTAGTTTCCGAACCATTTAGTTTTCTGTTGGACCCGTATACGAACTTCTCTCCAAACTTTTTTCATTAAAAGAATAAAAAAATTAGTTGATCGAGTCATTGAATGAGTTGTAATTTGCCCCAATAAATTGTAGAGCAATAGTTTATTTGTTTTTGAATGGTTCATTTAAAACGTTAATTTTTTCAAGAAAACTTACAATACCGACCAAGAGAAATCATTGAAATAATATTCTCTCTTACAAGATATTTTTTTTGATATTTTTCATATAAATACAAATTTCTTATATATTATTTTCTTATATATAGTTAGGTTTGAAAAACCAAAACAAAATATTAGTGTTGAGTATCATTTTTCACTTTTATGCTATTTAATATTTTCTTAACAATGCATAACATGGCTCTTACGCAAGTGTGTGTGCGTGTGTGTGTATATATATAAATATATATCCTTTGAGGAAGATGAGGGGTCACCTGTTCCCATTCCCTATAGAATTCTTTGAGAAGCAAAGGAAGAGTACCTTTTGTTGGTCTATGGAATTGCCACCATTTAATTAACCAATTTGGTAAAGGCTGATTATAAATCTCGGCACAAATTTTATAAACCAAGTATGACTTTTCTTTTCATTTTCATGTAAGAAAACATTATCGAATGCCTGGATATAATCCCAATAATTACACTTAATCTGTGTATTCTGATAAGAATAATTCCTTTCTCTAAAGGGAGAAATTCCCCATTCTTCAATGGATATAATCCTTTTAATAACAATTTTGGAGAAATTATAAATTTCCTTCATATTGCCACTTGCAAAGTGTTGAAAGTCACACCCATTATTTGAAAGTACTACCTCATAATAATGTTGGGTTTTAGATGTTTCTACAGTATAATCGTATGTACTAAGATACCTTCCAAAAAGTACCCAAGGCTGATTTGCCCATTTATGATCATCACCATTTAATAAGAGTATAACTCTTTCCTTATGGTTTTTAATCATACATTTATCTTTTTGTTTGTTGTCATCTACAATACGAGCAAAAGAAGGAGCAACATAAGAACTTGAAGAGATATTACATTCCTTTTGTTTTTTAAACTCCAGAAATGCCTGGTATTCTTCATCATTTATCCATGATATATTAGAAGCTATAAGCTTCTTATTTCAAGGTTGAACCAAGATATTATCTGGTCCTCTACCACGTCCACCTCTTCCTCTATAAGAGGAATTGCCTCTACAACGAGCCTGCATAGCTACACAAGAAAATTTAATTGAATTATTCATTTAAATATTCTCTAGTTAAAAAATCCGGTAGATGATTATCTTCACATTTTTTATAAACAATTTCAAAATCAAAAGGGGTTAAGAGTGCTTGCCACCTTGCAAACATTTGTTTAGAAACATCATGTTTAAAATCTTTAAGAAACATAAATTTAGCAGATTTGCAATCAGTTTTAATAATAAATTTTTGATTATATAAATCATCTTGAAATTTTAAAACACATTAGACTATAGCTAAGATTTCTTTTGCAATAGTTGCATAATTTTTCTGGGCAGTATTCCATTTTCCAGAATAAAATCTAACAAGATATTCTTGTTTATTAGAGGGATCAACTTTGTTTTAAAAATACCCCCCATAACCTATGTCGAGGGCATCAATTTCAATAATTTTATCCCATTGTGGATTAGCTAACATTAGACCAGGTAAAGTAATAACTTTACTCTTAATCTTTTTAACAGCATTAGTATGATCTATAGACCAAGGTTTAGAGTTTTTTTAATCTATCATATAAGATAGCGGTATCCTGAGCAAGATTTTTGTAATAGGGAGAAATATAATTTAAACTTCCTAAAAACCTTTGTAATCGAGTTTTATCGAGTAATTTCATCCGGGAATTTAAATCCAAACTCTATACTTCTATTTTGGGAATGATATTTCCTTTTTCAATATTATGACCCCAAGAATCTAATCTTAGTTTGAAATAAAGACATTTTTTGGTTTAGATATTACCAACCCATTAGCAATAACACATTTTTTTGAAAATGTCTAAATGTTTAAAATGTATCTCAATTGTCTTAGAAAATATTAAGATATCATCGATATCGACAGATTATAAATTCACTATAATGAATAAAAATATCATTCATAATT
Source organism: Vinca minor (assembly GCA_026122235.1). NCBI lineage: Eukaryota > Viridiplantae > Streptophyta > Magnoliopsida > Gentianales > Apocynaceae > Vinca > Vinca minor. The sequence goes on along the minus strand of JAOCZM010000129.1, from coordinate 2,871,743 downwards.
TTCTGAAATTCATAAGGAGTATTTTTTAAGCCAAAATAACATTCGATTCATAATGTCCAAAAGGAACATTAAAAGCGGTTTTATATCTATCGGATTTATTCATTTGAATTTTCCGAGTAGCTCGATTTTAAATCAAACTTTGAAAATATTACGAGTCATATAATCGGTCTAATAAATTTTTTCTTCGTCACCTACGGGCCGTCGGTAATGGTCTTTCGTAACTAATCACGCATTTTGTCACGAAAGGTATTAGTGCCGACTAAATTTCGTCAAGACCTCCCACATTTATGTTGTGCGGTGAGCCATTGAGCTACGTTGAACTTTTGTTACTCAATGTTCATATTATATTTATTATAATGGAGTTTTGAATTTTGAACGATTACTTATTTTAATTTTCCTGTGTTTTGATTTCTTTTTTTTATGAACCAAATTAAAATCAATACATTTTCATCAATGTATTTGTGTATTAAATTGTTATTAAAATATGAGTAAAATTATTCTTGTTGGATTCTATTTTTTAGTAATACCTTTAATATAAAGACTAAACAAATAAAAAAATTAAAATTATATTATAAATTATAGCATACTTATACATATATATTTATAAAATAAAAAATTATTTTAAGACGAAACTTTTCGTGACAAATACAAATTTTCTTATTCGAGACGAAGAACGTTTTCCTCAGCAAATTTGGTTACCCTTTTCATTTTACTTTATTTTTTAAAGAATTCAATTGATGTACCTTACTCCCAAGCAATTGGAAAAAAACATAAATAGTTATGTCACCTAGCTCTAATTTATAAGAAAAAACCAATTTCGCCATTTTAAGGGATAGATGGAAATTGCACTTCTTGAAAACTATTTGCAAGTTATAAGAAAAGGAATTCTCCATGTGATTAACGTGCATGTGCTCTCTACCTTTTTAGACCACAAAATTAGTGACTAAGGTAGTCAAAATCGCGAGTTGGATCGTAGAATACGATCCTAGCGATATAAATCGAGTTAAATCGTATTAAAAATTGTTGGTTGATAGAATAGAGAGGATCGTCGATCTAGATCGTAAAATCGTAGAATCCAGTGCGATTCAATCTTGGCACTTTTCAATTGGATCGGTACCGGGTTATCTCAAATAAAAAATATCCATTGGTCTTCAATCCAACATCTCAACACTCCCAAGTCTCAGAATCCTAGTTTCATCGCTCATCATCGATGTAAGTGGATGTGGAGATTACATGGAGGATAATGATAACATCTTGAACGATTTGCTAGATTAGAACATTAGAAAGATAGATGTTTTGCTATAAAATTTGTTGTATTAAAAGACCTTATGAATTGTTAGTTTGCTTTCAAAATTTATCACTTGTTAGTTTGTGGTTTGATTTCGATGTTATAGTTGGCAAAAAATCCTCTGTCCCTCAGTCAGTGTATGTCCCTCAGTGTCCCCACCAATCACAATTCACCATGTGTATATATAATTAAAACAAATATTTATATAGTAAATTCTGATTGGTTAGGGACACGGGGACATACACAAACGGGGACAGAGGATTTTCACCCGTTATAGTTGTATTGGTATTCTCATTTTTTCCCTTGAAGTATTGTTATATTATTATTTTTCCGCGTTAGCATATAGAATGATGTCTTATTGGCATAAATTTATCATGAAATATTATTTTAATAGTTTTTCGGATCTTCCGTTCCGTGCTACGATCCTCGTGTTTACGATTTTTTAGAACCCTTCTGTTCAGAGTCAAATTTACGATCTTGGCAACCTTTGTTATGAGTTCAAATGGTTATTTTGTCAAATAATTTAAGAATATTGCTAGTGAGTTCAAATGGTTATTTTGTCAAATAATTTGAGAATATTGCTAGTGAGTTCAAATGGTTATTTTGTCAAATAATTTAAGAATATTGCCCCATTTTATTCTACATCAGTGTCACGTAGCCATATGAATTATCTTCTCTAGCATGTTTTCTCCATTACCCGAGTCAACGTCGAACAACTCGGAATATTTGGGAATTTTCTACATTTGTTTCTATACATGTTCTTATTATTTAAAATTGGTCATTTGAATATTTTTCCAATTATATATACACGTGACGATTGTCGGTGGTTGGTTACAGGGAAATGGAACATATACGAGCACCTGCAGAAGACAAGGTGGCGGGCGTAACATTCGCCCCGAGTTTTTTAAAAAAACACTATTAGATATAATAAATTTTATATATAGTTTGAAATATTTTATCAAATTCACCTTTCAATATTTTATTTTATTTTTTTTCAGTTTTTATATGTATTTAGGTATATTATTGAAGTTTTTTGTCCTTAACGCTAAATTTCTAAATACGGCTGTGACTCAGTCCTCCACCCACGGAAAGTCATATATGTCAATCGAAACACATTTGAAGATTTGTTCACCCAGCAGAAATTTTGTAACAACCATACAAAAAAAGGGATAGAGAAATGACTAAAAAAAATGAGGACCACACTTCTATAATAATTGGAATATTATAATAATTCACCCAATGCAAGTCAGACTGCTTGTGAATTGGATCTATAAACTTTTGGATTACAAACGTACCACGTGAAAATAATGGATTGTTTATTCAACCCGCTACCTTTATATATATATATATATATATAATCCAACCTCTCAACACTCCCAAGTTTCAGAATCCCAGTTTCATCGCTCATCATCGATGTAAGTGGATGTGGAGATTACATGGGGGATAATGATAACATCTTGAATGATTTGCTAGATTAGAACAATAGAAAGATAGACGTGTTGCTATAAAAAATTTTGTATTAAAAGACCTTATGAATTGTTGGTTTGCTTTCGAAGTTTATCACTTGTTAGTTTGTGGTTTGATTTCATTGTAATAGTTTTATTGGTATTCTCATTTTTTCACTTGAAGTATTGTTATATTATTATTTGTCCTCATTAGCATATAGAATGATGTCTTATTGGCATAAATTTATCATGAAATATTATTTTAATAGTTTTTCGGATCTTCCGTTCCGTCCTACGATCCTCGTGTTTTCGATTTTTTAGAACCCTTCCGTTTAGAGTCAAATTTACGATCTTGACAACCTTTGTTATGAGTTCAAATGGTTATTTTGTCAAATAATTTAAGAATATTGCCCCATTTTATTCTACATCAGTGTCACGTAGCCATATGAATTATCTTCTCTGGCATGTTTTCTCCATTACCAGTTAACATCGAACAACTGGAATATTTGGGAATTTTCTGGTGTTCCTATACATGTTCTTACCATTTAAAATTGGTCATTTGAATATTTTTCCAATTATATATACACGTGACGAATTGTCAGTGGTTGGTTACAGAAATTGGAACATATACAGGCATTAAAGAAGACAAGGGGGCGGGGGTAACATTCGCCCCCCGAGATTTTTAAAAAATACTACAAGATATAGTAAATTTTATATAAAGTTTAAAATATTTTATCAAATTCGCCTTCTAATATTTTATTTTATTTTTAAAATTTTTATATGTATTTAGGTATATTATTGAAGTTTTTGTCCTTAACGCTAAATTCTTAAATTCGGCTGTGACTCGTCCTCCACACACGGAAAGTTGTATACGTCAATCGAAACACATTTGAAGATTCGTTCACCCAGAAGAAATTTTGTTACAACCATACAAAAATGATTAATAAAAAATGAAGATCACACTTTTATAATAATTGGAATATTATAATAATTCACCCAATGCAAGTCTGACTGCTTGTGAATTGGATCTATAAACATTTGGAATACAAACGTACCATGTGAAAATAATGAGTAAAATTATTCTAGTTGGATTCTATTTTTTAGTAATACTTTTAATATAAAGACTAAACAAATATAAAAAATAAAATTATATTCTAAATTATAGCATACTTATACATATATATATATATATATATATATATATATATATTTATAAAATAAAAAGTTTATTTTAAGACGAAATTTTTCGTGACAAATACATGTTTTCTCATTCGCAGTGAAGAATATTTTCCTCACTAAATTTGGTTACCCTTTTGATTTTACTTTATTTTTTTTAAAGATTTCAATTGTAAATACCTTACTCCCAAGCAATTGGAAAAAAAAAAATAAATAGTTATGTCACCTATCTCCAATTTATAAGAAAAAACCAATTTCGCCATTTTAAGGGATAGATGGAAATTGTACTTCTTGAAAACTATTTGCAAGTTATAAGAAATAGAATTCTCCATGTGATTAACGTGCATGTGCTCTCTACCTTTTTAGACCACAAGATTAGTAAGTAAGGTTGTCAAAATCGCAAATTAGGTTATAAGGTTGTCAAAATCGCAAATTTGACCCAGAACGGAAAGGGTCTAAAAAATCGTAAACACGAGGATCGTAGCACGGATTGGAAGATCCAAAAAAATTATTAAAATAATATTTCAAGAAAAATTTATGTCAATAATACATCATTTTATATGCAATTGAGCAAAAAAAAAATAATATAACAATACTTTTATAGTAATTGGAATATTATAATAATTCACCCAATGCAAGTCTGACTGCTTGTGAATTGGATCTATAAACTTTTGGAATACAAACGTACCACGTGAAAATAATGGATTGCTTAGTTATATTCTTTTAGGCGAACAAGTCTTCCGCTACCTTTGTATTTAATTCAACCTCTCAACACTCCCAAGTTTCAGAATCCTAGTTTCATCGCTCATCATCGATGTAAGTGGATGTGGAGATTACATGGGAGATAATGATAACATTTTGAATGATTTGCTAGATTAGAACAATAGAAAGATAGACGTGTTGCTATAAAATTTGTTGTATTAAAAGACCTTATGAATTGTTGGTTTGCTTTCGAAGTTTATCACTTGTTAGTTTGTGGTTTGATTTCGAGTGTAATAGTTTTATTGGTATTCTCATTTTTTTCCCTTGAAGTATTGTTATATTATTATTTTTTCCTCATTAGCATATAGAATGATGTCTTATTGGCATAAATTTATCATGAAATATTATTTTAATAGTTTTTCGGATCTTCCGTTCCGTCCTACGATCCTCGTCTTTTCGATTTTTTAGAGCCCTTCCGTTTAGAGTCAAATTTACGATCTTGACAACCTTTGTTATGAGTTCAAATGGTTATTTTGTCAAATATTTTAAGAATATTGCCCCATTTTATTCTACATCAGTGTCACGTAGCCATATGAATTATCATCTCTGGCATGTTTTCTCCATTATCAGTCAACATCGAACAACTTCCATATTCACCCCCTACCTTTATGGTAGGTGTTTATTAAGAGAGAACACTTGTTGCATAGGAATGTAACACATATTTAAAAGTACGCAACATCGGTCTTACGAGTATTCAATATATATCGACACTTTTAACGTTCGGGACAATAGCTGCGGCAGTGAAAATCATCCTTTCCTAAACCTAGTAAAATATTGTATGAATTCCTGACCACCAGAGTATTTAATTTTGAAAGAAACCTAATCCTAATTCTGGGATTTTAGAAGAAGAACTTTGAACAAGTTATTCAGCAAAAAAAAAAAAAGGCTTTAATGTAGTTGTCGCGGTGCTAAAAAACTATTCGCGGTATTTCATGATTTCTTTGTTCTAATGGAACTTCTTACCAATGTACATTATTTATGATTAATTGACTTTATATTTGTTTTTTCTCATTTTGTATGATTGGGAGGGTGTTGAATTCAAAATCTATTATTTCGAATACGTAAATTCCAGGATAATTTGTTAACCAATATTGGACAAGTATTCTTCATGCATTGAGCTTGATGACTAGGCTAATTAGTTCATCTTGCATTATCAATGCATGAATGATGATTATTTAGTAGTTTATGTATATATTGAGTCATTGAGCTTGCGAAAAATATATTTAAAAAAAAACTATGGTTTTTCTTTCGTTTATTAAGGAATTAATTTATGATTTCAAGCAGTGACGGATGCACACTTTAGCGAGTGGAGTCACACATCCCTACTGAAAAAATTGTTTAATTCTAATTATATTCTAAATGTTATTCAGCAAAAAAAAATTGTTTATTTGTTATAGACTTTTGGTTTCTACAAAGTTATATTTAATTTAAATAAGCTTTCTTGGTGACCTAATATTCAACTAGCATAACATGGACTGACTAAGTCTAATTATTTTGCTTGATTTCTCGATGACTGGTTCATATTCAATCGTCACTCAATAATAACCCATCCATTATTATAATGTATAACTTGTTTCCTTTCACGTTGGTCGATCGGCTTCAAGAAAGGGATTTTCCATGCTGATTGCAGTCTGTACCAGGGAAATAATAATAAGAAAAAGTGGTGGGAGTTGAAGATGAGTATTTTAGATTATTTATCTCATCAATTTCTATTTTAATATTAAATATTTAAATAAAATACGAGAATGTGAATATCACCGAGTTATGTAGTAGGAATTGTTTTGGAGATTTCATAATCTTTGACGAAGAACTTAAGACGCACTTGAATTGAGTCTGGTTTAAAATAAAACCAAAACTTCTAACATGTGGAACTTCATCTTTTCTCATTAAAAAAAACCAATTTTTTTACTTAACTCAAAGGATATCTAGTCTCAATTCCCTTACACCCATATAAAATGGAGCATCGAAACCTTCCATCTGGTAAAACGCACTTTACCATAAATAGTACTTTAGCAATTTAGTTACTTACTTGACTCCCCTTAAAATGTATTCAAAAAAATAAAATGATTTTTATTTTCTTTTGCATAAAATGATTTCAAGATTTGAATGGTGGAGAATACACCAAAGCATATGTGTCACCAGATTAGTTTTCTTTTGGGCCTTTTGCATAAACATCGTAAGTACCTTTAGTTAGCAACAACGTACTGTTCAATATTAGATTTCGTATACAATTTCACATACATAGTCGAACATGATTGTGTACCTCCATAAATGATGCCATTATGTTGCTTATATTTTTAGTTTATTTTACATTTTTTTTATAATTTGTTGAACACTATATACCAAAAAAATTGTGTGCCGTCCGATACACGATCATATCACCAAATCGTATATGGACCAATAACTTTCGAGTCGGCAACCATACCTGATTCGAAAACTTTATAATTATGATTTCGCTACTAAAGAAGTTAGAAGAATAAAATTGAGAGTTATGAAATTAGATCTTTTATAACTTTATAATTATGAAAGTGAAAAAAATGTTTTTTTTCCCATCATATGCTTCTTATATTGAGGGAGTTGCAACACAACAGCTATTAATAAATTGATTCCCCGGTGGTAACTTGCTAGTCTACTCTACTATTCATCCCAGGTGGGAAAATATTGAGTGAGTTGCAACACATGTCAATTTCAATCTCAGTAAACATTTTCTCTGCCTTTTATTAATCATAACTTTACTTTTTCTGAGACTATAAATTCTCCTACTCAGAGTCATTAACATGTACCAAATACTACGAAGAGAAACATGGCTAAATTGGCTTCCTTCCTAATGCTTTTGTTCGTTGTCTCTGCAGGGTTTATCTCTCTCACTTTCATTCATTCTTACAAAACTAATATTTATGACACTACCGTTCTACCCTTTTGTTGTTAAAGCCACTTATAGTTAAAGTCATCTTTTATTTACATAATATTTCTAGTTAAAATGGGTTTTTGTAGTTCTTGAAAGTGATGCTTCTGTTGAGGAAGGGGGCCTTGGCATCCAACTGCCCAGGAAAATTCTTCCAAATGTAGAAATTATATACCAGATAATTAAATCGCCTGAAAGCAATGAAAGTTTGGGATGTCAAACCTACGGCCAGTTGTGCAATAGTGTCACTCTTGTGTGTTGTGAGCCGTTCCACTGTGAATATACAAGTTACAGTCCTCCATCTGGACATTGTGTACGTTGAATGTAGTACTAGTTCGAAATATATCTTTTAAATAAAGATGACAATATAGTTGTCATTATAATGTGTGTTAAACTATGTGTTGTTTTCATTGTTAATAGTGTAATTTGAATAAATGGAGTTTGAGCTAATAGTCACAGGTCACAACCTAGGATCTACTACCTAGGGTTGGAGGCAAGGGCAGTACCCACAAAAATCTCCTCGCTGTTCGTTAAAATGAAGAAATAGTTGTATTGTTCTGCTTTTTCTTAGCATGAATAATCCGTTCTATTTCACTATGCCTAATTTTTTAATTTTAAAGGTCATTTACATTAAATGTTTTTTTATTTTTTCTTAGCATGAATTATTTATGGCGAGGTCCCATCTTCTCTCGCATGTCCAGTTCCGTCAGCATCAAACAACTGAAATATTTGGGAATTGCCACTATTTAAAATTTGTTATTTGAACATTTTTTTTAATTATATATACACCTGGCGAATTGTCAATAGTTGGGTACATGAATTGGTACATATAAAGGCAGAGACGAACACGTGGGGGAGGTAGTCGCTCCAGATATTTCTAAACATACTTCCTGTCACACCCTGTAACCGGAATGGTGACATGTACGTATCCCATTGGTCGATGGAACATCAAAGCCCACAACAGAGTTACTAAAAAAATTCAATTATGAAATATAATCTAAAAATAAGAATTAAGCAGCGGTATTAAGTTACTATAAGTGAAATGACTCTAAGTATTACAAAGGAAATTGTTCAATAATACTATAAATGAAATACTCTAAGTGAATAAATGAAATAGCTAATGATCACTATCGATCCTCACTACAAAAAAATGACTTACAATTTTCGTCACGAAAGGTTATTTATTCGATCACGAAGAAAAAATTTCGTCAAGAAAAGTGAGCATTAGGGACAATATTTTCGTCACGAAAAGTACATAGGTTCGTCACAAAAAGTTTTTCCAAATATTTAAAAAATTAAAGCCATGTGCAGCCAAGTCCCATTTCAACAATGCAGAGTAAAGTCTCCCTTTTTCAAATTGATGGGAATTGAACACAAGACCTCCCACATGCAAGTTGTACGGTAAGCCATTGAGCTACGTTGATCTCTTGTTACTCAATGTTTATATTATATTTATTATAATGGATTTTTGAATTTTGAACATTTACTTATTTTAATTTTTCTCTGTGTTTTGATTTTTTTTTATGAACCAAATTAAAATTAATACATTTTCATCAATGTATTTGTGTATTAAATTGTTATTAAAATATAAGTAAAATTATTCTAGTTGGATTCTATTTTTTAGTAATACCTTTAATATAAAGACTAAACAAATATAAAAAATAAAATTATATTCTAAATTATAGCATTCTTATACATATATATTTATAAAATAAAAAATTATTTTAAGACGAAATTTTTCGTGACAAATACATATTTCTCATTCGCGGCGAAGAATATTTTCCTCGGTAAATTTGGTTACCCTTTTGATTTTACTTCATTTTTTAAAAGATTTCAATTGTAATACCTTACTCCCAAGAAATTGGAAAAAAACATTAATAGTTATGTCACCTATCTCCAATTTATAAGAAAAAACCAATTTCGCCATTTTAAGGGATAGATGGAAATTGTACTTCTTGAAAACTATTTGCAAGTTATAAGAAATGGAATTCTCCATGTGATTAACGTGCATGTGCTCTCTACCTTTTTAGACCACAAGATTAGTAAGTAAGGTTGTCAAAAGCGCAAATTTGGTCACAAGGTTGTAAAAATCGCAAATTTGACCCGGAACGGAAAGGGTCTAAAAAATCGTAAACACGAGGATCGTAGCACGGATCGGAAGATCCGAAAAAAATTATTAAAATAATATTTAAAGATAAATTTATGTCAATAATACATCATTTTATATGCAATTGAGCAAAAAAAAAAAATAATATACAATACTTCAACGGGAAAAAAATAAAAACATCAATAAAACTAACAAACTGAAATTAAATCACATACTAACAAGTGATAAACTTCGTGTAAAACCCGTAACATTTGCTTACACGATATTTGACGTGTTAATTAATTTTTCAGCAGTGACTGTGTAGACGTAATTTATTTTGTGAGATTATGTGACTATGTGTCCTTTTTAATTTTATAACATGTTACATGATTTATTTTGTGTACATTTTATTGAGGGCGTTTTGCACGTGTAACGTTGTTGGGGAATTTAAATTGCGATTCACCTAAATAATTAATTTAATTAGATAATTGATTAATTAAATAAGGAATTAAGGAGAGAAAAAAAAGAACTTAAAATAAATAAAAAAAACAAAATGGACTATTGGGATTTTGTGGGTTACATTGGATTAAAAACAAAATTAAAAATAAAGGGAAAGGGAAAAGGCGTCAGGTGTTGGAAGCAATTGAAATAAATAAAAAGAAAACACAGCCAATTTCTCTCTTGGAAATCGTGGATAAAAAGAAGGCAAATTGGTCGTTATTGTCCCTAAACGATTTATGAATCAGACATAAGGTCCTTAATGATGTTTTATGTACATTAAAATCCTCAAACAATTTACGATTGGAGTGTAAGGTCCTTCTGTCAAAAAAGTGACGGGTCAACACAATTTTGAAAAAAAAAACGAGTCAAAGCTCTAACTTGCAGGGGTAAAATTGGTATCCCATGACTCCATCCCCCACCCTACTCCCCCGAAATGCACCCAGCCCCACCTAGGGAGTCGGCGGTGGGCGGTTTTGCCGGGGAGGGAGAAGGGGTTCGGGTGAGGGTGCTTCTGAGAAGAAAGAGGGAGGAGGGGGATTTTGGTGGATTAATTTCAATGTGATGTACCAAAAATGCCATTTAAATATTTCGGTTGATTTGGATTAAAATTTTGAATTGACAGTTGACTAATATTTTTTTGACGGAAGGACCTTAGACACCAATCGTAAATTGTTTGAGGAACAAAAGAGTTTTCTTAGAGTTCTCTAGCAACTTTGAGAGGATTTTTGACCGGGCAATCCTTTTCGGATTTTGACAAACCTTATATGAAAATTGATCACGACGAAACAATCTACGAGGGAGTGGAAGAGGATTCACATTTCGAATTCGGAGCTGGAAGATATCGCACCAAGAACGGGTGCTGGTTTTTAGAATTTAGTTTTCTGTGAAGTTCCGATAGAATCGTCGTACAGGTAACATACGAACTCCAATCAGAGTAATTCTTTTTGATTTATTAACTAGAATGTTATGGCTACAATCTGACATGAGGGATCGATGTTTTAACCGTTAGAGGTTCCGTAATGCATGTCAGAAGTGGAGGGCAGAACCAGAATTTTATTTGTGCGAATAAATATTTGGAGCAACTTCGACACGACAATTGAAGGGGTTATCGACCATCGTTTTTTACCCACAATATATCGATTTTGAAGAGAATTGAAAGACCTTCGAGTGAGCGCAGACGGATCGTGGATCGGAGGTTCCAGTAGAAAGTTACCGCTCCTGAAGTAAGCTGCCAGGACTGATTATGGATTTTTGTGCCTTATCGCGTTTGTGAGAGGTAGGGACCCGCTTTCCTATGTGATTTCTGTTTTGTAATTCTGAATAATATTGATATACTGTTCTGGCATGTTGTTATTGTATTTGGGGATATTCTATTTCATTAACTGATATAAATTGACTGTTAATTGAATTGGGTAAATTTAGCATGCCTTATAATCGCTTTCCTAACGCTATTATAAATTGTTATACTCGCATAAACTGCCTCTGAACTGTTCTGTTACTGTTTCGAAAATCTGACTGTAATTGCCTATTTACTTAATTGCTTTTGAGTCTTATTTGGAGTCGTCTATTGTGAGTCATTATTGTTGTCCTAATTGGTTTGGTCGACCGAGTCGTCGCCCCCTATTGAGCGCGAGTCTAGGATCACTAGTTAGCAGGTTCCGCCCGCTTTCTGTTCTGATCTGCTCTGCGACCCAAAGTGGTCTTTCTTCTCTGTTCTATACTGGGCCCGCATCTAGTGGGGTCAATCACTAGTTACGGCAGTGGTTTTGTGGAGTCCCTTGTTGAGGATGATGAGACAATGTATAGGGTTGAACCTTAAAATCTGACTCCTTCGTTTGGGGGCAATCCGAACCCACGTGATTCTTGAACAGTCCTAGTTTGGTTGATAGCTGGGACCACTACCAGTTATTGCTTTGAGTAGTTGTGAATAGGCGAATTAGCTCATGTGGTGGGAGTCGTGTCATAGTAGGTAGCTACGTTCTAAGTATCTAAGGCGAGTATGTGATTGGGTGTACTGGGGATGGGCAACCCGTGGTGCTTGTCGTATACTCGGTTATGGAATCGTTTAGGTGCGAAGAAGGTGGTTATTTGCTTAATTGTTGCATTCTATGTGTTCATTCTTGTTTGGTCTTTATATGATGTTTGCTTAGAGTCTATTTGGTCTCATGTGAATTGGGAATGTTGGGTAATGTTTTTGGTGCATTTTTTGCACAAGTTTTAAAACTCATTTTTCGAAAATCGCAGTTGTGCGAGTCCATCGTTACGTTATGTTACGAACCCTCTGTTACGATGCATTGCATCTTGCCTTTGTCCTGCACTTTGAGTTACGAGTCTTGCTAGACTTGGATTGAGTCGTTTGCATATACTTCCTTAGGGGTATTTTTGGGAAACGGGCATCTGCATTATCCGTATCGATTTCCGTTGTATACTATTATCTGTTTTGTCTATATATATATATATATATATTGCTATCTATTATTACTATTTTAGGTCCCTCATCGAGCACCGGAGCTCGGTCCATCCGCTTATTGTGCGAGTGATGACGAGCAATATGATGTTATTGTTGATGCTTGGGAAGGGGGCTACGAAGAGTGATCCTAATTAGATTAGTTCACACGTGTTATTTCATTTCATAGTTATTTATTTTGGAACTTGTAGGTTCCTTCGGATGTAATAAATTAGAAACATTTCATTTTTAGAATAACGGTTCCGCTAGTTCTCTTATTACTATTTATGGGTTTTAAATAATGAACTCCTTTATTTAGTAATTCTTTGACTCACGGCTTTGGTGCTTCATTAACCCGGTGGGAGCACTTTGCCATGTCATCATTCGGAGACGGGGTGTGACACTTCGGAAGCAAACCAACAATTTATAAGGTCTTTTACTCCAACAAATTTCATAACAACAAGTTTATCTTTCTAATGTTCTAATCTAGCAAACCATTCAAAAAGTTATTATTATCCTCCTTTCAACAAAAAAAAAGGCAAAATTGAATTGTAACGGATCGTACGATCCTACAATCTGGATCGTACGATCTTTTACGATACAACTCTCCAGCGATTTTTAGTGCGATTTAACTCGATTTATACTCTTTAGATTGTAAAATCGGACGATCGTACGATTTTACGATCCAACTCGCGATTTTGACAACCTTGTTTGGTCATTCTCTATGACTGATTCATATTCAATCGTCACTCAATAATAACTCATCCATTATTATAATGTACAACATGTTTCCTTTCACGTTGGTCGATCGGCTTCAAGAAAGGGATTTTCCGTGTTGATTGTAGTACATGCACGGAGAAATAATAATAAGAAAAGGCGGTTGGAGTTGAAGATGAATATTTTGGATTATTGATCTGTCATTTTCTATTTTCATATTAAATATTTAAATAAAATAAATGAATGTGAATATCATTGAGTTATGTAGTAGGATTGGTTTTAGAGATTTCACAACCTTTGAGCGAAGAACTTAAAACGCATTTGAATTGAGTCTGGTTTGAAATAAAACCAAAACTTCTAACATGTGGTTTGAATTGAGATTTCATATTTTCTCATTAACTTTTACTTAACTCAAAGGATATATAGACTCAATTCCCTTACACATATATAAAATGGAGCATCGAGACCTTTCTATCTGGTAAAATGCACTTGACCATCAATAGTACTTTACCAACTTAGTTTTTAAACTAGACCATTTATAAGTATGGTCTAATTTATTACATTATTAGACCTCTCCAGAGGAGGTCGACCTCACCAGAGGAGGAGTAGTAGAAGTCCGGCTGAGCGGGTGCCCCGTGAGGGTCGTAGAAGTCCCGTTGAGCGGGTGCCCCCGTGAGGGTCGTATAAGTCCCGCTCGTAGAAGTCCCGTTGAGCGGGTGTCGTATAACATGTTGTACATTACCAACTTAGTTACTTACTTGACTTCCCTTAAAATGTATTCAAAAAAATAACTAGCTATGTTTAGATTTTTATTTTCTTTTGTATGAAAAGATTTCAAGATTTGAATGGTGGAGAATACACCAAAGCATATGTGTCACTAGATTAGTTTTCTTCCGGGCCTTTTGCATAAAAATCGTAAGTACCGTTAGTTAGCAACAACGTACTGTTCAATCTCAGGTTTCGTATACATAGTCCAAGATAGTAGCCTACGCAGACTTTAAATATATGGGGAGCACAATCAATATTGACAAAACAAATTTATAAAATTATATAGAATATTTCATTACAATTGTTCCCAACGCGTTTTCATACTTTGATAATATTAATCTATAATTTCCTCATCCGCGAAAGTACTTGATGCATAACTGACACCAACAAAATGCTCCAATACCTTCTCATTCTTCACATAACGAAATACTACTTACATTTGCTCCTTCATCGCTAAGTCACCTGGATTCATCAACAAGAATAGAAAAGAAGCCATCACCAATATCTTTGATAATCACCATATAGTAAAAATTTCACAAGATTGTTTTAATAAACATTATAGTCCATTTACACACTTAAACATGTTAAATTTTTAACCAATATTGTTAAGATATATGTAGTGCTATTTCTATAATTCACGAACCACAAAATCTATTTTCAAATAGAAAAATGACTCAAAATGGGTATACTACAAATGCTCATGCGACGGGCTGTTACAAAAATAAAGTGTCATTTTCTAGGATTTTATTTTTTTAATTAGCTATAAAAAATTTTGATTGGTACAAAAAAGTTGAACTATTTTATTTAAATTGGGAGAGGAGGGATTCGATCCCCCAACATTCAGGTCGAATGCTACACCATATTGGCAACTACTCGCGATGTATTTGAAAACTAGTTTTCTTTAATTCTGTCAATGGAATGCTAATGTAAGTAAACTTTTCCATAATCTCTAACAAATCTAAACTAACAGTATTTTTGGACTGATATAATAATCTACATTAAATGTATTATCTTATTTAATTTCAAAACTCAAAACTCATCTCACATTCTTAACCTCTTCTTTTATCATTATATTTTAGAAGTTTATAAAAATTTTAACACTTTAACTTCTTTTATAAAAAAATTATTGGTTTAAAATATTTTTTTCACAATCAATCTATATTTATAGTACATAACATGTTTACAAGTTTTAACCAATTAGAAATCTTCGAAACTCTAACCCAAATATCTTAAATATTCTAACTCTTAATTATTATACAAAAATTGATTGGTTGAGATGAATTTCGATTAATTAAATTAATTAAAAAAATAATTATTATCTTAAAACAAATTTAAATATCAAATTACTTACCCAAATATCTCTACCGTCCTAAATTTTTTCTCATAATCTTGAACATACTTTTCAGTTTTAAACTCCCAATCTAATCTAAGTTTTCTAGATTAAAGAGCTTTCTAATTAATTTCAAATGTTGTGATTGGTTAAGAAGATTTTAAATGTTTGAACTAAATCAATAAAATATTAATTTCTCCACTAGCACGGACTCCCACATTTCTAGCCCTCTTATCACGTTCCTTGCAAATTCGTAATCAACCACTCACTTTTAACTTTTATTTTTATTAATCTCACATTGGTTTATTGATTAGTAGTTTCGCTTAAAAATATACTTCCTATCTCGTTATTCAAATTCATATACAATAAGAATTAAATTAATGTAACGAACCATTTAGTTTTCAGTTAAACCCAACAGACGAGCCTCCTCACTAAACGTTTTTTTCATTAAAAGAGTAAAATATTTTAAAAAAATAAAATTTAGTTGATCGAGCATTTAATTCTTACCGTATCATTAATCGAGTTGAAATTTGCTCAATGAACTGGAAATACAGACTTTATTTGCTTTTTTAGAAGGTTCATATTAGACTTATTTAAATTAGATTACATATTTTAGTATTTTTTAATGAGTTTTTTTGTTTTTCTATTCTAATTTTATTTTTTTAAATATTATTCAAAATCACACATTGATAGTGTATGAAGTTTTTTTAAATTTGACATCTTTATCAATAAAGGGTTTGAGCATGATTTTTAATTGAATTAATTGGTTTAGTTGTTTTTTAGTCCATAAAGTTTGGTGACAAAGCTAACTTGGTTTTATATTTTTTCATTCCAATAGTAAAAGTTTTTGTTTTCAAAGAAAATTGGTTCACTTAACCATTTAGTTTTCTATTGAACCCGCAAGCAAGTCTGCTCACTAAACTTTTTCATTTAAAGGCTCAAAAATTAAAAAAATAAACTTTAGTTAATCGAGCCCTTTAATTCCTATCACATCATTAACTGTATTGGAATTTCCTTAATTAATTTGAGATGCGGGCTTTATTTACTTTTCGGATATTTCATATTCGACTAATTCAAATTAAATTATATATTTTAATATTTTTTCTATTCAAATATTTTCTTTTACTTTTTTTTTTTATATTATTCAAGACCCACATCGAAATTGTATAAAATTTTCAAATTTGACGACATTATAAATAAAGGTAGTGGGTAGGATGTTTAATCAATGACTTTGTTCATTTACTTTTTAGTCTATTAAATTTAGTAAAAAATCTAAATTGGTTTTTGATTTTTTATTCCAGCAGTCAAAAATTTTTTTCAAAGAAAATTAGTTTCCGAACCATTTAGTTTTCTCGTTGGACCCAGATATCTGAACTTCTCTCCAAACTTTTTTCATTAAAAGAATAAAAAAATTAGTTGATCGAGTCATTGAATGAGTTGTAATTTGCCCCAATAAATTGGAGAGCAGTAGTTTATTTGTTTTTGAATGGTTCATTTAAAACGTTAATTTTTTCAAGAAAACTTACAATACCGACCAAGAGAAATCATTGAAATAATATTCTCTCTTACAAGATATTTTTTTTGACATTTTTCATATAAATACAAATTTCTTATATATTTTTTTCTTATATACAGTTAGGTTTGAAAAACCAAAACAAAATATTAGTGTTGAGTATCATTTTTCACTTTTATGCTATTTAATATTTTCTTAACAATGCATAACATGGCTCTTACGCAAGTGTGTGCGCGTGTGTGTGTATATATATAAATATATAGAATTCTTTGAGAAGCAAAGGAAGAATACCTTCTGTTGGTCTATGGAATTGCCACCATTTAATTAACCAATTTGGTAAAGGCTGATTATAAATCTCGGCACAAATTTTATAAACCAAGTATGACTTTTCTTTTCATTTTCATGTAAGAAAACCTTATCGAATGTCTGGATATAATCCCAATAATTACACTTAATCTGTGTATTCTGATAAGAATAATTCCTTTCTCTAAAGGGAGAAATTCCCCATTCTTCAATGGATATAATCCTTTTAATAACAATTTTGGAGAAATTATAAATTTCCTTCATATTGCCACTTGTAAAGTGTTGAAAGTCACACCCATTATTTGAAAGTATTACCTCATAATAATGTTGGGTTTTAGATGTTTCTACAGTATAACTGTATGTACTAAGATACCTTCCAAAAAGTACCCAATGCTGATTTGCCCATTTATGATCATCACCATTTAATAAGAGTATAACTCTTTCCTTATGATTTTTAATCATACATTTATCTTTTTGTTTGTTGTCATCTACAATACGAACAAAAAAAGGAGCAACATAAGAACTGGAAGAGATATTACCTTCCTTTTGTTTTTTAAACTCCAGAAATGCCTGGTATTCTTCATCATTTATCCATGATATATTAGAAGCTATAAGCTTCTTATTTCAAGGTTGAACCAAGATATTATCTGGTCCTCTACCACGTCCACCTCTTCCTCTATAAGAGGAATTGCCTCTACCACGAGCCTGCATAGCTGCACAAGAAAATTTAATTGAATTATTCATTTAAATATTCTCTAGTTAAAAAATCCGGTAGATGATTATCTTCACATTTTTTATAAACAATTTCAAAATCAAAAGGGGTTAAGAGTGCTTGCCACCTTGCAAACATTTGTTTAGAAACATCATGTTTAAAATCTTTAAGAAACATAAATTTAGCTGATTTGCAATCGCTTTTAATAATAAATTTTTGATTATATAAATCATCTTGAAATTTTAAAACACATTAGACTATAGCTAAGATTTCTTTTGCAATAGTTGCATAATTTTTCTGGGCAGTATTCCATTTTCCAGAATAAAATCTAACAAGATATTCTTGTTTATTAGAGGGATCAACCTGTTTTAAAATACCCCCATAACCTATGTCAGGGGCATCAATTTCAATAATTTTATCCCATTGTGGATTAGCTAACATTAGACCAGGTAAAGTAATAACTTTACTCTTAATCTTTTAATGACGATTAGTATGATCTATAGACCAAGGTTTAGAGTTTTTTTAATCTATCATATAAGATAGCGGTATCCTGAGCAAGATTTTTGTAATAGGGAGAAATATAATTTAAACTTCCTAAAAACCTTTGTAACTGAGTTTTATCAGTAATTTCATCTGGGAATTTAAATCCAAACTCTATACTTCTATTTTGGGAATGATATTTCCTTTTTCAATATTATGACCCCAAGAATCTAATCTTAGTTTGAAATAAAGACATTTTTTGTTTAGATATTACCAACCCATTAGCAATAACACATTTTTTGAAAATGTCTAAATGTTTAAAATGTATCTCAATTGTCTTAGAAAATATTAAGATATCATCGATATCGACAATTATAAATTCACTATAATGAATAAAAATATCATTCATAATTTTCTGAAATTCATAAGGAGTATTTTTTAAGCCAAAATAACATTCGATTCATAATTTCCAAAAGGAACATTAAAAGCAGTTTTATATCTATCGGATTTATTCATTTGAATTTTCCAGTAGCCTGATTTTAAATCAAACTTTGAAAATATTACAGAGTCATATAATCGGTCTAATAAATTTTTCTTCGTCACCTACGGGCCGTCGGTAATGGTCTTTCGTAACTAATCACGCATTTTGTCACGAAAGGTATTAGTGCCGACTAAATTTCGTCAAGAAAAGTGAGCATTAGGGCCAATTTTTATGTCACGAAAAGTATGTAGGTTCGTCACCAAAAGTTTTTCTAAAAATTTAAAAAAATAAAGCCATGTGGAGCCAAGCCCCATTTCAATAAGGCAGAATAAAGTCTCCCCCTTTTCAAATTGATGGGAATTGAACTCAAGACCTCCCACATTTATGTTGTGCGGTGAGCCATTGAGTTACGTTGAAATTTTGTTACTCAATGTTCATATTATATTTATTATAATGGAGTTTTGAATTTTGAACGTTTACTTATTTTAATTTTTCTTTGTGTTTTGATTTCTTTTTTTTTATGAACCAAATTAAAATCAATACATTTTCATCAATGTATTTGTGTATTAAATTATTATTAAAATATGAGTAAAATTATTCTTGTTGGATTCTATTTTTTAGTAATACCTTTAATATAAAGACTAAACAAATATAAAAATTAAAATATATTATAAATTATAGCATACTTATTGTAATGCGATAAAATTGAATCTGCAACAGAAACACGAAAATAACGCAACAATGTAATTTTTATTAATCAAATCAAGTGAGTTACAATCTCTGGAAGGACTCCAATTTAGCTGGAATGATCCTCCGATTCTCCTCTTCTGAATTTGTTTTGTCCTAGCGTTTGAAGACTTGATCTTGATTTAAATATGATTTGATTCTAAGCGCCGAACCTTCGATTCCACAAAGCCGTTATGCCTTCCCGAGTTTTTGTCGCGAAGAACGCCTTTGAAGATTGTTGAAGATTTCCTGAGAGCTTTTGTCAGTTGGAGTCTGTTTGTAGCTTCCAAATGATCTCTCTCTGTCTGTCCTTTTTTTCTCTTTAAGCCTTGGGGAAGACCCATATTTATAGGCATAAATGAGGGCTAGGGTTACTTATTGGGTTAAGCAGCCCATTCACTTATGTTGGGTTGGCCCATTCTTTATTTGGGGCGGCCCAATGTTTAATCCATTATCTTAATGGACCTCTATTTAACTTAACATTTTGGGCTTGCATTTCATTAGCCCAATTGAGTTTGATCCACTATTTTTCTTTGGACTTTATTTCAAGTGGATCTGGGCTTATTTAAAAATGATTTATTTAACATGGTCCAGTTGTAGTGGTCCAATATTTAATCATTATTTATTAAATTCAAGTAGCCCAGACGAATAATATTTATTTATTAGTCTGAATTAAATAAATTTAATTACTTGAAATTCACTTGTCTACACTTATACATATATATTTATAAAATAAAAAATTATTTTTAGACGAAACTTTTCGTGACAAATACAAATTTTCTTATTCGCGACGAAGAACGTTTTCCTCAGCAATTTTGGTTACCCTTTTCATTTTACTTTATTTTTTAAAGATTTCAATTGCAGTACCTTACTCCCAAGCAATTGGAAAAAAACATAAATAGTTATGTCACCTAGCTCTAATTTATAAGAAAAAACCAATTTCGCCATTTTAAGGGATAGATGGAAATTGCACTTCTTGAAAACTATTTGCAAGTTATAAGAAAAGGAAATCTCCATGTGATTAACGTGCATGTGCTCTCTACCTTTTTAGACCACAAGATTAGTGACTATGGTAGTCAAAATCGCGAGTTGGATCGTAGAATACGATCCTAGCGGTATAAATCGAGTTAAATCGTATTAAAAATTGTTGGTTGATAGAATCAAAGAGGATCGTCGATCTAGATCGTAAAATCGTAGAATCCAGTGCGATTCAATCTTGGCACTTTTCAATTGGATCGGTACCGGGTTATCTCAAATAAAAAACATCCATTGGTCTTCAATCCAACATCTCAACACTCCCAAGTCTCAGAATCCTAGTTTCATCGCTCATCATCGATGTAAGTGGATGTGGAGATTACATGGAGGATAATGATAACATCTTGAACGATTTGCTAGATTAGAACATTAGAAAGATAGATGTTTTGCTATAAAATTTGTTGTACTAAAAGACCTTATGAATTGTTAGTTTGCTTTCGAAATTTATCACTTGTTAGTTTGTGGTTTGATTTCAGTGTTATAGTTGGCAAAAAATCCTCTGTCCCCGTCAGTGTATGTCCCCGTGTCCCCAGCCAATCACAATTCACCATGTGTATATACAATTAAAACAAATATTTATATAGTAAATTCTGATTGGTTTGGGACACGGGGACATACACAAACGGGGACAGAGGATTTTCACCCGTTATAGTTGTATTGGTATTCTCATTTTTTCCCTTGAAGTATTGTTATATTATTATTTTTCCGCATTAGCATATAGAATGATGTCTTATTGGCATAAATTTATCATGAAATATTATTTTAATAGTTTTTCGGATCTTCCGTTCCGTGCTACGATCCTCGTGTTTACGATTTTTTAGAACCCTTCCGTTCATAGTCAAATTTACGATCTTGACAACCTTTGTTATGAGTTCAAATGGTTATTTTGTCAAATAATTTAAGAATATTGCTAGTGAGTTCAAATGGTTATTTTGTCAAATAATTTGAGAATATTGCCCCATTTTATTCTACATCAGTGTCACGTAGCCATATGAATTATCTTCTCTGGCATGTTTTCTCCATTACCAGTCAACGTCGAACAACTGGAATATTTGAGAATTTTCTGTTGTTCCTATACATGTTCTTATTATTTAAAACTGGTCATTTGAATATTTTTCCAATTATATATACACGTGACGAATTGTCAGTGGTTGGTTACAGGAAATGGAACATATACAGGCACTGCAGAAGACAAGGTGGCGGGCGTAACATTCGCCCCCGAGTTTTTTAAAAAACACTATTAGATATAATAAATTTTATATATAGTTTGAAATATTTTATCAAATTCACCTTTCAATATTTTATTTTATTTTTTACAGTTTTTATATGTATTTAGGTATATTGTTGAAGTTTTTGTCCTTAACGCTAAATTTTTAAATTCAGCTGTGACTCGTCCTCCACCCACGGAAAGTCATATATGTCAATCGAAACACATTTGAAGATTTGTTCACCCAGCAGAAATTTTGTTACAACCATACAAAAATGGGATAGAGAAGTGACTAAAAAAAATGAGGACCACACTTTTATAATAATTGGAATATTATAATAATTCACCCAATGCAAGTCTGACTGCTTGTGAATTGGATCTATAAACTTTTGGAATACAAACGTACCACGTGAAAATATTGGATTGCTTATTCAACCCGCTACCTTTATATATATATATATATATATATATATATATATATATATATATATATATATATATATATATAATCCAACCTCTCAACACTCCCAAGTTTCGAATCCCGGTTTCATCGCTCATCATCGATGTAAGTGGATGTGGAGATTACATGGGGGGATAATGATAACATCTTGAATGATTTGCCGATTAGAACAATAGAAAGATAGACGTGTTGCTATAAAATTTGTTGTATTAAAAGACCTTATGAATTGTTGGTTTGCTTTCGAAGTTTATCACTTGTTAGTTTGTGGTTTGATTTTAGTGTAATAGTTTTATTGGTATTCTCATTTTTTCACTTGAAGTATTGTTATATTATTATTTGTCCTCATTAGCATATAGAATGATGTCTTATTGGCATAAATTTATCATGAAATATTATTTTAATAGTTTTTCGGATCTTCCGTTCCGTCCTACGATCCTCGTGTTTTCGATTTTTTAGAACCCTTTCGTTTAGAGTCAAATTTACGATCTTGACAACCTTTGTTATGAGTTCAAATGGTTATTTTGTCAAATAATTTAAGAATATTGCCCCATTTTATTCTACATCAGTGTCACGTAGCCATATGAATTATCTTCTCTGACATGTTTTCTCCATTACCAGTTAACATCGAACAACTGGTATATTTGGGAATTTTCTGGTGTTCCTATACATGTTCTTACCATTTAAAATTGGTCATTTGAATATTTTTCCAATTATATATACACGTGACGAATTGTCAGTGGTTGGTTACAGAAATTGGAACATATACAGGCATTGAAGAAGACAAGGGGGCGGGGGTAACATTCGCCCCCCGAGATTTTTAAAAAATACTACAAGATATAGTAAAATTTTTTATATATAGTTTAAAATATTTTATCAAATTCGCCTTCTAATATTTTATTTTATTTTTATAATTTTTATATGTATTTAGGTATATTGTTGAAGTTTTTGTCCTTAACGCTAAATTCTTAAATTCGGCTGTGACTCGTCCTCCACACACGGAAAGTTGTATACGTCAATCGAAACACATTTGAAGATTCGTTCACCCAGAAGAAATTTTGTTACAACCATACAAAAATGATTAATAAAAAATGAGGATCACACTTTTATAATAATTGGAATATTATAATAATTCACCCAATGCAAGTCTGACTGCTTGTGAATTGGATCTATAAACTTTTGGAATACAAACGTACCATGTGAAAATAATGAGTAAAATTATTCTAGTTGGATTCTATTTTTTAGTAATACCTTTAATATAAAGACTAAACAAATATAAAAAATAAAATTATATTATAAATTATAGCATACTTATACATATATATATATATATATATATATATATATATATATATATATATATATATATATTTATAAAATAAAAAATTATTTTAAGACGAAATTTTTCGTGACAAATACATGTTTTCTCATTCGCAGTGAAGAATATTTTCCTCAGTAAATTTGGTTACCCTTTTGATTTTACTTTATTTTTTTAAAGATTTCAATTGTAAATACCTTACTCCCAAGCAATTGGAAAAAAACATAAATAGTTATGTCACCTATCTCCAATTTATAAGAAAAAACCAATTTCGCCATTTTAAGGGATAGATGGAAATTGTACTTCTTGAAAACTATTTGCATATTATAAGAAATAGAATTCTCCATGTGATTAACGTGCATGTGCTCTCGACCTTTTTAGACCACAAGATTAGTAAGTAAGGTTGTCAAAATCGCAAATTTGACCCAGAACGGAAAGGGTCTAAAAAATCGTAAACACGAGGATCGTAGCACGGATCGGAAGATCCGAAAAAATTATTAAAATAATATTTCAAGAAAAATTTATGTCAATAATACATCATTTTATATGCAATTGAGCAAAAAAAATAATAATATAACAATACTTTTATAATAATTGGAATATTATAATAATTCACCCAATGCAAGTCTGACTGCTTGTGAATTGGATCTATAAACTTTTGGAATACAAACGTACCACGTGAAAATAATGGATTGCTTAGTTATATTCTTTTAGGCGAACAAGTCTTCCGCTACCTTTGTATTTAATTCAACCTCTCAACACTCCCAAGTTTCAGAATCCTAGTTTCATCGCTCATCATCGATGTAAGTGGATGTGGAGATTACATGGGAGATAATGATAACATTTTGAATGATTTGCTAGATTAGAACAATAGAAAGATAGACGTGTTGCTATAAAATTTGTTGTATTAAAAGACCTTATGAATTGTTGGTTTGCTTTCGAAGTTTATCACTTGTTAGTTTGTGGTTTGATTTCAGTGTAATAATTTTATTGGTATTCTCATTTTTTCCCTTGAACTATTGTTATATTATTATTTTTCCTCATTAGCATATAGAATGATGTCTTAATGGCATAAATTTATCATGAAATATTATTTTAATAGTTTTTCGGATCTTCCGTTCAGTCCCTACGATCCTCGTGTTTTCGATTTTTTAGAACCCTTCCGTTTAGAGTCAAATTTACGATCTTGACAACCTTTGTTATGAGTTCAAATGGTTATTTTGTCAAATATTTTAAGAATATTGCCCCATTTTATTCTACATCAGTGTCACGTAGCCATATGAATTATCATCTCCGGCATGTTTTCTCCATTATCAGTCAACATCGAACAACTTCCATATTCACCCCCCTACCTTTATGGTAGGTGTTTATTAAGAGAGAACACTTGTTGCATAGGAATGTAACACATATTAAAAAGTACGCAACATCGGTCTTACAGTATTCAATATATACTGACACTTTTAACGTTCAGGACAATAGCTGCGGCAGTGAAAATCATCCTTTCCTAAACCTAGTAAAATATTGTATGAATTCCTGACCACCGAGTATTTAATTTTGAAAGAAACCTAATCCTAATTCTGGGATTTTAGAAGAAGAACTTTGAACAAGTTATTCAGCAATAAGGCTTTAATGTAGTTGTCGCGGTGCTAAAAAAACTATTCGCGGTATTTCATGATTTCTTTGTTCTAATGGAACTTCTTACCAATGTACATTATTTATGATTAATTGACTTTATATTTGTTTTTTCTCATTTTGTATGATTGGGAGGGTGTTGAATTCAAAATCTATTATTTCGAATACGTAAATTCCAGGGATAATTTGTTAACCAATATTGGACAAGTATTCTTCATGCATTGAGCTTGATGACTTGGCTAATTAGTTCATCTTGCATTATCAATGCATGAATGATGATTATTTAGTAGTTTATGTATATATTGAGTCATTGAGCTTGAGAAAAATATATTTCAAAAAAAACTATGATTTTTCTTTCGTTTATTAAGGAATTAATTTATGATTTCAAGCAGCGACGGATGCACACTTTAGCGAGTGGAGTCACACATCCCTACTGAAAAAATTGTTTAATTCTAATTGTTATTCAACAAAAAAATTGTTTAGTTGTTATAGACTTTTGGTTTCTACAAAGTTATATTTAATTTAAATCAGCTTTCTTGGTGACCTAATATTCAACTAGCATAACATGGATTGCTAAGTGTAATTATTTTGCTTGATTTCTCGATGGTGGTTCATATTCAATC
The DNA here is from genome assembly GCA_026122235.1 of Vinca minor. Lineage (NCBI taxonomy): Eukaryota > Viridiplantae > Streptophyta > Magnoliopsida > Gentianales > Apocynaceae > Vinca > Vinca minor. The sequence goes on along the minus strand of JAOCZM010000129.1, from coordinate 2,845,832 downwards.
GTCACTCAATAATAACCCATCCATTATTATAATGTATAACTTGTTTCCTTTCACGTTGGTCGATCGGCTTCAAGAAAGGGATTTTCCGTGCTGATTGCAGTCTGTACCAGGGAAATAATAATAAGAAAAGGTGGTGGGAGTTGAAGATGAGTATTTTAGATTATTTATCTGTCAATTTCTATTTTATTATTAAATATTTAAATAAAATACGAGAATGTGAATATCACTGAGTTATGTAGTAGGAATTGTTTTGGAGATTTCATAATCTTTGACGAAGAACTTAAGACGCACTTGAATTGAGTCTGGATTAAAATAAAACCAAAACTTGTAACATGTGGAACTTCATCTTTTCTCATTAAAAAAAACCAATTTTTTTACTTAACTCAAAGGATATCTAGTCTCAATTCCCTTACACCCATATAAAATGGAGCATCGAAACCTTTCCATCTGGTAAAACGCACTTTTTCCATAAATAGTACTTTAGCAATTTAGTTACTTATTTGACTCCCCTTAAAATGTATTCAAAAAAATAAAATGATTTTTATTTTCTTTTGTATAAAATGATTTCAAGATTTGAATGGTGGAGAATACACCAAAGCATATGTGTCACCAGATTAGTTTTCTTTCGGGCCTTTTGCATAAACATCGTAAGTACCTTTAGCTAGCAACAACGTACTGTTCAATATCAGATTTCGTATACAATTTCACATACATAGCCGAATATGATTGTGTACCTGCATAAATGATGCCATTATATTGCTTATATTTTAGTTTATTTTACATTTTTTTATAATTTGTTGAACACTATATACCAAAAAAATTGCGTACCGTCTGATACACGATCATATCACCAAATCGTATATGGACCAATAACTTTCGAGTCGGCAACCATACCTGATTCGAAACTTTATAATTATAATTTCGCTACTAAAGAAGTTAGAAGAATAAAATTGAGAGTTATGAAATTAGATCTTTTATAACTTTATAATTATGAAAGTGAAAAAATGTTTTTTTCCATCATATGCTTCTTATATTGAGGGAGTTGCAACACAACAGCTATTAATAAATTGATTCCCCCGGTGGTAACTTGCTAGTCTACTCTACTATTCATCCCAGGTGGGAAAATATTGAGGGAGTTGCAACACATGTCAATTTCAATCTCAGTAAACATTTTCTCTGCCTTTTATTAATCATAACTTTACTTTTTCTGAGACTATAAATTCTCCTACTCAGAGTCATTAACATGTACCAAATACTACGAAGAGAAACATGGCTAAATTGGCTTCCTTCCTAATGCTTTTGTTCGTTGTCTCTGCAGGGTTTATCTCTCTCACTTTCATTCATTCTTACAAAACTAATATTTATGACACTACCGTTCTACCCTTTTGTTGTTAAAGCCACTTATAGTTAAAGTCATCTTTTATTTACATAATATTTCTAGTTAAAATGGGGTTTTTTTTTTGTAGTTCTTGAAAGTGATGCTTCTGTTGAGGAAGGGGGCCTTGGCATCCAAGGTTGTTAAAATCGCGATTCTACGTAGAATCGGTGAAGGGAGTAGAAAATCGTAAAATTGTGAATCGTAAAATAAATCGTAAAATCGTACCGAAAAATTAAAATATATATTTTATATATAAATAACATATAAATCATACCATATGGTATAACAATATGCGAAAATCCATAAAATATAGTTTCACAAGTTTTTTCAAAATACAATAACGTAACAAAGTTCACAATAAAAAAACTTACAAGTGTTTCAAAATATAAAAACGCGACAAAACATAATTCTGATGTATTTTTGAGTAATAATTCTCTACAAATTTTTAAAGAGTAATAATTATGAGGAAGTTAAATGTAATAATTATGTATTAACGGCGCCTGCATGCATGCATAGATCAACATTGAGAATTCAAGCTTTTCTTGATCTCATAGCACAACTTTTTCCTCCAACCACAATCTACTACTGTCCATTCCATTTCTTGTTCTGAACATGAAAACAGCATAGCCAGAGGTTGGATTAAAGAACCAATCATGAACATCCCACATTAGATCAACAAATAATCCATCAAGAAAAATGGTTTGATTCCCTCTGAAGTTCCATTGAAGCCTCTTTACTCAAATTACCGTCTTTTTATCAATACAAACTGATAAAACAGGATTCTTTTGTCCTTCATCATCACCGGAATAATGGATCAGAATATCATGAGCAGTCCCAGAATCAAAGGTTGTTAAATTTGAGTTTAAATTTGTGGAATCGGTAGAATCGTAAAATCGTACGATTTTACGAGTTGACTCGCGATTTTAACAACAATGTTGGCATCCAACTGCCCAGGAAAATTCTTCCAAATGTAGAAATTATATACCAGATAATTAAATCGCCTGAAAGCTATGAAAGTTTGGGATGTCAAACCTACGGCCAGTGGTGCAATGGTGTCACTCTTGTGTGTTGTGAGCCGTTCCACTGTGAATATACAAGTTACAGTCCTCCATCTGGACATTGTGTACGTTGAATGTAGTACTAGTTCGAAATATATCTTTTAAATAAAGATGACAATATAGTTGTCATTATAATGTGTGTTAAACTATGTGTTGTTTTCATTGTTAATAGTATAATTTGAATAAATGGAGTTTGAGCTAATAGTCACAGGTCACAACCTAGGATCTACTACCTAGGGTTGGAGGCAAGGGCAGCACCCACAAAAATCTCCTCCTCTTCGTTAAAATGAAGAAATAGTTGTATTGTTCTGCTTTTCTTAGCATGAATAATCCGTTCTATTTCACTATGCCTAATTTTTTAATTTTAAAGGTCATTTACATTAATTTTTATTTTTATTTTTTCTTAGCATGAATTATTTATGGCGAGGTCCCATCTTCTCTCGCATGTCCAGTTCCGTCAGCATCAAACAACTGGAATATTTGGGAATTGCCACTATTTAAAATTTGTTATTTGAAATTTTTTTTTTAATTATATATACACCTGGCGAATTGTCAATGGTTGGGTACATGAATTGGTACATATAAAGGCAGAGACGAACACGTGGGGGAGGTAGTCGCTCCAGATATTTCTAAACATACTTCTTGTCACATCCCGTAACCGGAATGGTGACATGTACGTATCCCATTGGTCGATGGAACATCAAAGCCCACAACAGAGTTACTAAAAAAATTCAATTATGAAATATAATCTAAAAATAAGAGTTAAGCAGCGGTATTAAGTTACTATAAGTGAAATAACTCTAAGTATTACAAAGGAAATTGTTCAATAATACTATAAATGAAATACTTTAAGTGAATAAATGAAATAGCTAATGATCACTATCGATCCTCACTAAAAAAAATGACTTACAATTTTCGTCACGAAAGGTTATTTATTCGTCACGAAGAAAAATTTCGTCACGAAAAGTACATAGGTTCGTCACAAAAAGTTTTTCTAAATATTTAAAAAATTAAAGCCATGTGCAGCCAAGTCCCATTTCAATAATGCAGAGTAAAGTCTCCCTTTTTCAAATTGATGGGAATTGAACACAAGACCTCCCACATGCACGTTGTACGGTAAGCCATTGAGCTACGTTGATCTTTTGTTACTCAATGTTCATATTATATTTATTATAATGGATTTTTGAATTTTGAACATTTACTTATTTTAATTTTTCTCTGTGTTCTGATTTTTTTTTTTTATGAACCAAATTAAAATTAATACATTTTCATCAATGTATTTGTGTATTAAATTGTTATTAAAATATAAGTAAAATTATTCTAGTTGGATTCTATTTTTAAGTAATACTTTTAATATAAAGACTAAACAAATATAAAAAATAAAATTATATTCTAAATTATAGCATTCTTATACATATATATTTATAAAATAAAAAATTATTTTAAGGCGAAATTTTTCGTGACAAATACATATTTCTCATTCGCGGCGAAGAATATTTTCCTCGGTAAATTTGGTTACCCTTTTGATTTTACTTTATTTTTTAAAAGATTTCAATTGTAATACCTTACTCCCAAGCAATTGGAAAAAAACATAAATAGTTATGTCACCTATCTCCAATTTATAAGAAAAAACCAATTTCGCCATTTTAAGGGATAGATGGAAATTGTACTTCTTGAAAACTATTTGCAAGTTATAAGAAATGGAATTCTACATGTGATTAACGTGCATGTGCTCTCTACCTTTTTAGACCACAAGATTAGGGCAAAAAATCCTCTGTCCCCATTTGTGTGTGTGTCCCCGTGTCCCTAACCAATCACAATTCACCATGTGTATATATAATTGAAACAAATATTTATATAGTAAATTCTGATTGGTTGGGGACACGGGGACACACACAAATGGGGACAGAGGATTTTCACCCCAAGATTAGTAAGTAAGGTTGTCAAAATCGCAAATTTGACCCGGAACGGAAAGGGTCTAAAAAATCATAAACACGAGGATCGTAGCACGGATCGGAAGATCCGAAAAAATTATTAAAGATAAATTTATGTCAATAATACATCATTTTATATGCAATTGAGCCAAAAAAAAATAATATACAATACTTCAACGGGAAAAAATAAAAACATCAATAAAACTAACAAACTGAAATTAAATCACATACTAACAAGTGATAAACTTCGTGTAAAACCCGTAACATTTGCTTACACGATATTTGACGTGTAAATTAATTTTTCGTGAGTGACTGTGTAGACGTAATTTATTTTGTGAGATTATGTGACTATGTGTCCTTTTAATTTTATAACATGTTACATGATTTATTTTGTGTATATTTTATTGAGGGCGTTTTGCACTCGTAACGTTGTTGGGGAATTTAAATTGTGATTCACCTAAATAATTAATTTAATTAGATAATTGATTAATTAAATAAGGAATTAAGGAGAGAAAAAAAAAGAACTTAAAATAAATAATAAAAAAAAAACAAAATGGACTTTTGGGATTTTGTGGGTTACATTGGATTAAAAACAAAATTAAAAATAAAGGGAAAGGGAAAAGGCGTCAGGTGTTGGAAGCAATTGAAATAAATAAAAAGAAAACACAGCCAATTTCTCTCTTCGAAATCGTGGATAAAAAGAAGGCAAATTGGTCGTTATTGTCCCTAAACAATTTATGAATCAGACATAAGGTCCTTAATGCTGTTTTATGTACATTAAAATCCTCAAACAATTTACGATTGGTGTGTAAGGTCCTTCTGTCAAAAAAGTGACGGGTCAACACAATTTTGAAAAAAAAAAACGAGTCAAACCTCAAACTTGCAGGGGTAAAATTGGTATCCCATGACTCCATTCCCCACCCTACTCCCCCGAAATGCACCCAGCCCCACCTAGGGAGTCGGCGGTGGGCGGTTTTGCCGGGGAGGGAGAAGGGGTTCGGGTGAGGGTGCTTCTGAGAAGAAAGAGGGAGGAGGGGGATTTTGGTGGATTAATTTCAATGTGATGTACCAAAAATGCCCTTTAAATATTTCGGTTGACTGGATTAAAATTTTGAATTGACAGTTGACTAATATTTTTTTGACGGAAGGACCTTAGATACCAATCATAAATTGTTTGAGGATTTTAATGTACAGAAAACATCGTTAGGGACCTTATGCCTGATTCATAAATTGTTTAGGGACAATAACGACCAATTTGCCTAAAAAGAATTGAAAAGAAAAAGCAGTTCGCTGGGATCAATGGGCGGCGGCACTTTTCTCTTCTCACCGCCGCAGGGGACAAGAGAAACAAGGAAAAGAAATTGGAGGCCAATCATGAGGATATCTTGGCAGCTGCCTCGGGGAACGCGCCAAAAGATTAGCAAAATAAAAGGCTCGGCACAGTGAAAAACAAAAGAGTTTTCTTAGAGTTCTCTAGCAACTTTGAGAGGATTTTTGACCGGGCAATCCTTTTCGGATTTCGACGAACCTTATATGAAAATTGATCACGACGAAACAATCTACGAGGGAGTGGAAGAGGATTCACATTTCGAATTCGGAGTTTGGAAGATATCGCACCAAGAACGGGTGCTTGGGTTTTTAGAATTTAGTTTTCTCGTGAAGTTCCGATAGAATCGTCGTATGCAGTAACATACGAACTCCAATCGAGTAATTCTTTTTTATTTATTAACTAGAATGTTATGGCTACAATCGACTTTGGAGGGATCGATGTTTTAACCGTTAGAGGTTCCAGTAATGCATGTCGAAGTGGAGGGCAGAACCAGAATTTTATTTGTGCGAATAAATATTTGGAGCAACTTCGACACGACAATTGAAGGGGTTATCGACCATCGTTTTTTACCCACAATAGATCGATTTTGAAGAGAATTGAAAGACCTTCGAGTGAGCGCAGACGGATCGTGGATCGGAGGTTCCAGCAGAAAGTTACCGCTCCTGAAGTAAGCTGCCAGGACTGATTACGGATTTTTGTGCCTTATCGCGTTTGTGAGAGGTAGGGACCCGCTTTCCTATGTGATTTCTGTTTTGTAATTCTGAATAATATTGATATACTGTTCTGGCATGTTGTTATTGTATTTGGGGATATTCTATTTCATTAACTGATATAAATTGACTGTTAATTGAATTGGGTAAATTTAGCATGCCTTATAATCGCTTTCCTAACGCTATTATAAATTGTTATACTCGCATAAACTGCCTCTGAACTGTTCTGTTACTGTTTCGAAAATCTGACTGTAATTGCCTATTTACTTAATTGCTTTTGAGTCTTATTTGGAGTCGTCTATTGTGAGTCATTATTGTTGTCCTAATTGGTTTGGTCAACCGTGTCGTCGCCCCCTATTGAGCGCGAGTCTAGGATCACTAGTTAGCAGGTTCCGTCCACTTTCTGTTATGATCTGCTCTGCGACCCAAAGTGGTCTTTCTTCTCTGTTATGTACTGGGCCCGCGTCTAGTGGGGTCAATCACTAGTTACGGTAGTGGTTTTGTGGAGTCCCTTGTTGGGGATGATGAGACAATGTAAAGGGTTGAACCTTAAAATCTGACTCCTTCGTTTGGGGGGCAATCCGAACCCACGCAGATTTACTGAACCGTCCTAGTTTGGTTGATAACTGGGACCACTACCGTTATTGCTGAGTAGTTGTGAATAGGCGAATGAGCTCATGTGGTGGGAGTCGTGTCATAGTAGGTAGATACGTTCTAAGTATCTAAAACGAGTATGTGATTGGGTGTACCGGATGGGCAACCCGTGGTGCTTGTCGTATACTCGGTTATGGAATCGTTTAGGTGCGAAGAAGGTGGTTATTTGCTTAATTGTTGCATTCTATGTGTTCATTCTTGTTTGGTCTTTATATGATGTGCAGTCTTTTTGCACAAGTTTTAAAACTCATTTTTCTGAAAATCGCAGTTGTGCAGTCCACTTTGTCTGCTATGTTACGAACCCTCCGTTCGATCCCGTCTGCATCTGCACTTGTCCCCGCATTGAAGTTCTGAGTCTTGCTAGACTTGGATTGAGTCGTTTGCATATACTTCCTTAGGGGTATTTTGGGAAACGGGTATCTGCATTATCTGTATCTGATTTCCGTTGTATCTGTTCTGTTTTTATGTCTATATATATATATATATATATATATTGCTACTGTTATTACTATTTTAGGTCCCTACTGAGCACCGGAGCTCAGTCCATCCGCTTATTGTGTAGGTGATGATGAGCAATATGATGTTATTGTTGATGCTTGGGAAGGGGGCTACGAAGAGTGATCCTAATTAGATTAGTTCACACGTGTTATTTCATTTCATAGTTATTTATTTTGGAACTTGTAGGTTCCTTCGGATGTAATAAATTAGAAACATTTCATTTTTAGAATAACGGTTCCGCTAGTTCTCTTATTACTATTTATGGGTTTTAAATAATGAACTCCTTTATTTAGTAATTCTCTGACTGCGGCTTTGGTGCTTCATTAACCAGTGGGGCACTGCCATGTCATCATTCCGGAGACGGGGTGTGACACTTCGGAAGCAAACCAACAATTTATAAGGTCTTTTACTCCAACAAATTTCATAACAACAAGTTTATCTTTCTAATGTTCTAATCTAGCAAACCATTCAAGGAGTTATTATTATCCTCCTTTCAACAAAAAAAAAAAGGCAAAATTGAATTGTAACGGATCGTACGATCCTACAATCTGGATCGTACGATCTTTTACGATACAACTCTCCAGCGATTTTTAGTGCGATTTATACTCTTTGGATTGTAAAATGTACGATTTTATGATCCAACTCGCGATTTTGACAACCTTGTTTGGTCATTCTCTATGACTGATTCATATTCAATCGTCACTCAATAATAACTCATCCATTATTATAATGTACAACATGTTTCCTTTCACGTTGGTCGATCGGCTTCAAGAAAGGGATTTTCCGTGTTGATTGTAGTCTGTACCAGAGAAATAATAATAAGAAAAGGCGGTTGGAGTTGAAGATGAATATTTTGGATTATTGATCTGTCATTTTCTATTTTCATATTAAATATTTAAATAAAATAAATGAATGTGAATATCCTTGAGTTATGTAGTAGGATTGTTTTTAGAGATTTCACAACCTTTGAGCGAAGAACTTAAAACGCATTTGAATTGAGTCTGGTTTGAAATAAAAACAAAACTTCTAACATGTGGTTTGAATTGAGATTTCATATTTTCTCATTAAAAAAAAAAAAAAAACTTTTACTTAACTCAAAGGATATATAGACTCAATTCCCTTACACATATATAAAATGGAGCATCGAGACCATACTATCTGGTAAAATGCACTTGACCATCAATAGTACTTTACCAACTTAGTTACTTACTTGACTTCCCTTAAAATGTATTCAAAAAAATAACTAGCTATGTTTAGATTTTTATTTTCTTTTGTATGAAAAGATTTCAAGATTTGAATGGTGGAGAATACACCAAAGCATATGTGTCACTAGATTAGTTTTCTTCCGGGCCTTTTGCATGAAAATCGTAAGTACCGTTAGTTAGCAACAACGTACTGTTCAATCTCAGGTTTCGTATACATAGTCCAAGATAGTAGCCTACGCAGACTTTAAATATATGGGGAGCACAATCAATATTGACAAAACAAATTTATAAAATTATATAGAATATTTCATTACAATTGTTCCCTACGCATTTTCATACTTTGATAATATTAATCTATAATTTCCTCATCCGCGATAGTACTTGATGCATAACCCGACACCAACAAAATGCTCCAATACCTTCTCATTCTTCACATAACGAAATACTACTTACATTTGCTCCTTCATCGCTAAGTCACTTTGGATTCATCAACAAGAATAGAAAAGAAGCCATCACCAATATCTTTGATAATCACCATATAGTAAAAAATTTCACAAGATTGTTTTAATAAACATTATAGTCCATTTACACACTTAAACATGTTAAATTTTTTCACCAATATTGTTAAGATATATGTAGTGCTATTTCTATAATTCACTGAACTACAAAATCTATTTTCAAATAGAAAAATGACTCAAAATGGGTATACTACAAATGCTCATGCGATCAGGGTCATTACAAAAAATAAAGTGTCATTTTCTAGGATTTTATGTTTTTAATTAGCTATAAAAATTTTGATTGGTACAAAAACGTTGAACTATTTTATTTAAATTGAGAGATGAGGGATTCGATCCCCCAACATTCAGGTCGAATGCTACACCATATTGGCAACTACTCTGACAGGTATTTGAAAACTAGTTTCTTTAATTCTGTCAATGGAATGCTAATGTAAGTAAACTTTTCCATAATCTCTAACAAATCTAAACTAACAGTATTTTTTGACTGATATAATAATCTACATTAAATGTATTATCTTATTTAATTTCAAAACTCAAAACTCATCTCACATTCTTAACCTCTTCTTTTATCATTATATTTTAGAAGTTTATAAAAATTTTAACACTTTAACTTCTTTTATAAAAAATTATTGGTTTAAAATATTTTTTCACAATCAATCTATATTTATAGTACATAACATGTTTACAAGTTTTAACCAATTAGAAATCTTCGAAACTCTAACCCAAATATCTTAAATATTCTAACTCTTAATTATTATACAAAAATTGATTGGTTGAGATGAATTTCGATTAATTAAATTAATTAAAAAATAATTATTATCTTAAAACAAATTTAAATATCAAATTACTTACCCAAATATCTCTACCGTCCTAAATTTTTTCTCATAATCTTGAACATACTTTTCAGTTTTAAACTCCCAATCTAATCTAAGTTTTCTAGATTAAAGAGCTTTCTAATTAATTTCAAATGTTGTGATTGGTTAAGAAGATTTTAAATGTTTGAACTAAATCAATAAAATATTAATTTCTCCACTAGCACGGACTCCCACATTTCTAGCCCTCTTATCACGTTCCTTGCAAATTCGTAATCAACCACTCACTTTTAACTTTTATTTTTATTAATCTCACATTGGTTTATTGATTAGTAGTTTCAGTTAAAAATATACTTCCTATCTGTTATTCAAATTCATATACAATAAGAATTAAATTAATGTAACGAACCATTTAGTTTTCAGTTAAACCAACAGACGAGCCTCCTCACTAAATGTTTTTTCATTAAAAGAGTAAAATATTTTAAAAAATAAAATTTAGTTGATCGAGCATTTAATTCTTACCGTATCATTAACTGAGTTGAAATTTGCTCAATGAATTGGAAATACAGACTTTATTTGCTTTTTAGAAGGTTCATATTAGACTTATTTAAATTAGATTACATATTTTAGTATTTTTAATGAGTTTTTTGTTTTTCTATTCTAATTTTATTTTTTAAATATTATTCAAAATCACACATTGATAGTGTATGAAGTTTTTTAAATTTGACATCTTTATCAATAAAGGGTTTGAGCATGATTTTTAATTGAATTAATTGGTTTAGTTGTTTTTTAGTCCATAAAGTTTGGTGACAAAGCTAACTTGGTTTTATATTTTTTCATTCCAATAGTAAAAGTTTTTGTTTTCAAAGAAAATTGGTTCACTTAACCATTTAGTTGTCAACAAAAGGCTTGCCCAAGTGGGTAAGTCTTTGGCTTGGGACCGAAAGGTCCCAAGTTCGACACCCTCTCCCCTCATAATGGGGCAATAATATTTCTCCTCCTCTGGTGAGGCGTTCTCCTCCTCTGGTAAGGCAATACTCTCCCCAGGCATGGGGCATGCTACAATAGACCGATCTAGGGTACTATCCGCTGTACTTCGCCCATTAGTGGCTTCAAAAAAAAAAAAAAAAAACCATTTAGTTTTCTATTGAACCCGCAAGCAAGTCTGCTCACTAAACTTTTTCATTTAAAGGCTCAAAATTTAAAAAAATAAACTTTAGTTAATCGAGCCCTTTAATTCCTATCACATCATTAACTGTATTGGAATTTCCTTAATTAATTTGAGATGCGGGCTTTATTTACTTTCGGATATTTCATATTCGACTAATTCAAATTAAATTATATATTTTAATATTTTTTCTATTCAAATATTTTCTTTTACTTTTTTTTTTTATATTATTCAAGACCCACATCGAAATTGTATAAAATTTTCAAATTTGACGACATTATAAATAAAGGTAGTGGGTAGGATGTTTAATCAATGACTTTGTTCATTTACTTTTTAGTCTATTAAATTTAGTAAAAAATCTAAATTGGTTTTTGATTTTTTTATTCCAAAGTGATCAAAATTTTTTTCAAAGAAAATTAGTTTCCGAACCATTTAGTTTTCTGTTGGACCCGTATACGAACTTCTCTCCAAACTTTTTTCATTAAAAGAATAAAAAAATTAGTTGATCGAGTCATTGAATGAGTTGTAATTTGCCCCAATAAATTGTAGAGCAATAGTTTATTTGTTTTTGAATGGTTCATTTAAAACGTTAATTTTTTCAAGAAAACTTACAATACCGACCAAGAGAAATCATTGAAATAATATTCTCTCTTACAAGATATTTTTTTTGATATTTTTCATATAAATACAAATTTCTTATATATTATTTTCTTATATATAGTTAGGTTTGAAAAACCAAAACAAAATATTAGTGTTGAGTATCATTTTTCACTTTTATGCTATTTAATATTTTCTTAACAATGCATAACATGGCTCTTACGCAAGTGTGTGTGCGTGTGTGTGTATATATATAAATATATATCCTTTGAGGAAGATGAGGGGTCACCTGTTCCCATTCCCTATAGAATTCTTTGAGAAGCAAAGGAAGAGTACCTTTTGTTGGTCTATGGAATTGCCACCATTTAATTAACCAATTTGGTAAAGGCTGATTATAAATCTCGGCACAAATTTTATAAACCAAGTATGACTTTTCTTTTCATTTTCATGTAAGAAAACATTATCGAATGCCTGGATATAATCCCAATAATTACACTTAATCTGTGTATTCTGATAAGAATAATTCCTTTCTCTAAAGGGAGAAATTCCCCATTCTTCAATGGATATAATCCTTTTAATAACAATTTTGGAGAAATTATAAATTTCCTTCATATTGCCACTTGCAAAGTGTTGAAAGTCACACCCATTATTTGAAAGTACTACCTCATAATAATGTTGGGTTTTAGATGTTTCTACAGTATAACTGTATGTACTAAGATACCTTCCAAAAAGTACCCAAGGCTGATTTGCCCATTTATGATCATCACCATTTAATAAGAGTATAACTCTTTCCTTATGGTTTTTAATCATACATTTATCTTTTTGTTTGTTGTCATCTACAATACGAGCAAAAGAAGGAGCAACATAAGAACTTGAAGAGATATTACATTCCTTTTGTTTTTTAAACTCCAGAAATGCCTGGTATTCTTCATCATTTATCCATGATATATTAGAAGCTATAAGCTTCTTATTTCAAGGTTGAACCAAGATATTATCTGGTCCTCTACCACGTCCACCTCTTCCTCTATAAGAGGAATTGCCTCTACAACGAGCCTGCATAGCTACACAAGAAAATTTAATTGAATTATTCATTTAAATATTCTCTAGTTAAAAAATCCGGTAGATGATTATCTTCACATTTTTTATAAACAATTTCAAAATCAAAAGGGGTTAAGAGTGCTTGCCACCTTGCAAACATTTGTTTAGAAACATCATGTTTAAAATCTTTAAGAAACATAAATTTAGCAGATTTGCAATCAGTTTTAATAATAAATTTTTGATTATATAAATCATCTTGAAATTTTAAAACACATTAGACTATAGCTAAGATTTCTTTTGCAATAGTTGCATAATTTTTCTGGGCAGTATTCCATTTTCCAGAATAAAATCTAACAAGATATTCTTGTTTATTAGAGGGATCAACCTGTTTTAAAATACCCCCATAACCTATGTCAGGGGCATCAATTTCAATAATTTTATCCCATTGTGGATTAGCTAACATTAGACCAGGTAAAGTAATAACTTTACTCTTAATCTTTTTAACAGCATTAGTATGATCTATAGACCAAGGTTTAGAGTTTTTTTAATCTATCATATAAGATAGCGGTATCCTGAGCAAGATTTTTGTAATAGGGAGAAATATAATTTAAACTTCCTAAAAACCTTTGTAACTGAGTTTTATCAGTAATTTCATCTGGGAATTTAAATCCAAACTCTATACTTCTATTTTGGGAATGATATTTCCTTTTTCAATATTATGACCCCAAGAATCTAATCTTAGTTTGAAATAAAGACATTTTTGGTTTAGATATTACCAACCCATTAGCAATAACACATTTTTTGAAAATGTCTAAATGTTTAAAATGTATCTCAATTGTCTTAGAAAATATTAAGATATCATCGATATCGACAGTTATAAATTCACTATAATGAATAAAAATATCATTCATAATTTTCTGAAATTCATAAGGAGTATTTTTTAAGCCAAAATAACATTCGATTCATAATGTCCAAAAGGAACATTAAAAGCAGTTTTATATCTATCGGATTTATTCATTTGAATTTTCCAGTAGCCTGATTTTAAATCAAACTTTGAAAATATTACAGAGTCATATAATCGGTCTAATAAATTTTTCTTCGTCACCTACGGGCCGTCGGTAATGGTCTTTCGTAACTAATCATGCATTTTGTCACGAAAGGTATTAGTGCCGACTAAATTTCGTCAAGAAAAGTAAGCATTAGGGCCAATTTTTATGTCACGAAAAGTATGTAGGTTCGTCACCAAAAGTTTTTCTAAAAATTTAAAAAATTAAAGCCATGTGGAGCCGAGCCCCATTTCAATAAGGCAGAATAAAGTCTCCCCCTTTTCAAATTGATGGGAATTGAACTCAAGACCTCCCACATTTATGTTGTGCGGTGAGCCATTGAGCTACGTTGAACTTTTGTTACTCAATGTTCATATTATATTTATTATAATGGAGTTTTGAATTTTGAACGATTACTTATTTTAATTTTCCTGTGTTTTGATTTCTTTTTTTTATGAACCAAATTAAAATCAATACATTTTCATCAATGTATTTGTGTATTAAATTGTTATTAAAATATGAGTAAAATTATTCTTGTTGGATTCTATTTTTTAGTAATACCTTTAATATAAAGACTAAACAAATAAAAAAATTAAAATTATATTATAAATTATAGCATACTTATACATATATATTTATAAAATAAAAAATTATTTTAAGACGAAACTTTTCGTGACAAATACAAATTTTCTTATTCGAGACGAAGAACGTTTTCCTCAGCAAATTTGGTTACCCTTTTCATTTTACTTTATTTTTTAAAGATTTCAATTGATGTACCTTACTCCCAAGCAATTGGAAAAAAACATAAATAGTTATGTCACCTAGCTCTAATTTATAAGAAAAAACCAATTTCGCCATTTTAAGGGATAGATGGAAATTGCACTTCTTGAAAACTATTTGCAAGTTATAAGAAAAGGAATTCTCCATGTGATTAACGTGCATGTGCTCTCTACCTTTTTAGACCACAAAATTAGTGACTAAGGTAGTCAAAATCGCGAGTTGGATCGTAGAATACGATCCTAGCGATATAAATCGAGTTAAATCGTATTAAAAATTGTTGGTTGATAGAATCAGAGAGGATCGTCGATCTAGATCGTAAAATCGTAGAATCCAGTGCGATTCAATCTTGGCACTTTTCAATTGGATCGGTACCGGGTTATCTCAAATAAAAAATATCCATTGGTCTTCAATCCAACATCTCAACACTCCCAAGTCTCAGAATCCTAGTTTCATCGCTCATCATCGATGTAAGTGGATGTGGAGATTACATGGAGGATAATGATAACATCTTGAACGATTTGCTAGATTAGAACATTAGAAAGATAGATGTTTTGCTATAAAATTTGTTGTATTAAAAGACCTTATGAATTGTTAGTTTGCTTTCAAAATTTATCACTTGTTAGTTTGTGGTTTGATTTCAGTGTTATAGTTGGCAAAAAATCCTCTGTCCCCGTCAGTGTATGTCCCCGTGTCCCCAGCCAATCACAATTCACCATGTGTATATATAATTAAAACAAATATTTATATAGTAAATTCTGATTGGTTAGGGACACGGGGACATACACAAACGGGGACAGAGGATTTTCACCCGTTATAGTTGTATTGGTATTCTCATTTTTTCCCTTGAAGTATTGTTATATTATTATTTTTCCGCGTTAGCATATAGAATGATGTCTTATTGGCATAAATTTATCATGAAATATTATTTTAATAGTTTTTCGGATCTTCCGTTCCGTCCTACGATCCTCGTGTTTTCGATTTTTTAGAACCCTTCCGTTTAGAGTCAAATTTACGATCTTGACAACCTTTGTTATGAGTTCAAATGGTTATTTTGTCAAATAATTTAAGAATATTGCCCCATTTTATTCTACATCAGTGTCACGTAGCCATATGAATTATCTTCTCTAGCATGTTTTCTCCATTACCAGTCAACGTCGAACAACTGGAATATTTGGGAATTTTCTGTTGTTCCTATACATGTTCTTATTATTTAAAATTGGTCATTTGAATATTATTCCAATTATATATACACGTGACGAATTGTCAGTGGTTGGTTACAGGAAATGGAACATATACAGGCACTGCAGAAGACAAGGTGGCGGGCGTAACATTCGCCCCCGAGTTTTTTAAAAAACACTATTAGATATAATAAATTTTATATATAGTTTGAAATATTTTATCAAATTCACCTTTCAATATTTTATTTTATTTTTTTCAGTTTTTATATGTATTTAGGTATATTATTGAAGTTTTTGTCCTTAACGCTAAATTTCTAAATACGGCTGTGACTCGTCCTCCACCCACGGAAAGTCATATATGTCAATCGAAACACATTTGAAGATTTGTTCACCCAGCAGAAATTTTGTTACAACCATACAAAAAAGGGATAGAGAAATGACTAAAAAAAATGAGGACCACACTTCTATAATAATTGGAATATTATAATAATTCACCCAATGCAAGTCAGACTGCTTGTGAATTGGATCTATAAACTTTTGGATTACAAACGTACCACGTGAAAATAATGGATTGCTTATTCAACCCGCTACCTTTATATATATATATATATATATATATATATATATATATATATAATCCAACCTCTCAACACTCCCAAGTTTCAGAATCCCAGTTTCATCGCTCATCATCGATGTAAGTGGATGTGGAGATTACATGGGGGATAATGATAACATCTTGAATGATTTGCTAGATTAGAACAATAGAAAGATAGACGTGTTGCTATAAAAATTTTTGTATTAAAAGACCTTATGAATTGTTGGTTTGCTTTCGAAGTTTATCACTTGTTAGTTTGTGGTTTGATTTCAGTGTAATAGTTTTATTGGTATTCTCATTTTTTCACTTGAAGTATTGTTATATTATTATTTGTCCTCATTAGCATATAGAATGATGTCTTATTGGCATAAATTTATCATGAAATATTATTTTAATAGTTTTTCGGATCTTCCGTTCCGTCCTACGATCCTCGTGTTTTCGATTTTTTAGAACCCTTCCGTTTAGAGTCAAATTTACGATCTTGACAACCTTTGTTATGAGTTCAAATGGTTATTTTGTCAAATAATTTAAGAATATTGCCCCATTTTATTCTACATCAGTGTCACGTAGCCATATGAATTATCTTCTCTGGCATGTTTTCTCCATTACCAGTTAACATCGAACAACTGGAATATTTGGGAATTTTCTGGTGTTCCTATACATGTTCTTACCATTTAAAATTGGTCATTTGAATATTTTTCCAATTATATATACACGTGACGAATTGTCAGTGGTTGGTTACAGAAATTGGAACATATACAGGCATTGAAGAAGACAAGGGGGCGGGGGTAACATTCGCCCCCCGAGATTTTTAAAAAATACTACAAGATATAGTAAATTTTATATAAAGTTTAAAATATTTTATCAAATTCGCCTTCTAATATTTTATTTTATTTTTAAAATTTTTATATGTATTTAGGTATATTGTTGAAGTTTTTGTCCTTAACGCTAAATTCTTAAATTCGGCTGTGACTCGTCCTCCACACACGGAAAGTTGTATACGTCAATCGAAACACATTTGAAGATTCGTTCACCCAGAAGAAATTTTGTTACAACCATACAAAAATGATTAAAAAAAAATGAAGATCACACTTTTATAATAATTGGAATATTATAATAATTCACCCAATGCAAGTCTGACTGCTTGTGAATTGGATCTATAAACTTTTGGAATACAAACGTACCATGTGAAAATAATGAGTAAAATTATTCTAGTTGGATTCTATTTTTTAGTAATACTTTTAATATAAAGACTAAACAAATATAAAAAATAAAATTATATTCTAAATTATAGCATACTTATACATATATATATATATATATATATATATATATATATATTTATAAAATAAAAATTTATTTTAAGACGAAATTTTTCGTGACAAATACATGTTTTCTCATTCGCAGTGAAGAATATTTTCCTCAGTAAATTTGGTTACCCTTTTGATTTTACTTTATTTTTTTAAAGATTTCAATTGTAAATACCTTACTCCCAAGCAATTGGAAAAAAAAATAAATAGTTATGTCACCTATCTCCAATTTATAAGAAAAAACCAATTTCGCCATTTTAAGGGATAGATGGAAATTGTACTTCTTGAAAACTATTTGCAAGTTATAAGAAATAGAATTCTCCATGTGATTAACGTGCATGTGCTCTCTACCTTTTTAGACCACAAGATTAGTAAGTAAGGTTGTCAAAATCGCAAATTAGGTTATAAGGTTGTCAAAATCGCAAATTTGACCCAGAACGGAAAGGGTCTAAAAAATCGTAAACACGAGGATCGTAGCACGGATTGGAAGATCCGAAAAAATTATTAAAATAATATTTCAAGAAAAATTTATGTCAATAATACATCATTTTATATGCAATTGAGCAAAAAAAAATAATATAACAATACTTTTATAGTAATTGGAATATTATAATAATTCACCCAATGCAAGTCTGACTGCTTGTGAATTGGATCTATAAACTTTTGGAATACAAACGTACCACGTGAAAATAATGGATTGCTTAGTTATATTCTTTTTAGGCGAACAAGTCTTCCGCTACCTTTGTATTTAATTCAACCTCTCAACACTCCCAAGTTTCAGAATCCTAGTTTCATCGCTCATCATCGATGTAAGTGGATGTGGAGATTACATGGGAGATAATGATAACATTTTGAATGATTTGCTAGATTAGAACAATAGAAAGATAGACGTGTTGCTATAAAATTTGTTGTATTAAAAGACCTTATGAATTGTTGGTTTGCTTTCGAAGTTTATCACTTGTTAGTTTGTGGTTTGATTTCAGTGTAATAGTTTTATTGGTATTCTCATTTTTTCCCTTGAAGTATTGTTATATTATTATTTTTCCTCATTAGCATATAGAATGATGTCTTATTGGCATAAATTTATCATGAAATATTATTTTAATAGTTTTTCGGATCTTCCGTTCCGTCCTACGATCCTCGTCTTTTCGATTTTTTAGAGCCCTTCCGTTTAGAGTCAAATTTACGATCTTGACAACCTTTGTTATGAGTTCAAATGGTTATTTTGTCAAATATTTTAAGAATATTGCCCCATTTTATTCTACATCGGTGTCACGTAGCCATATGAATTATCATCTCCGGCATGTTTTCTCCATTATCAGTCAACATCGAACAACTTCCATATTCACCCCCTACCTTTATGGTAGGTGTTTATTAAGAGAGAACACTTGTTGCATAGGAATGTAACACATATTTAAAAGTACGCAACATCGGTCTTACAGTATTCAATATATACTGACACTTTTAACGTTCAGGACAATAGCTGCGGCAGTGAAAATCATCCTTTCCTAAACCTAGTAAAATATTGTATGAATTCCTGACCACCAGAGTATTTAATTTTGAAAGAAACCTAATCCTAATTCTGGGATTTTAGAAGAAGAACTTTGAACAAGTTATTCAGCAAAAAAAAAAAAAGGCTTTAATGTAGTTGTCGCGGTGCTAAAAAACTATTCGCGGTATTTCATGATTTCTTTGTTCTAATGGAACTTCTTACCAATGTACATTATTTATGATTAATTGACTTTATATTTGTTTTTTCTCATTTTGTATGATTGGGAGGGTGTTGAATTCAAAATCTATTATTTCGAATACGTAAATTCCAGGATAATTTGTTAACCAATATTGGACAAGTATTCTTCATGCATTGAGCTTGATGACTAGGCTAATTAGTTCATCTTGCATTATCAATGCATGAATGATGATTATTTAGTAGTTTATGTATATATTGAGTCATTGAGCTTGCGAAAAATATATTTAAAAAAAAACTATGGTTTTTCTTTCGTTTATTAAGGAATTAATTTATGATTTCAAGCAGTGACGGATGCACACTTTAGCGAGTGGAGTCACACATCCCTACTGAAAAAATTGTTTAATTCTAATTATATTCTAAATGTTATTCAGCAAAAAAAATTGTTTATTTGTTATAGACTTTTGGTTTCTACAAAGTTATATTTAATTTAAATAAGCTTTCTTGGTGACCTAATATTCAACTAGCATAACATGGACAGCTAAGTCTAATTATTTTGCTTGATTTCTCGATGACTGGTTCATATTCAATCGTCACTCAATAATAACCCATCCATTATTATAATGTATAACTTGTTTCCTTTCACGTTGGTCGATCGGCTTCAAGAAAGGGATTTTCCATGCTGATTGCAGTCTGTACCAGGGAAATAATAATAAGAAAAAGTGGTGGGAGTTGAAGATGAGTATTTTAGATTATTTATCTGTCAATTTCTATTTTAATATTAAATATTTAAATAAAATACGAGAATGTGAATATCACTGAGTTATGTAGTAGGAATTGTTTTGGAGATTTCATAATCTTTGACGAAGAACTTAAGACGCACTTGAATTGAGTCTGGTTTAAAATAAAACCAAAACTTCTAACATGTGGAACTTCATCTTTTCTCATTAAAAAAAACCAATTTTTTTACTTAACTCAAAGGATATCTAGTCTCAATTCCCTTACACCCATATAAAATGGAGCATCGAAACCTTCCATCTGGTAAAACGCACTTTACCATAAATAGTACTTTAGCAATTTAGTTACTTACTTGACTCCCCTTAAAATGTATTCAAAAAAATAAAATGATTTTTATTTTCTTTTGCATAAAATGATTTCAAGATTTGAATGGTGGAGAATACACCAAAGCATATGTGTCACCAGATTAGTTTTCTTTCGGGCCTTTTGCATAAACATCGTAAGTACCTTTAGTTAGCAACAACGTACTGTTCAATATTAGATTTCGTATACAATTTCACATACATAGTCGAACATGATTGTGTACCTCCATAAATGATGCCATTATGTTGCTTATATTTTAGTTTATTTTACATTTTTTTATAATTTGTTGAACACTATATACCAAAAAAATTGTGTGCCGTCCGATACACGATCATATCACCAAATCGTATATGGACCAATAACTTTCGAGTCGGCAACCATACCTGATTCGAAACTTTATAATTATGATTTCGCTACTAAAGAAGTTAGAAGAATAAAATTGAGAGTTATGAAATTAGATCTTTTATAACTTTATAATTATGAAAGTGAAAAAATGTTTTTTTCCATCATATGCTTCTTATATTGAGGGAGTTGCAACACAACAGCTATTAATAAATTGATTCCCCCGGTGGTAACTTGCTAGTCTACTCTACTATTCATCCCAGGTGGGAAAATATTGAGTGAGTTGCAACACATGTCAATTTCAATCTCAGTAAACATTTTCTCTGCCTTTTATTAATCATAACTTTACTTTTTCTGAGACTATAAATTCTCCTACTCAGAGTCATTAACATGTACCAAATACTACGAAGAGAAACATGGCTAAATTGGCTTCCTTCCTAATGCTTTTGTTCGTTGTCTCTGCAGGTTTATCTCTCTCACTTTCATTCATTCTTACAAAACTAATATTTATGACACTACCGTTCTACCCTTTTGTTGTTAAAGCCACTTATAGTTAAAGTCATCTTTTATTTACATAATATTTCTAGTTAAAATGGGTTTTTGTAGTTCTTGAAAGTGATGCTTCTGTTGAGGAAGGGGGCCTTGGCATCCAACTGCCCAGGAAAATTCTTCCAAATGTAGAAATTATATACCAGATAATTAAATCGCCTGAAAGCAATGAAAGTTTGGGATGTCAAACCTACGGCCAGTTGTGCAATAGTGTCACTCTTGTGTGTTGTGAGCCGTTCCACTGTGAATATACAAGTTACAGTCCTCCATCTGGACATTGTGTACGTTGAATGTAGTACTAGTTCGAAATATATCTTTTAAATAAAGATGACAATATAGTTGTCATTATAATGTGTGTTAAACTATGTGTTGTTTTCATTGTTAATAGTGTAATTTGAATAAATAGAGTTTGAGCTAATAGTCACAGGTCACAACCTAGGATCTACTACCTAGGGTTGGAGGCAAGGGCAGTACCCACAAAAATCTCCTGCT
This sequence comes from Vinca minor, assembly GCA_026122235.1. Classification (NCBI taxonomy): domain Eukaryota; kingdom Viridiplantae; phylum Streptophyta; class Magnoliopsida; order Gentianales; family Apocynaceae; genus Vinca; species Vinca minor. The sequence continues at coordinate 2,823,852 of JAOCZM010000129.1, read as the reverse complement.
GTTCGTTAAAATGAAGAAATAGTTGTATTGTTCTGCTTTTCTTAGCATGAATAATCCGTTCTATTTCACTATGCCTAATTTTTTAATTTTAAAGGTCATTTACATTAAATGTTTTTTTATTTTTTCTTAGCATGAATTATTTATGGCGAGGTCCCATCTTCTCTCGCATGTCCAGTTCCGTCAGCATCAAACAACTGAAATATTTGGGAATTGCCACTATTTAAAATTTGTTATTTGAACATTTTTTTTTAATTATATATACACCTGGCGAATTGTCAATGGTTGGGTACATGAATTGGTACATATAAAGGCGAGAGACGAACACGTGGGGGAGGTAGTCGCTCCGAGATATTTCTAAACATACTTCCTGTCACACCCTGTAACCGGAATGGTGACATGTACGTATCCCATTGGTCGATGGAACATCAAAGCCCACAACAGAGTTACTAAAAAAATTCAATTATGAAATATAATCTAAAAATAAGAATTAAGCAGCGGTATTAAGTTACTATAAGTGAAATGACTCTAAGTATTACAAAGGAAATTGTTCAATAATACTATAAATGAAATACTCTAAGTGAATAAATGAAATAGCTAATGATCACTATCGATCCTCACTACAAAAAATGACTTACAATTTTCGTCACGAAAGGTTATTTATTCGTCACGAAGAAAAATTTCGTCAAGAAAAGTGAGCATTAGGGACAATATTTTCGTCACGAAAAGTACATAGGTTCGTCACAAAAAGTTTTTCCAAATATTTAAAAAATTAAAGCCATGTGCAGCCAAGTCCCATTTCAACAATGCAGAGTAAAGTCTCCCTTTTTCAAATTGATGGGAATTGAACACAAGACCTCCCACATGCAAGTTGTACGGTAAGCCATTGAGCTACGTTGATCTCTTGTTACTCAATGTTTATATTATATTTATTATAATGGATTTTTGAATTTTGAACATTTACTTATTTTAATTTTTCTCTGTGTTTTGATTTTTTTTTATGAACCAAATTAAAATTAATACATTTTCATCAATGTATTTGTGTATTAAATTGTTATTAAAATATAAGTAAAATTATTCTAGTTGGATTCTATTTTTTAGTAATACCTTTAATATAAAGACTAAACAAATATAAAAAATAAAATTATATTCTAAATTATAGCATTCTTATACATATATATTTATAAAATAAAAAAATTATTTTAAGACGAAATTTTTTCAGTGACAAATACATATTTCTCATTCGCGCGAAGAATATTTTCCTCGGTAAATTTGGTTACCCTTTTGATTTTACTTCATTTTTTAAAATATTTCAATTGTAATACCTTACTCCCAAGAAATTGGAAAAAAACATTAATAGTTATGTCACCTATCTCCAATTTATAAGAAAAAACCAATTTCGCCATTTTAAGGGATAGATGGAAATTGTACTTCTTGAAAACTATTTGCAAGTTATAAGAAATGGAATTCTCCATGTGATTAACGTGCATGTGCTCTCTACCTTTTTAGACCACAAGATTAGTAAGTAAGGTTGTCAAAAGCGCAAATTTGGTCACAAGGTTGTAAAAATCGCAAATTTGACCCGGAACGGAAAGGGTCTAAAAAATCGTAAACACGAGGATCGTAGCACGGATCGGAAGATCCGAAAAAATTATTAAAATAATATTTAAAGATAAATTTATGTCAATAATACATCATTTTATATGCAATTGAGCAAAAAAAAAAAATAATATACAATACTTCAACGGGAAAAAATAAAAACATCAATAAAACTAACAAACTGAAATTAAATCACATACTAACAAGTGATAAACTTCGTGTAAAACCCGTAACATTTGCTTACACGATATTTGACGTGTTAATTAATTTTTCGCGAGTGACTGTGTAGACGTAATTTATTTTGTGAGATTATGTGACTATGTGTCCTTTTAATTTTATAACATGTTACATGATTTATTTTGTGTACATTTTATTGAGGGCGTTTTGCACGTGTAACGTTGTTGGGGAATTTAAATTGCGATTCACCTAAATAATTAATTTAATTAGATAATTGATTAATTAAATAAGGAATTAAGGAGAGAAAAAAAAGAACTTAAAATAAATAAAAAAAAACAAAATGGACTTTTGGGATTTTGTGGGTTACATTGGATTAAAAACAAAATTAAAAATAAAGGGAAAGGGAAAAGGCGTCAGGTGTTGGAAGCAATTGAAATAAATAAAAAGAAAACACAGCCAATTTCTCTCTTGGAAATCGTGGATAAAAAGAAGGCAAATTGGTCGTTATTGTCCCTAAACGATTTATGAATCAGACATAAGGTCCTTAATGATGTTTTATGTACATTAAAATCCTCAAACAATTTACGATTGGAGTGTAAGGTCCTTCAGTCAAAAAAGTGACGGGTCAACACAATTTTGAAAAAAAAAACGAGTCAAAGCTCTAACTTGCAGGGGTAAAATTGGTATCCCATGACTCCATCCCCCACCCTACTCCCCCGAAATGCACCCAGCCCCCACCTAGGGAGTCGGCGGTGGGCGGTTTTGCCGGGAGGAGAAGGGGTTCGGGTGAGGGTGCTTCGAGAAGAAAGAGGGAGGGAGGATTTTGGTGGATTAATTTCAATGTGATGTACCAAAAATGCCCTTTAAATATTTCGGTTGACTGGATTAAAATTTTGAATTGACAGCTGACTAATATTTTTTTGACGGAAGGACCTTAGACACCAATCGTAAATTGTTTGAGGAACAAAAGAGTTTTCTTAGAGTTCTCTAGCAACTTTGAGAGGATTTTTGACCGGCAATCCTTTTCGGATTTCGACAAACCTTATATGAAAATTGATCACGTACGAAACAATCTACGAGGGAGTGGAAGAGGATTCACATTTCGAATTCGGAGTCTGGAAGATATCGCACCAAGAACGGGTCTGGGTTTTTAGAATTTAGTTTTCTGTGAAGTTCCGATAGAATCGTCGTACAGGTAACATACGAACTCCAATCAGAGTAATTCTTTTTGATTTATTAACTAGAATGTTATGGCTACAATCTGACATGAGGGATCGATGTTTTAACCGTTAGAGGTTCCGTAATGCATGTCAGAAGTGGAGGGCAGAACCAGAATTTTATTTGTGCGAATAAATATTTGGAGCAACTTCGACACGACAATTGAAGGGGGTTATCGACCATCGTTTTTTTACCCACAATATATCGATTTTGAAGAGAATTGAAAGACCTTCGAGTGAGCGCAGACGGATCGTGGATCGGAGGTTCCAGTAGAAAGTTACCGCTCTCAAGTAAGTCGCCAGACTGATTATGGATTTTTTGTGCCTTATCGCGCTTTGTGAGAGGTAGGGACCCGCTTTCCCTATGTGATTTCGCTTTTGTAATTCGAATAATATTGATATACTGTTCTGGCATGTTGTTATTGTATTTGGGGATATTCTATTTCATTAACTGATATAAATTGACTGTTAATTGAATTGGGTAAATTTAGCATGCCTTATAATCGCTTTCCTAACGCTATTATAAATTGTTATACTCGCATAAACTGCCTCGAACCTGCTCTGCATTCATGCTTTCAAAATCGATCGTAATTGCCTATTTACTTAATTGCTTTTGAGTCTTATTTGGAGTCGTCTATTGTGAGTCATTATTGTTGTCCTAATTGGTTTGGTCGACCGAGTCGTCGCCCCCTATTGAGCGCGAGTCTAGGATCACTAGTTAGCAGGTTCCGCCCGCTTTCTGTTCTGATCTGCTCTGCGACCCAAAGTGGTCTTTCTTCTCTGTTCTATACTGGGCCCGCATCTAGTGGGGTCAATCACTAGTTACTGGCAGTGGTTTTGTGGAGTCCCTTGTTGAGGATGATGAGACAATGTATAGGGTTGAACCTTAAAATCTGACTCCTTCGTTTGGGGGGCAATCCGAACCCACGCAGATTTACTGAACCGTCCTAGTTTGGTTGATAACTGGGACCACTACCGTTATTGCTGAGTAGTTGTGAATAGGCGAATTAGCTCATGTGGTGGGAGTCGTGTCATAGTAGGTAGCTACGTTCTAAGTATCTAAGACGAGTATGTGATTGGGTGTACCGGATGGGCAACCCGTGGTGCTTGTCGTATACTCGGTTATGGAATCGTTTAGGTGCGAAGAAGGTGGTTATTTGCTTAATTGTTGCATTCTATGTGTTCATTCTTGTTTGGTCTTTATATGATGTTTGCTTAGAGTCTATTTGGTCTCATGTGAATTGGGAATGTTGGGTAATGTTTTTGGTGCATTTTTTGCACAAGTTTTAAAACTCATTTTTTCGAAAATCGCAGTTGTGCGATCCCACTGCTTCGTTATGTTCCGAACCCTCTGTTCGATCTGCATCTGCATCGCACCTGTCCCCGCACCGAGTTCTGAGTCTTGCTAGACTTGGATTGAGTCGTTTGCATATACTTCCTTAGGGGTATTTTGGGAAACGGGCATCTGCATTATCTGTATCTGATTTCCGTTGTATCTGTTCTGTTTTGTCTATATATATATATATATATATATATATATATATATATATTGCTACTGTTATTACTATTTTAGGTCCCTACTGAGCACCGGAGCTCAGTCCATCCGCTTATTGTGCAGGTGATGACGAGCAATATGATGTTATTGTTGATGCTTGGGAAGGGGGCTACGAAGAGTGATCCTAATTAGATTAGTTCACACGTGTTATTTCATTTCATAGTTATTTATTTTGGAACTTGTAGGTTCCTTCGGATGTAATAAATTAGAAACATTTCATTTTTAGAATAACGGTTCCGCTAGTTCTCTTATTACTATTTATGGGTTTTAAATAATGAACTCCTTTATTTAGTAATTCTCTGACTGCGGCTTTGGTGCTTCATTAACCAGATGGGGCACTGCCATGTCATCATTCCGAGACGGGGGTGTGACACTTCGAAGCAAACCAACAATTTATAAGGTCTTTTACTCCAACAAATTTCATAACAACAAGTTTATCTTTCTAATGTTCTAATCTAGCAAACCATTCAAAAAGTTATTATTATCCTCCTTTCAACAAAAAAAAAGAAAGGCAAAATTGAATTGTAACGGATCGCATGCGATCCTACAACTGGATCGTACGATCTTTTACGATACAACTCTCCAGCGATTTTTAGTGCGATTTAACTCGATTTATACTCTTTAGATTGTAAAATCGGACGATCGTACGATTTTACGATCCAACTCGCGATTTTGACAACCTTGTTTGGTCATTCTCTATGACTGATTCATATTCAATCGTCACTCAATAATAACTCATCCATTATTATAATGTACAACATGTTTCCTTTCACGTTGGTCGATCGGCTTCAAGAAAGGGATTTTCCGTGTTGATTGTAGTCTGTACCAGAGAAATAATAATAAGAAAAGGCGGTTGGAGTTGAAGATGAATATTTTGGATTATTGATCTGTCATTTTCTATTTTCATATTAAATATTTAAATAAAATAAATGAATGTGAATATCATTGAGTTATGTAGTAGGATTGGTTTTTAGAGATTTCACAACCTTTGAGCGAAGAACTTAAAACGCATTTGAATTGAGTCCGGTTTGAAATAAAACCAAAACTTCTAACATGTGGTTTGAATTGAGATTTCATATTTTCTCATTAAAAACTTTTACTTAACTCAAAGGATATATAGACTCAATTCCCTTACACATATATAAAATGGAGCATCGAGACCTTTCTATCTGGTAAAATGCACTTGACCATCAATAGTACTTTACCAACTTAGTTACTTACTTGACTTCCCTTAAAATGTATTCAAAAAAAATAACTAGCTATGTTTAGATTTTTATTTTCTTTTGTATGAAAAGATTTCAAGATTTGAATGGTGGAGAATACACCAAAGCATATGTGTCACTAGATTAGTTTTCTTCCGGGCCTTTTGCATAAAAATCGTAAGTACCGTTAGTTAGCAACAACATACTGTTCAATCTCAGGTTTCGTATACATAGTCCAAGATAGTAGCCTACGCAGACTTTAAATATATGGGGAGCACAATCAATATTGACAAAACAAATTTATAAAATTATATAGAATATTTCATTACAATTGTTCCCTACGCGTTTTCATACTTTGATAATATTAATCTATAATTTCCTCATCCGCGATAGTACTTGATGCATAACTGACACCAACAAAATGCTCCAATACCTTCTCATTCTTCACATAACGAAATACTACTTACATTTGCTCCTTCATCGCTAAGTCACTGGATTCATCAACAAGAATAGAAAAGAAGCCATCACCAATATCTTTGATAATCACCATATAGTAAAAAATTTCACAAGATTGTTTTAATAAACATTATAGTCCATTTACACACTTAAACATGTTAAATTTTTTAACCAATATTGTTAAGATATATGTAGTGCTATTTCTATAATTCACGAACCACAAAATCTATTTTCAAATAGAAAAATGACTCAAAATGGGTATACTACAAATGCTCATGCGATCGGTCATTACAAAAAATAAAGTGTCATTTTCTAGGATTTTATGTTTTTTAATTAGCTATAAAAATTTTGATTGGTACAAAAAAAGTTGAACTATTTTATTTAAATTGGGAGAGGAGGGATTCGATCCCCCAACATTCAGGTCGAATGCTACACCATATTGGCAACTACTCTGACAGGTATTTGAAAACTAGTTTCTTTAATTCTGTCAATGGAATGCTAATGTAAGTAAACTTTTCCATAATCTCTAACAAATCTAAACTAACAGTATTTTTTGGACTCGATATAATAATCTACATTAAATGTATTATCTTATTTAATTTCAAAACTCAAAACTCATCTCACATTCTTAACCTCTTCTTTTATCATTATATTTTTAGAAGTTTATAAAAAATTTTAACACTTTAACTTCTTTTATAAAAAAATTATTGGTTTAAAATATTTTTTTCACAATCAATCTATATTTATAGTACATAACATGTTTACAAGTTTTAACCAATTAGAAATCTTCGAAACTCTAACCCAAATATCTTAAATATTCTAACTCTTAATTATTATACAAAAATTGATTGGTTGAGATGAATTTCGATTAATTAAATTAATTAAAAAATAATTATTATCTTAAAACAAATTTAAATATCAAATTACTTACCCAAATATCTCTACCGTCCCTAAATTTTTTTCTCATAATCTTGAACATACTTTTCAGTTTTAAACTCCCAATCTAATCTAAGTTTTCTAGATTAAAGAGCTTTCTAATTAATTTCAAATGTTGTGATTGGTTAAGAAGATTTTAAATGTTTGAACTAAATCAATAAAATATTAATTTCTCCACTAGCACGGACTCCCACATTTCTAGCCCTCTTATCACGTTCCTTGCAAATTCGTAATCAACCACTCACTTTTAACTTTTATTTTTATTAATCTCACATTGGTTTATTGATTAGTAGTTTCGATTAAAAATATACTTCCTATCTCGTTATTCAAATTCATATACAATAAGAATTAAATTAATGTAACGAACCATTTAGTTTTCGGTTAAACCAACAGACGAGCCTCCTCACTAAACGTTTTTTTCATTAAAAGAGTAAAATATTTTAAAAAAATAAAATTTAGTTGATCGAGCATTTAATTCTTACCGTATCATTAATCGAGTTGAAATTTGCTCAATGAACTGGAAATACAGACTTTATTTGCTTTTTTAGAAGGTTCATATTAGACTTATTTAAATTAGATTACATATTTTAGTATTTTTTAATGAGTTTTTTGTTTTTCTATTCTAATTTTATTTTTTTAAATATTATTCAAAATCACACATTGATAGTGTATGAAGTTTTTTTAAATTTGACATCTTTATCAATAAAGGGTTTGAGCATGATTTTTAATTGAATTAATTGGTTTAGTTGTTTTTTTAGTCCATAAAGTTTGGTGACAAAGCTAACTTGGTTTTATATTTTTTCATTCCAATAGTAAAAGTTTTTTGTTTTCAAAGAAAATTGGTTCACTTAACCATTTAGTTTTCTATTGAACCCGCAAGCAAGTCTCGCTCACTAAACTTTTTCATTTAAAGGCTCAAAAATTAAAAAAATAAACTTTAGTTAATCGAGCCCTTTAATTCCTATCACATCATTAACTGTATTGGAATTTCCTTAATTAATTTGAGATGCGGGCTTTATTTACTTTTCGGATATTTCATATTCGACTAATTCAAATTAAATTATATATTTTAATATTTTTTCTATTCAAATATTTTCTTTTACTTTTTTTTTATATTATTCAAGACCCACATCGAAATTGTATAAAATTTTCAAATTTGACGACATTATAAATAAAGGTAGTGGGTAGGATGTTTAATCAATGACTTTGTTCATTTACTTTTTAGTCTATTAAATTTAGTAAAAAAATCTAAATTGGTTTTTGATTTTTTTATTCCAAAGTAAATCAAAAATTTTTTTCAAAGAAAATTAGTTTCCGAACCATTTAGTTTTCTCGTTGGACCCAGTATACGAACTTCTCTCCAAACTTTTTTCATTAAAAGAATAAAAAAATTAGTTGATCGAGTCATTGAATGAGTTGTAATTTGCCCCAATAAATTGGAGAGCAGTAGTTTATTTGTTTTTGAATGGTTCATTTAAAACGTTAATTTTTTCAAGAAAACTTACAATACCGACCAAGAGAAATCATTGAAATAATATTCTCTCTTACAAGATATTTTTTTTTGACATTTTTCATATAAATACAAATTTCTTATATATTTTTTTTCTTATATACAGTTAGGTTTGAAAAACCAAAACAAAATATTAGTGTTGAGTATCATTTTTCACTTTTATGCTATTTAATATTTTCTTAACAATGCATAACATGGCTCTTACGCAAGTGTGTGCGCGTGTGTGTGTATATATATAAATATATAGAATTCTTTGAGAAGCAAAGGAAGAATACCTTCTGTTGGTCTATGGAATTGCCACCATTTAATTAACCAATTTGGTAAAGGCCGATTATAAATCTCAGACAAATTTTATAAACCAAGTATGACTTTTCTTTTCATTTTCATGTAAGAAAACCTTATCGAATGTCCTGGATATAATCCCAATAATTACACTTAATCTGTATTCTCGATAAGAATAATTCCTTTCTCTAAAGGGAGAAATTCCCCATTCTTCAATGGATATAATCCTTTTAATAACAATTTTGGAGAAATTATAAATTTCCTTCATATTGCCACTTGTAAAGTGTTGAAAGTCACACCCATTATTTGAAAGTATTACCTCATAATAATGTTGGGTTTTAGATGTTTCTACAGAGATAACCGTATGTACTAAGATACCTTCCAAAAAAGTACCCAATGCCGATTTGCCCATTTATGATCATCACCATTTAATAAGAGTATAACTCTTTCCTTATGATTTTTAATCATACATTTATCTTTTTGTTTGTTGTCATCTACAATACGAGCAAAAAGAAGGAGCAACATAAGAACTGGAAGAGATATTACCTTCCTTTTGTTTTTTTAAACTCCGTAAATGCCTCGGTATTCTTCATCATTTATCCATGATATATTAGAAGCTATAAGCTTCTTATTTCAAGGTTGAACCAAGATATTATCTCGGTCCTCTACCACGTCCCACCTCTTCCTCTATAAGAGGAATTGCCTCTACCACGAGCCTCGCATAGCTGCACAAGAAAATTTAATTGAATTATTCATTTAAATATTCTCTAGTTAAAAAATCCGGTAGATGATTATCTTCACATTTTTTATAAACAATTTCAAAATCAAAAGGGGTTAAGAGTGCTTGCCACCTTGCAAACATTTGTTTAGAAACATCATGTTTAAAATCTTTAAGAAACATAAATTTAGCAGATTTGCAATCAGTTTTAATAATAAATTTTTGATTATATAAATCATCTTGAAATTTTAAAACACATTAGACTATAGCTAAGATTTCTTTTGCAATAGTTGCATAATTTTTCTGGGCAGTATTCCATTTTCCAGAATAAAATCTAACAAGATATTCTTGTTTATTAGAGGGATCAACCTGTTTTAAAATACCCCCATAACCTATGTCAGGGGCATCAATTTCAATAATTTTATCCCATTGTGGATTAGCTAACATTAGACCAGGTAAAGTAATAACTTTACTCTTAATCTTTTTAACAGCATTAGTATGATCTATAGACCAAGGTTTAGAGTTTTTTTAATCTATCATATAAGATAGCGGTATCCTGAGCAAGATTTTTGTAATAGGGAGAAATATAATTTAAACTTCCTAAAAACCTTTGTAACTGAGTTTTATCAGTAATTTCATCTGGGAATTTAAATCCAAACTCTATACTTCTATTTTGGGAATGATATTTCCTTTTTCAATATTATGACCCCAAGAATCTAATCTTAGTTTGAAATAAAGACATTTTTTGTTTAGATATTACCAACCCATTAGCAATAACACATTTTTTGAAAATGTCTAAATGTTTAAAATGTATCTCAATTGTCTTAGAAAATATTAAGATATCATCGATATCGACAATTATAAATTCACTATAATGAATAAAAATATCATTCATAATTTTCTGAAATTCATAAGGAGTATTTTTTAAGCCAAAATAACATTCGATTCATAATTTCCAAAAGGAACATTAAAAGCAGTTTTATATCTATCGGATTTATTCATTTGAATTTTCCAAAGAGCTCTGATTTTAAATCAAACTTTGAAAAATATTACAGAGTCATATAATCGGTCTAATAAATTTTTCTTCGTCACCTACGGGCCGTCGGTAATGGTCTTTCGTAACTAATCACGCATTTTGTCACGAAAGGTATTAGTGCCGACTAAATTTCGTCAAGAAAAGTGAGCATTAGGGCCAATTTTTATGTCACGAAAAGTATGTAGGTTCGTCACCAAAAGTTTTTCTAAAAATTTAAAAAAATAAAGCCATGTGGAGCCAAGCCCCATTTCAATAAGGCAGAATAAAGTCTCCCCCTTTTCAAATTGATGGGAATTGAACTCAAGACCTCCCACATTTATGTTGTGCGGTGAGCCATTGAGTTACGTTGAAATTTTGTTACTCAATGTTCATATTATATTTATTATAATGGAGTTTTGAATTTTGAACGTTTACTTATTTTAATTTTTCTTTGTGTTTTGATTTCTTTTTTTTTATGAACCAAATTAAAATCAATACATTTTCATCAATGTATTTGTGTATTAAATTATTATTAAAATATGAGTAAAATTATTCTTGTTGGATTCTATTTTTTAGTAATACCTTTAATATAAAGACTAAACAAATATAAAAATTAAAATATATTATAAATTATAGCATACTTATTGTAATGCGATAAAATTGAATCAGCAATGTAAACACGAAAAATAACGCAACAATGTAATTTTTATTAATCAAATCAAGTGAGTTACAATCTCCGGAAGGACTCCAATTTAGCTGGAATGATCCTCCGATTCTCCTCTTCCGAATTTGTTTTGTCCTAGCGTTTGAAGACTTGATCTTGATTTAAATATGATTTGATTCTAAGCGCCGAACCTTCGATTCCACAAAGCCGTTATGCCTTCCCGAGTTTTTGTCGCAAGAACGCCTTTGAAGATTGTTGAAGATTTCCCGAGAGCTTTTGTCAGCTGGGAGTCTGTTTGTAGCTTCCAAATGATCTCTCTCTGTCTGTCCCTTTTTTTCTCTTTAAGCCTTGGGGAAGACCCATATTTATAGGCATAAATGAGGGCTAGGGTTACTTATCGTTAAGCGTCCCCATTCACTTATGTTAGGGTTGGCCCATTCTTTATTCTAGAGCGACTCAATGTTTAATCCATTATCTTAATTGACCTCTATTTAACTTAACATTTTGGGCTTGCATTTCATTAGCCCAATTGAGTTTGATCCACTATTTTTCTTTGGACTTTATTTCAAGTGGATCTGGGCTTATTTAAAAATGATTTATTTAACATGGTCCAGTTGTAGTGGTCCAATATTTAATCATTATTTATTAAATTCAAGTAGCTCTGCATTTAATAATATTTATTTATTAGTCTGAATTAAATAAATTTAATTACTTGAAATTCACTTGTCTACACTTATACATATATATTTATAAAATAAAAAATTATTTTTAGACGAAACTTTTCGTGACAAATACAAATTTTCTTATTCGCGACGAAGAACGTTTTCCTCAAAGAAATTTTGGTTACCCTTTTCATTTTACTTTATTTTTTAAAGATTTCAATTGCAGTACCTTACTCCCAAGCAATTGGAAAAAAACATAAATAGTTATGTCACCTAGCTCTAATTTATAAGAAAAAACCAATTTCGCCATTTTAAGGGATAGATGGAAATTGCACTTCTTGAAAACTATTTGCAAGTTATAAGAAAAGGAAATCTCCATGTGATTAACGTGCATGTGCTCTCTACCTTTTTAGACCACAAGATTAGTGACTATGGTAGTCAAAATCGCGAGTTGGATCGTAGAATACGATCCTAGCTGTATAAATCGAAGTTAAATCGTATTAAAAATTGTTGGTTGATAGAATCAGAGAGGATCGTCGATCTAGATCAGAAAATCGTAGAATCCAAAGGCGATTCAATCTTGGCACTTTTCAATTGGATCGCATCGGGTTATCTCAAATAAAAAACATCCATTGGTCTTCAATCCAACATCTCAACACTCCCAAGTCTCGTAATCCTAGTTTCATCGCTCATCATCGATGTAAGTGGATGTGGAGATTACATGGAGGATAATGATAACATCTTGAACGATTTGCTAGATTAGAACATTAGAAAGATAGATGTTTTGCTATAAAATTTGTTGTACTAAAAGACCTTATGAATTGTTAGTTTGCTTTCGAAATTTATCACTTGTTAGTTTGTGGTTTGATTTCAGTGTTATAGTTGGCAAAAAATCCTCTCGTCTCGTCGATGTATGTCCCTCAGTGTCCCCAGCCAATCACAATTCACCATGTGTATATACAATTAAAACAAATATTTATATAGTAAATTCTGATTGGTTTGGGACACGGGGACATACACAAACGGGGACAGAGGATTTTCACCCGTTATAGTTGTATTGGTATTCTCATTTTTTCCCTTGAAGTATTGTTATATTATTATTTTTCCGCATTAGCATATAGAATGATGTCTTATTGGCATAAATTTATCATGAAATATTATTTTAATAGTTTTTCGGATCTTCCGTTCCGTGCTACGATCCTCGTGTTTACGATTTTTTAGAACCCTTCCGCTCATAGTCAAATTTACGATCTTGACAACCTTTGTTATGAGTTCAAATGGTTATTTTGTCAAATAATTTGAGAATATTGCCCCCATTTTATTCTACATCGGTGTCACGTAGCCATATGAATTATCTTCTCGGCATGTTTTCTCCATTACCAAATCAACGTCGAACAACCTGGAATATTTGAGAATTTTTCGTTGTTCCTATACATGTTCTTATTATTTAAAACTAGTCATTTGAATATTTTTTCCAATTATATATACACGTGACGAATTGTCGATGGTTGGTTACAGGAAATGGAACATATACAGTACACTCGCAGAAGACAAGGTGGCGGGCGTAACATTCGCCCTCGAGTTTTTTTAAAAAACACTATTAGATATAATAAATTTTATATATAGTTTGAAATATTTTATCAAATTCACCTTTCAATATTTTATTTTATTTTTTACAGCTTTTTATATGTATTTAGGTATATTGTTGAAGTTTTTTGTCCTTAACGCTAAATTTTTAAATTCAGCTGTGACTCGTCCTCCACCCACGGAAAGTCATATATGTCAATCGAAACACATTTGAAGATTTGTTCACCCAGCAGAAATTTTGTTACAACCATACAAAAATGGGATAGAGAAGTGACTAAAAAAAATGAGGACCACACTTTTATAATAATTGGAATATTATAATAATTCACCCAATGCAAGTCTGACTGCTTGTGAATTGGATCTATAAACTTTTGGAATACAAACGTACCACGTGAAAATAATGGATTGCTTAGTTATATTCTTTTAGGCGAACAAGTCTTCCGCTACCTTTGTATTTAATTCAACCTCTCAACACTCCCAAGTTTCAGAATCCTAGTTTCATCGCTCATCATCGATGTAAGTGGATGTGGAGATTACATGGGAGATAATGATAACATTTTGAATGATTTGCTAGATTAGAACAATAGAAAGATAGACATGTTGCTATAAAATTTGTTGTATTAAAAGACCTTATGAATTGTTGGTTTGCTTTCGAAGTTTATCACTTGTTAGTTTGTGGTTTGATTTCAGTGTAATAATTTTATAGGTATTCTCATTTTTTCCCTTGAAGTATTGTTATATTATTATTTTTCCGCATTAGCATATAGAATGATGTCTTATTGGCATAAATTTATCATGAAATATTATTTTAATAGTTTTTCGGATCTTCCGTTCCGTCTACGATCCTCGTGTTTTCGATTTTTTAGAACCCTTTCGTTTAGAGTCAAATTTACGATCTTGACAACCTTTGTTATGAGTTCAAATGGTTATTTTGTCAAATAATTTAAGAATATTGCCCCATTTTATTCTACATCAGTGTCACGTAGCCATATGAATTATCTTCTCTGACATGTTTTCTCCATTACCAGTTAACATCGAACAACTGGTATATTTGGGAATTTTCTGGTGTTCCTATACATGTTCTTACCATTTAAAATTGGTCATTTGAATATTTTTCCAATTATATATACACGTGACGAATTGTCGGTGGTTGGTTACTGAAAATTGGAACATATACGAGCATTGAAGAAGACAAGGGGGCGGGGGTAACATTCGCCCCCCGAGATTTTTAAAAAATACTACAAGATATAGTAAAATTTTTTATATATAGTTTAAAATATTTTATCAAATTCGCCTTCTAATATTTTATTTTATTTTTATAATTTTTATATGTATTTAGGTATATTGTTGAAGTTTTTGTCCTTAACGCTAAATTCTTAAATTCGGCTGTGACTCGTCCTCCACACACGGAAAGTTGTATACGTCAATCGAAACACATTTGAAGATTCGTTCACCCAGAAGAAATTTTGTTACAACCATACAAAAATGATTAATAAAAAATGAGGATCACACTTTTATAATAATTGGAATATTATAATAATTCACCCAATGCAAGTCCTGATTGCTTGTGAATTGGATCTATAAACTTTTGGAATACAAACGTACCATGTGAAAAATAATGAGTAAAATTATTCTAGTTGGATTCTATTTTTTAGTAATACCTTTAATATAAAGACTAAACAAATATAAAAAATAAAATTATATTATAAATTATAGCATACTTATACATATATATATATATATATATATATATATATATATATATATAAAATAAAAAATTATTTTAAGACGAAATTTTTCGTGACAAATACATGTTTTCTCATTCGCAGTGAAGAATATTTTCCTCAGTAAATTTGGTTACCCTTTTGATTTTACTTTATTTTTTTAAAGATTTCAATTGTAAATACCTTACTCCCAAGCAATTGGAAAAAAACATAAATAGTTATGTCACCTATCTCCAATTTATAAGAAAAAACCAATTTCGCCATTTTAAGGGATAGATGGAAATTGTACTTCTTGAAAACTATTTGCATATTATAAGAAATAGAATTCTCCATGTGATTAACGTGCATGTGCTCTCGACCTTTTTAGACCACAAGATTAGTAAGTAAGGTTGTCAAAATCGCAAATTTGACCCCGAGACGGAAAAGGGTCTAAAAAATCGTAAACACGAGGATCGTAGCACGGATCGGAAGATCCGAAAAAATTATTAAAATAATATTTCAAGAAAAATTTATGTCAATAATACATCATTTTATATGCAATTGAGCAAAAAAAATAATAATATAACAATACTTTTATAATAATTGGAATATTATAATAATTCACCCAATGCAAGTCTGACTGCTTGTGAATTGGATCTATAAACTTTTGCAATACAAACGTATCACGTGAAAATAATGGATTGCTTAGTTATATTCTTTTAGGCGAACAAGTCTTCCGCTACCTTTGTATTTAATTCAACCTCTCAACACTCCCAAGTTTCAGAATCCTAGTTTCATCGCTCATCATCGATGTAAGTGGATGTGGAGATTACATGGGAGATAATGATAACATTTTGAATGATTTGCTAGATTAGAACAATAGAAAGATAGACATGTTGCTATAAAATTTGTTGTATTAAAAGACCTTATGAATTGTTGGTTTGCTTTCGAAGTTTATCACTTGTTAGTTTGTGGTTTGATTTCAGTGTAATAATTTTATAGGTATTCTCATTTTTTCCCTTGAACTATTGTTATATTATTATTTTTCCTCATTAGCATATAGAATGATGTCTTAATGGCATAAATTTATCATGAAATATTATTTTAATAGTTTTTCGGATCTTCCGTTCCGTCCTACGATCCTCGTGTTTTCGATTTTTTAGAACCCTTCCGTTTAGAGTCAAATTTACGATCTTGACAACCTTTGTTATGAGTTCAAATGGTTATTTTGTCAAATATTTTAAGAATATTGCCCCATTTTATTCTACATCAGTGTCACGTAGCCATATGAATTATCATCTCTCGGCATGTTTTCTCCATTATCAGCCAACATCGAACAACTTCCATATTCACCCCCCTACCTTTATGGTAGGTGTTTATTAAGAGAGAACACTTGTTGCATAGGAATGTAACACATATTAAAAGTACGCAACATCGGTCTTACAGTATTCAATATATACTGACACTTTTAACGTTCAGGACAATAGCTGCGGCAGTGAAAATCATCCTTTCCTAAACCTAGTAAAATATTGTATGAATTCCTGACCACCAGAGTATTTAATTTTGAAAGAAACCTAATCCTAATTCTGGGATTTTAGAAGAAGAACTTTGAACAAGTTATTCAGCATAAGGCTTTAATGTAGTTGTCGCGGTGCTAAAAAACTATTCGCGGTATTTCATGATTTCTTTGTTCTAATGGAACTTCTTACCAATGTACATTATTTATGATTAATTGACTTTATATTTGTTTTTTCTCATTTTGTATGATTGGGAGGGTGTTGAATTCAAAATCTATTATTTCGAATACGTAAATTCCAGGATAATTTGTTAACCAATATTGGACAAGTATTCTTCATGCATTGAGCTTGATGACTAGGCTAATTAGTTCATCTTGCATTATCAATGCATGAATGATGATTATTTAGTAGTTTATGTATATATTGAGTCATTGAGCTTGAGAAAAATATATTTCAAAAAAAACTATGATTTTTCTTTCGTTTATTAAGGAATTAATTTATGATTTCAAGCAGCGACGGATGCACACTTTAGCGAGTGGAGTCACACATCCCTACTGAAAAAATTGTTTAATTCTAATTGTTATTCAGCAAAAAAATTGTTTAGTTGTTATAGACTTTTGGTTTCTACAAAGTTATATTTAATTTAAATCAGCTTTCTTGGTGACCTAATATTCAACTAGCATAACATGGATTGCTAAGTGTAATTATTTTGCTTGATTTCTCGATGACTGGTTCATATTCAATCGTCACTCAATAATAACCCATCCATTATTATAATATATAACTTGTTTCCTTTCACGTTGGTCGATCGGCTTCAAGAAAGGGATTTTCCGTGCTGATTGCAGTCTGTACCAGGGAAATAATAATAAGAAAAGGTGGTGGGAGTTGAAGATGAGTATTTTAGATTATTTATCTGTCAATTTCTATTTTAATATTAAATATTTAAATAAAATACGAGAATGTGAATATCACTGAGTTATGTAGTAGGAATTGTTTTGGAGATTTCATAATCTTTGACGAAGAACTTAAGACGCACTTGAATTGAGTCTGGTTTAAAATAAAACCAAAACTTGTAACATGTGGAACTTCATCTTTTCTCATTAAAAAAAAACCAATTTTTTTACTTAACTCAAAGGATATCTAGTCTCAATTCCCTTACACCCATATAAAATGGAGCATCGAAACCTCTCCATCTGGTAAAACGCACTTTTTCCATAAATAGTACTTTAGTAATTTAGTTACTTACTTGACTCCCCTTAAAATGTATTCAAAAAAATAAAATGATTTTTATTTTCTTTTGTATAAAATGATTTCAAGATTTGAATGGTGGAGAATACACCAAAGCATATGTGTCACCAGATTAGTTTTCTTTCGAGCCTTTTGCATAAACATCGTAAGTACCTTTAGTTAGCAACAACGTACTGTTCAATATCAGATTTCGTATACAATTTCACATACATAGTAGAATATGATTGTGTACCTCCATAAATGATGCCATTATATTGCTTATATTTTAGTTTATTTTGCATTTTTTTATAATTTGTTGAACACTATATACCAAAAAAATTGCGTACCGTCCGATACACGATCATATCACCAAATCATATATGGACCAATAACTTTCGAGTCGGCAACCATACCTGATTCGAAACTTTATAATTATAATTTCGCTACTAAAGAAGTTAGAAGAATAAAATAGAGAGTTATGAAATTAGATCTTTTATAACTTTATAATTATGAAAGTGAAAAAATGTTTTTTTCCATCATATGCTTCTTATATTGAGGGAGTTGCAACACAACAGCTATTAATAAATTGATTCCCCCGGTGGTAACTTGCTAGTCTACTCTACTATTCATCCCAGGTGGGAAAATATTGAGGGAGTTGCAACACATGTCAATTTCAATCTCAGTAAACATTTTCTCTGCCTTTTATTAATCATAACTTTACTTTTTCTGAGACTATAAATTCTCCTACTCAGAGTCATTAACATGTACCAAATACTACGAAGAGAAACATGGCTAAATTGGCTTCCTTCCTAATGCTTTTGTTCGTTGTCTCTGCAGGTTTATCTCTCTCACTTTCATTCATTCTTACAAAACTAATATTTATGACACTACCGTTCTACCCTTTTGTTGTTAAAGCCACTTATAGTTAAAGTCATCTTTTATTTACATAATATTTCTAGTTAAAATGGGTTTTTGTAGTTCTTGAAAGTGATGCTTCTGTTGAGGAAGGGGGCCTTGGCATCCAACTGCCCAGGAAAATTCTTCCAAATGTAGAAATTATATACCAGATAATTAAATCGCCTGAAAGCAATGAAAGTTTGGGATGTCAAACCTACGGCCAGTGGTGCAATGGTGTCACTCTTGTGTGTTGTGAGCCGTTCCACTGTGAATATACAAGTTACAGTCCTCCATCTGGACATTGTGTACGTTGAATGTAGTACTAGTTCGAAATATATCTTTTAAATAAAGATGACAATATAGTTGTCATTATAATGTGTGTTAAACTATGTGTTGTTTTCATTGTTAATAGTGTAATTTGAATAAATGGAGTTTGAGCTAATAGTCACAAGTCACAACCTAGGATCTACTACCTAGGGTTGGAGGCAAGGGCAGTACCCACAAAAATCTCCTCCTGTTCGTTAAAATGAAGAAATAGTTGTATTGTTCTGCTTTTCTTAGCATGAATAATCCGTTCTATTTCACTATGCCTAATTTTTTAATTTTAAAGGTCATTTACATTAAATGTTTTTTTATTTTTTCTTAGCATGAATTATTTATGGCGAGGTCCCATCTTCTCTCGCATGTCCAGTTCCGTCAGCATCAAACAACTGAAATATTTGGGAATTGCCACTATTTAAAATTTGTTATTTGAACATTTTTTTTAATTATATATACACCTGGCGAATTGTCAATAGTTGGGTACATGAATTGGTACATATAAAGGCAGAGACGAACACGTGGGGGAGGTAGTCGCTCCAGATATTTCTAAACATACTTCCTGTCACACCCCGTAACCGGAATGGTGACATGTACGTATCCCATTGGTCGATGGAACATCAAAGCCCACAACAGAGTTACTAAAAAAATTCAATTATGAAATATAATCTAAAAATAAGAATTAAGCAGCGGTATTAAGTTACTATAAGTGAAATGACCCTAAGTATTACAAAGGAAATTGTTCAATAATACTATAAATGAATACTCTAAGTGAATAAATGAAATAGCTAATGATCACTATCAATCCTCACTACAAAAAATGACTTACAATTTTCGTCACGAAGAAAAATTTCGTCAAGAAAAGTGAGCATTAGGGACAATATTTTCGTCACGAAAAGTACATAGGTTCGTCACAAAAAGTTTTTCCAAATATTTAAAAAATTAAAGCCATGTGCAGCCAAGTCCCAATTCAACAATGCAGAGTAAAGTATCCCTTTTTCAAATTGATGGGAATTGAACACAAGACCTCCCACATGCAAGTTGTACGGTAAGCCATTGAGCTACGTTGATCTTTTGTTACTCAATGTTTATATTATATTTATTATAATGGATTTTTGAATTTTGAACATTTACTTATTTTAATTTTTCTCTGTGTTTTGAATTTTTTTTTATGAACCAAATTAAAATTAATACATTTTCATCAATGTATTTGTGTATTAAATTGTTATTAAAATATAAGTAAAATTATTCTAGTTGGATTCTATTTTTTAGTAATACCTTTAATATAAAGACTAAACAAATATAAAAAATAAAATTATATTCTAAATTATAGAATTCTTATACATATATATTTATAAAATAAAAATTTATTTTAAGACGAAATTTTTCGTGACAAATACATATTTCTCATTCGCGGCGAAGAATATTTTCCTCGATAAATTTGGTTACCCTTTTGATTTTACTTCATTTTTTAAAAGATTTCAATTGTAATACCTTACTCCCAAGCAATTGGAAAAAAACATTAATAGTTATGTCACCTATCTCCAATTTATAAGAAAAAACCAATTTCGCCATTTTAAGGGATAGATGGAAATTGTACTTCTTGAAAACTATTTGCAAGTTATAAGAAATGGAATTCTCCATGTGATTAACGTGCATGTGCTCTCTACCTTTTTAGACCACAAGATTAGTAAGTAAGGTTGTCAAAAGCGCAAATTTGGTCACAAGGTTGTCAAAATCGCAAATTTGACCCGGAACGGAAAGGGTCTAAAAAATCGTAAACACGAGGATCGTAGCACGGATCGGAAGATCCGAAAAAATTATTAAAATAATATTTAAAGATAAATTTATGTCAATAATACATCATTTTATATGCAATTGAGCAAAAAAAATAAAATAATATACAATACTTCAACGGGAAAAAATAAAAACATCAATAAAACTAGACCATTTATAAGTATGGTCTAGTTTATTACAATTATATTATTATAAGACCTCACCAGAGGAGAAGAAGTAGAAGCCCCCGTGAAGGGAGAAGTAGATGTCCCGTTGAGCGGGTGCCCCGTGAGGAGTAGTAGAAGTCTCGTTGAGCGGGTGTCGTAGAAGTCCCGTTGAGCGGGTGCCCCGTGAGGGGTGTATAAGACCTCACACAAGGGAACCCAAAGAAATGACAATTAAATCATTCCCCTTGTGTGAGGGAGGTATCGAACCTGGACCTCTCGGTCACAGGCAGTGGATGTTACCCACTGGGCTACCATGCCTTCGATTAATATACAATACTTCAACGGGAAAAAATAAAAACATCAATAAAACTAACAAACTGAAATTAAATCACATACTAACAAGTGATAAACTTCGTGTAAAACCCGTAACATTTGCTTACACGATATTTGACGTGTTAATTAATTTTTCGCGAGTGACTGTGTAGACGTAATTTATTTTGTGAGATTATGTGACTATGTGTCCTTTTAATTTTATAACATGTTACATGATTTATTTTGTGTACATTTTATTGAGGGCGTTTTGCACGCGTAACGTTGTTGGGGAATTTAAATTGCGATTCACCTAAATAATTAATTTAATTAGATAATTGATTAATTAAATAAGGAATTAAGGAGAGAAAAAAATGAACTTAAAATAAATAAAAAAAACAAAATGGACTTTTGGGATTTTGTGGGTTACATTGGATTAAAAACAAAATTAAAAATAAAGGGAAAGGGAAAAGGCGTCAGGTGTTGGAAGCAATTGAAATAAATAAAAAAGAAAACACAGCCAATTTCTCTCTTGGAAATCGTGGATAAAAAGAAGGCAAATTGGTCATTATTGTCCCTAAACAATTTATGAATCAGACATAAGGTCCTTAATGATGTTTTATGTACATTAAAATCCTCAAACAATTTACGATTGGAGTGTAAGGTCCTTCTGTCAAAAAAGTGACGGGTCAACACAATTTTGAAAAAAAAAACGAGTCAAAGCTCTAACTTGCAGGGGTAAAATTGGTATCCCATGACTCCATCCCCCACCCTACTCCCCCGAAATGCACCCAGCCCCACCTAGGGAGTCGGCGGTGGGCGGTTTTGCCGGGGAGGGAGAAGGGGTTCGGGTGAGGGTGCTTCTGAGAAGAAAGAGGGAGGAGGGGGATTTTGGTGGATTAATTTCAATGTGATGTACCAAAAATGCCCTTTAAATATTTCGGTTGACTGGATTAAAATTTTGAATTGAAAGTTGACTAATATTTTTTTGACGGAAGGACCTTAGACACCAATCGTAAATTGTTTGAGGAACAAAAGAGTTTTCTTAGAGTTCTCTAGAAACTTTGAGAGGATTTTTTACCGGGCAATCCTTTTCGGATTTCGACGAACCTTATATGAAAATTGATCACGACGAATGATAAACTCATATTTTCTATATAAATTATACTACTTTCCACTTAGTTTTTACCTAAATAATATTATATTTCCATATTTTAGAGTCAATTTGATATTAAATTCTTAATATATTTATTTTGATTTGATATATGCATTTTAGGTATTTTTATATGATAAATAGAAACATAATATTAAGAATTTTTATTTTAAGATTATATTATATTTTCTTAGATTTGATTTTGTAGGAAAGTTATTAATTGGGAATAAAGTCAGAGATGGAATAGGAAACAAAGATCTCGTACCTTGGGCCACAAGAATAAGAAAGGGTTAACACCTCCTCATATCTCTACATAAAAAGAGGCGTGAGGCCCCTAAAGAAGACATGCCCTGAGCCCCGATCAGAAACCCGAAGCAGCCGCACAGAGGGACCCGATCAGAAGCAAAAGGAGCCGCCCAATTCATCAACTTTCATCAGAGCAACCAAAAGCTCCCCACCAACCCTCATCCAATCAGGGAGCCGCAAATCATCATCAAGCCACCAATCATCATCATATTCACGCCACCAACCACCAATCATCACTTTCATATAATTTCGACATCAAGTTGTAATCTAAAAACTTACCTCTTGTTATTATTTTCTTGATTCGTAATTTTTTCTCATGTCTAAATTAATTGTCATGGTTGATTCATATATGATGATTGGCTAAATTTTCTAGTTGATTAGGCTTGTGAAAACTTTGTTGAAACAATGATTTAGTTTATTATTTTTCCCTTAATATTGTGTTCAAGATTCCCTTAATCCCTATTTTATTAATTATTATTATGGTGTGTTTAATGCTTGTATGGATTTGATCACTCTATACATGATCTCATAATTTAATTGCGAAGGACCGGGAGGTGAAGTAATTAATTAGGAACTAAGTAATAATAACTCGTAGTAAAACTGACTAGGAATAGATTCGGTTTCTATTGAGCGGTTTCCAAAAGTAGATAACTACGGGGGATTGAAATTGGGGAATTCCATAAATCGTTAATGCTGTCTCATTAATCAATTTCACATAGACATATGGTTTTTGTTAATTGAGATTAGGGGGTTTATTGCAAGGAATTGAATAAAACCTAGATTAGGGAATTTTACCGTTAATGAATTAGGATAAATTTAGGGGAATTTGACACATTAAAAAGGGAATCTTTTAAACTAATAATTGGGAAAACAAGTTGGATCAATGTCCTAATCAACCTTTCCCTCATTATTTGATATTTTCTTTCTTATTTGTTTAATTTAGTCGTTATTTAATTTTAAGCATTAGTTAGTAAAACTCTCAAAAATATTTGTAGGTCTAAATTAGGATAATAAACAATTTTGGTACTTAATTATAATCTACGTAGGGAACGACACTTGTCTTACTTATATACTCAACTGAACACTAGTTCACTTGCTAGGATTTTGTGCATCAAGTTTTTGGCTCCGTTGCCGGGGATTATTTAATTAATATCATATAGTTGTTAAAAATTCTGAGATTAGACCATTCTTTGCTTATTAATTTGTTTATTGTCTTACTAATATTTTCTATTTTTATTTTTCAGAAAATAAAAAAAAAATTATATTCTTAAACAGGAGGAAATTTTTTCTTAAGCATAGACAAGGTAAGGAGAAGAATTTGTGTCTTCTTACAACAAAGGAGGGGTAAGAAGAATTTTTGAACTCTTTGTTTTATTTAATATTATTCTTTTTCAATTTCTTGTTGTTTTTTATTTTATTTATTTCTTTTATTTCTTTGATTGAACTTATTTTTGCATGCAAACTAGGATTAAAATGGCAAATGATGGTATTAATGATATTGCTCTTAATAATCAAGAACCACCTAAAACTCTTAGAGATTATGCTATTATTAAGGTAGATGACTTTCATCATGCTATTTTAAGACCTGCCATAGCTGCTAATAATTTTGAAATTAAACCTGCTGTAATTCAAATGGTGCAACAAAGTGTCCAATTTTATGGTTTGCCTAATGAAGATCCTAATGTTCATATATCTAATTTCTTAGAAATTTGCGACACTTTTAAGCAAAATGGGGTAAGTGATGATGCTATAAGATTAAGACTTTTTCCCTTTTCCCTAAAAGATAAGTCTAAGGCTTGGTTAAATTCTCTTCCCTCTGGCTCAATAACTACTTGGAATCAATTAGCTTCTAAATTTCTAAATAAGAATTTTCCACCAGCTAAAACCATGAAGTTAAGGAATAAGATAACTAATTTTAGTCAAGAAGTTGGGGAAACTTTATATGAGGCTTGGGAAAGATATAAGGAGAATTTAAGAAAGTGTCCACACCATGAGGTCCCATTCTGGATGCAAATCCAAATATTTTATAATGGCATGAATGAACCAACTAAAAATATGATTGATGCAGCAAGTGGGGGTAGTATAATGGGTAAACCACCAGATGAAGCTTGGGAATTATTAGAGGATATGACATCTAGTGGAAACGAAAGTAATAATGAACGTAGTAATCCTCTAATAAAGGGAAGTGCTAATGGAATTGATGCTACTCAAACTATTTTAGCCCAATTAGCTTTAATCTCTAATAATTTAGGAATTGCAAATCAAGTAAATTGTGGAAATTGTGGTGGTAATCATTATAACGTGAATTGTCCGCATAATAATTTTTCCAACCTTAATTTTCATGAAGGGGTTAATTATGTAGGTCCTAACTCTAAGATAAACAATCCTTATTCTAATACATATAATCCTGGGTGGAGGAATCATCCTAATTTTTCTTGGAGTCAAAATCCGAATCATAATCTGAATCAAAATGTGAGACCTTCACCACCCCCTGGTTTTTCCCCCACACCCGAGAGAAAACCTGATTTAGAAGACTTGGTTTCAAAGTTCATAACTAGTGCTGAAACGAGATTTCAAAACCAAGAAGCTTCTATTAAAAACTTAGAATCTCAATTAGGACAAATGGCTAATTTGTTAAGTAATAGGGTTCAAGGATCATTGCCTAGTAATACGGAAGTCAACCCTAAAGATTGCAAAGCCATAACTATAATAAGTCGGGAGGAGATAAAAGAAGCAAAAGAAATTGAAGAAGTTGAGGATAAAAAAGATTTAAATATTAATGCTTCTGTAGAGTCTAAGCCATCAATCTCAAACAAGAAAAGAGAAAAGAAAGATAAATACCTTAATGTAGAAGTCGATTATAAAGCTTTACCTTTTCCTCAAGTGGTTGAACCCCCTAATCCTCAATTTAAGAAATTATTAGAAATATTTAAAAAAATTGGAGATTAATCTTCCTTTTGTTGAAGCAATTTCTCAAATGCCTAAATATGCTAAATTTTTAAAAGACATATTATCTAGTAAAAAGAGGCTGCAAGATTGTGAGAAAATTTGCTTAAATGAAGAATGTTCAGTTGTGCTTCAAAATAAATTACCACAAAAACTCAAAGATCCTGGTAGTTTTATAATTCCTTGTCATATTGGTGATTTATTTTTTAAAGATGTCTTATGTGATTTAGGAGCAAGCATCAATTTAATGCCATATTCTATTTTTAAGCATTTAGGGATAGGAGAATTAAAACATACCATGATTACCCTTCAATTGGCAGATAGGTCTATTAAATATCCTAGAGGGGTAGTGGAGGATGTTTTAGTCAAAGTTGATAAATTTATTTTTCCCGTAGACTTCGTGGTTCTAGATATGGAAGATGATGTAAATATGCCTTTGATATTAGGGAGACCATTTTTAGCAACTGCAAAAACCTTAATTGATGTGCACAAGGGTGAGCTAATATTAAGGGTTGGGGATGAAAGTGTCACGTTTAATATAAATCAATCAATTAAACATCCCCAAGAAAATAAATCTTGTTTTTCTGTGAGCACCAAAGATGTAATAGTAGCTAATTGTGTTCCGAATAAGAATACTAGTGAATCAATAGAACACAATATAATTAATCATATTGTAGTAGACAATGAAAAACAAAAATTAAATGAGGATGATAAACTTTTGAAAGCTAAACAAAAACCTAGGAATGAGAATAAAATTGATGAGCCTCTTTGGAAATTAGAATTCAAAGCTCTATCTTCCAATCTTAAGTCTATACTCTCAGGTGCCGATAAAATTTTATCTCCAATAATATCATACTTGTTAGATGAGTTAGGAGAAGATCAATTGGTGAGAATACTTAGAGAAAAGAAAGAGAAGACTAAGTTACTTTCTAACAAGGATAAGGAGCCTAATAAATTTCATATGGGTCAAAATGTTTTGCTATTTAATTCTCGTTTAAGATTATTTTCAGGAAAGGAAAAATCAAGGTGGTCGGGCCCTTTCGAAGTCACACATATCTATCCCCCCGGAGCCATTGAGATTCAAGACAACAATAAGAGGAGGTTTACTGTCAATGGCCAACGCCTTAAGGAATACTTTGGAGGGCATTCCATCCAACAATTTGAAGGATGAGGAATGGGTTCTCGACCCCTCTCCAAGAGAATAACCATTAAAGGAAGTCAAGCTTGAGACTATAAACGAGAACTACATTTTTTTTTTAGTTATTTTGAAATTATAATTACTTTTTTATTATTATTAAAAAAAAAATTCTGTTTTTTTATTTATTTATTTATTTCGTTTTTCCCTTAAATTATTCTGTTTTTTTTTTTTATTTCGTTTTCCCTTAAAAAAAAAAAAAAATATTATTATTATTAAACAAATTTTTAAATTCTTTTATTTTTATTATTATTATTATTATTTCGTTTTGAATTTTTAGGAAGATTTCGCCATACATCCGTTTTCTTTCCAAGAGAGCTTTCTTCCTTGGGATTCATCTTCAATTGACTTCTTGGCACACTTCCAGCTAAGTATCTTTATTCCCTTTTGTTTTTCTTTTAGCACATTGAGGACAATGTTTATGTTAAAGTTGGGGGTAGAGATTACTTTTATATTTATCTCAGAGCATGATTATTTTTTTATTTTTTTTTTGAAATTTCAAATTTATGTGCTATAGATAATAAATAAATCATAAAAAAAATATATATAAAAAAAATAAAAGATACAAGATTGCGACCTCTCTTGATATTCTGTGAGCTATGTTAAGATGATGAATTTCATATGGATTAGATTGTGATTGACAAATTTGACACTTTGGGATTCCTTTGCTAATGATATCTTAGAAATAAAACAATATTTTCTTCAAAATATTTATGACCTATACATTATAGAATCTTGTATTTTGAATTAGATTTTTAGACTTTCTAAGATAACCCTTATCTAATTGCGATTTAATCTTTAGGTACCCTTATTTAATGTGCATTTAGTCTGACTTTTAAATATATATTCCTAACGAAAAATAAAGACCTCTTCGATATATTAAAAAAAAAAAAGATGAAAAAAAAAAAAAGAAACAAAAAAAAAAATATATATTCCATATGTGATGAATGGTATTTATGTCAAGTGATCAAAGCAAAGCTTGTCACACCTGCGACCCCCCATGGTCACCCTAGGGCAAGGTCGTGGGTTTGAGACATTTTGGATATTTGTTGGGCAATGCTTCGCTGCTCTTGGGTTTTATAAGTTGGCAAATGAAAACCAGCAAAATCAACAGATTTTACCAAGAGTATGAGCATGCGTAACTAAGCACACCAATAGGCGTTCAATAAAAATGTTCACATTCATTGGTGCCCCAAATATCATATGTAAAGTAGAAGATAGAAAGAAAAAAAACATTGAATGATGTCACATATTCTTTCTTTAGTTTTATATATATATACGAGCCGAACCGAATGCACATTGAAAAAGGGTACCCATAGATTAAAAATACAAGAAGAAGAGGTGTGAAGAATGAATGTTTATTTGTTTAATTCTAAGTACAAAATTCTCAAATGTATAGTTGTCATGGTAAATCAAAGATTCACTTTTTCAAAAAACAAGTTTTTCTTGTCTAGATTTTATTAGCCATGGAATCCTATTTGTCATACATTGATTGAACTTTTCTAAGCCCATAGCTGATGATACTTGCTTACAGACTCGCAAGATTAGTAGCAATATTAATAAAAAAAATTGATTGAGAACTATATGAATTGTCTTCTTTGATCGAGGACGATCAAAATGCTAAGTTGGGGGTAGTTGATAAACTCATATTTTCTATATAAATTATACTACTTTCCACTTAGTTTTTACCTAAATAATATTATATTTCCATATTTTAGAGTCAATTTGATATTAAATTCTTAATATATTTATTTTGATTTGATATATGCATTTTAGGTATTTTTATATGATAAATAGAAACATAATATTAAGAATTTTTATTTTAAGATTATATTATATTTTCTTAGATTTGATTTTGTAGGAAAGTTATTAATTGGGAATAAAGTCAGAGATGGAATAGGAAACAAAGATCTCGTACCTTGGGCCACAAGAATAAGAAAGGGTTAACACCTCCTCATATCTCTATAAAAAGAGGGCATGAAGCCCTAAAGAAGACATGCCCTGAGCCCCGATCAGAAACCCGAAGCAGCCGCACAGAGGGACCCGATCAGAAGCAAAAGGAGCCGCCCAATTCATCAACTTTCATCAGAGCAACCAAAAGCTCCCCACCAACCCTCATCCAATCAGGGAGCCGCAAATCATCATCAAGCCACCAATCATCATCATATTCACGCCACCAACCACCAATCATCACTTTCATATAATTTCGACATCAAGTTGTAATCTAAAACTTACCTCTTGTTATTATTTTCTTGATTCGTAATTTTTCTCATGTCTAAATTAATTGTCATGGTTGATTCATATATGATGATTGGCTAAATTTTCTAGTTGATTAGGCTTGTGAAAACTTTGTTGGAACAATGATTTAGTTTATTATTTTTCCCTTAATATTGTGTTCAAGATTCCCTTAATCCCTATTTTATTAATTATTATTATGGTGTGTTTAATGCTTGTATGGATTTGATCACTCTATACATGATCTCATAATTTAATTGCGAAGGACCGGGAGGTGAAGTAATTAATTAGGAACTAAGTAATAATAACTCGTAGTAAAACTGACTAGGAATAGATTCGGTTTCTATTGAGCGGTTTCCAAAAGTAGATAACTACGGGGATTGAAATTGGGGAATTCCATAAATCGTTAATGCTGTCTCATTAATCAATTTCACATAGACATATGGTTTTTGTTAATTGAGATTAGGGGGGTTTATTGCAAGGAATTGAATAAAACCTAGATTAGGGAATTTTACCGTTAATGAATTAGGATAAATTTAGGGGAATTTGACACATTAAAAAGGGAATCTTTTAAACTAATAATTGGGAAAACAAGTTGGATCAATGTCCTAATCAACCTTTCCCTCATTATTTGATATTTTCTTTCTTATTTGTTTAATTTAGTCGTTATTTAATTTTAAGCATTAGTTAGTAAAACTCTCAAAAATATTTGTAGGTCTAAATTAGGATAATAAACAATTTTGGTACTTAATTATAATCTCTGTGGGAACGACACTTGTCTTACTTATATACTCAACTGAACACTAGTTCACTTGCTAGGATTTTGTGCATCAACGAAACAATCTACGAGGGAGTGGAAGAGGATTCACATTTCGAATTCGGAGCTGGAAGATATCGCACCAAGAACGGGTGCTGGTTTTTTAGAATTTAGTTTTCTGTGAAGTTCCGATAGAATCGTCGTACAGGTAACATACGAACTCCAATCAGAGTAATTCTTTTTGATTTATTAACTAGAATGTTATGGCTACAATCTGACGTGAGGGATCGATGTTTTAACCGTTAGAGGTTCCGTAATGCATGTCAGAAGTGGAGGGCCGAACCAGAATTTTATTTGTGTGAATAAATATTTGGAGCAAATTCGACAAGACAATTGAAGGGGTTATCGACCATCGTTTTTTACCCACAATATATCGATTTTGAAGAGAATTGAAAGACCTTCGAGTGAGCGCAGACGGATCGTGGATCGGAGGTTCCAGCAGAAAGTTACCGCTCCTGAAGTAAGCTGCCAGGACTGATTATGGATTTTTGTGCCTTATCGCGTTTGTGAGAGGTAGGGACCCGCTTTCCTATGTGATTTCTGTTTTGTAATTCTGAATAATATTGATATACTGTTCTGGCATGTTGTTATTGTATTTGGGGATATTCTATTTCATTAACTGATATAAATTGACTGTTAATTGAATTGGGTAAATTTAGCATGCCTTATAATCGCTTTCCTAACGCTATTATAAATTGTTATACTCGCATAAACTGCCTCTGAACTGTTCTGTTACTGTTTCGGAAATCTCACTGTAATTGCCTATTTATTTAATTGCTTTTGAGTCTTATTTGGAGTCGTCTATTGTGAGTCATTATTGTTGTCCTAATTGGTTTGGTCGACTAAGTCGTCGCCCCCTATTGAGCGCGAGTCTAGGATCACTAGTTAGCAGGTTCCGCCCGCTTTCGCATTACGATCCGCTCTGCGACCCCAAAGTGGTCTTTCTTCTCTGTTCATGATCGGGCCCGCATCTAGTGGGGTCAATCACTAGTTACTGGCAGTGGTTTTGTGGAGTCCCTTGTTGGGGATGATGAGACAATGTATAGGGTTGAACCTTAAAATCGACTCCTTCGTTTGGGGGCAATCCGAACCCACGCAGATTTACTCGAACCGTCCCTAGTTTGGTTGATAAGCTGGGACCACTACCGATTATTCGTTTGAGTAGTTGTGAAGAGGTGAATGAGCTCATGTGGTGGGAGTCGTGTCATAGTAGGTAGCTACGTTCTAAGTATCTAAGGCGAGTATGTGATTGGGTGTACTGGGATGGGCAACCCGTGGTGCTTGTCGTATACTCGGTTATGGAATCGTTTAGGTGCGAAGAAGATGGTTATTTGCTTAATTGTTGCATTCTATGTGTTCATTCTTGTTTGGTCTTTATATGATGTTTGCTTAGAGTCTATTTGGTCTCATGTGAATTGGGAATGTTGGGTAATGTTTTTGGTGCATTTTTGCACAAGTTTTAAAACTCATTTTTTCCGAAAATCGCAGCTGTGCGATCCACTGCTACGTTATGTTACGAACCCTCCCGTTTACGATCGCATTGCATCTTTGCACTCGACTCGCACTGAGTTCTGAGTCTTGCTAGACTTGGATTGAGTCGTTTGCATATACTTCCTTAGGGGTATTTTTGGGAAACGGGCATCCGCATTATCTCGTATCCGATTTCCGTTGTATACATTACTGTTTTG
The DNA here is from genome assembly GCA_026122235.1 of Vinca minor. Taxonomy (NCBI): domain Eukaryota; kingdom Viridiplantae; phylum Streptophyta; class Magnoliopsida; order Gentianales; family Apocynaceae; genus Vinca; species Vinca minor. Next base: position 2,792,021 of record JAOCZM010000129.1, on the reverse strand, counting down.
TCTATATATATATATATATATATATATATATATATATATATATATATATATACTATATACTCGTTATTACTATTTTAGGTCCCTATCGAGCACCGGGAGCTCAGTCCCATCCGCTATTGTGCAGGGTGATGATGAGCAATATGATGTTATTGTTGATGCTTGGGAAGGGGGGCTACGAAGAGTGATCCTAATTAGATTAGTTCACACGTGTTATTTCATTTCATAGTTATTTATTTTGGAACTTGTAGGTTCCTTCGGATGTAATAAATTAGAAACATTTCATTTTTAGAATAACGGTTCCGCTAGTTCTCTTATTACTATTTATGGGTTTTAAATAATGAACTCCTTTATTTAGTAATTCTCTGACTGCGGCTTTGGTGCTTCATTAACCAGTGGGGCACTGCCATGTCATCATTCCGGAGACGGGGTGTGACACTTCGGAAGCAAACCAACAATTTATAAGGTCTTTTACTCCAACAAATTTCATAACAACAAGTTTATCTTTCTAATGTTCTAATCTAGCAAACCATTTAAAAAGTTATTATTATCCTCCTTTCAACAAAAAAAAAAAAAGGCAAAATTGAATTGTAACCGATCGTACGATCTTTTACGATACAACTCTCCAGCGATTTTTAGTGCGATTTAACTCGATTTATACTCTTTGGATTGTAAAATCGGACGATCGTACGATTTTACGATCCAACTCGCGATTTTGACAACCTTGTTTGGTCATTCTCTATGACTGATTCATATTCAATCGTCACTCAATAATAACTCATCCATTATTATAATGTACAACATGTTTCCTTTCACGTTGGTCGATCGGCTTCAAGAAAGGGATTTTCCGTGTTGATTGTAGTACATACTAGAGAAATAATAATAAGAAAAGGCGATTGGAGTTGAAGATGAATATTTTGGATTATTGATCTGTCATTTTCTATTTTCATATTAAATATTTAAATAAAATAAATGAATGTGAATATCATTGAGTTATGTAGTAGGATTGTTTTTAGAGATTTCACAACCTTTGAGCGAAGAACTTAAAACGCATTTGAATTGAGTCTGGTTTGAAATAAAACCAAAACTTCTAACATGTGGTTTGAATTGAGATTTCATATTTTCTCATTAACTTTTACTTAACTCAAAGGATATATAGACTCAATTCCCTTACACATATATAAAATGGAGCATCGAGACCTTTCTATCTGGTAAAATGCACTTGACCATCAATAGTACTTTACCAACTTAGTTTTTTTTTTTTTTTTTTTATTTTTTTTAACAGAATATTTTTTTATTGATAGGGCCAAAGTCGGCCAAAAAAAAGGAGGGGGACTAAAACCAAAACCTCCCAAAAGGTGGAAAAACCACCCAGTACATCTAAGATAGCAAAGCAAAGCAACCTTGCACATTCAAGTGTGTGCACAAGGATGTTACAATTAAAACCATGCTATGATGCAAAACCATAGAAACTCGAACATAAGACATGAACATTTCGTCTAAATGAACGGTTTTCACAAGCCAAGTTTGCTAAGGCATCCGTAATAGAATTTTTCTCTTGATAAACATGAACAACCTTGCAATCACCAGTAATAGAAAGCATTTTGCGATCACTAAAAATCGAAGCATTTCAGTCACCGTGATCAACAAAACGCAAGCATAAGCAAGAAGCACGTCAAACGCCTTCTTTGAAATAAAACCCAAAAGCACCAGTCTTTTAAAGATAAATGATAAGAAAGACAATACTGGTAGATCAAGACGCCACAAAATCATAGAAGGCAATATCCACCAAAGCTTCATGAAGAATAATATCAAGAACAATCAACTATGGCGGATATCTTCACGAAAAGAACATTTCTTCGGAAGAACACGCAAAGAACATCAAATAAATCCGAAAAAATCACTCATGGTCGATCATGGATTTTTGATAGAAGTGTTCTCCAAACTCCCAATATACCAGAAAACGAGCTAAAAGCCACCAAAAAATGGTGTTTTCAGAAAGATTAAACATCAAGAGCAAGGAAAATTGGACAGAAATATGGATAGAGCATGAAGAGTAATAAAATCCAATCAAAATCCCAGCAAATAAATTCTTGAGAGATCTGAACTAAACGCCACCAAATCGCCAAGAGAAGCCAAGAATCTGATAAAAACCCATCAAAAGATGGTATTTTTGAAAGATTAATCGCCAAAATATATAAGAGCAAGTAAAAAAAACCGGATAGAAGGATATATGGAGAATGGACAGCAACAAAGATCCAATCTTTACTCACTTTAAATACCAAAAAACCCACTAAAAATCAAAGCTTTTCATGCTGCTTTTCTTCAAATGTGTTTGAAGAAATAAGCAACACAACCACTAAAATCGAAGATTTATACCCATAAGAACCATAAACTCCTTCGATGAACTAAAAAACCCAGCAGAGAACAAGAATACTCTCTTCAAAAGACCACCATAAAATCTCTTAAAAATCTTGACTCGACACCACAAAAAAGGAAGGAGAGCAATAAAGTTATAGAAATATTAAACACCCAGAGCAAAGAATCGGACCAGAAAAGATCCCATCTTTACTCTCACTCTCCCTCTTATAATATCTAATAGCTTCAAGGGATCAAAAAAGAACCCACTAAAGCAACAAACGAAGAACAGACAAAGTAGAACAAGAATAAACTAAGCTAATCCTACCAAAAAAGGTAGTGTTAGTTAGTTTATTTTCCAAAAATCATATAAAAGCAAGAAGAGAGACATATTTTCTCTAGAGAGGATTTTCTCTAGAGAGAGAATATATCTTTCACATTTAATTATTATAGTTGAACAACTTCTTTACCAACTTAGTTACTTACTTGACTTCCCTTAAAATGTATTCAAAAAAATAACTAGCTATGTTTAGATTTTTATTTTCTTTTGTATGAAAAGATTTCAAGATTTGAATGGTGGAGAATACACCAAAGCATATGTGTCACTAGATTAGTTTTCTTCCGGGCCTTTTGCATAAAAATCGTAAGTACCGTTAGTTAGCAACAACGTACTGTTCAATCTCAGGTTTCGTATACATAGTCCAAGATAGTAGCCAACGCAGACTTTAAATATATGGGGAGCACAATCAATATTGACAAAACAAATTTATAAAATTATATAGAATATTTCATTACAATTGTTCCCAACGCGTTTTCATACTTTGATAATATTAATCTATAATTTCCTCATCCGCGATAGTACTTGATGCATAACTGACACCAACAAAATGCTCCAATACCTTTTCATTCTTCACATAACGAAATACTACTTACATTTGCTCCTTCATCGCTAAGTCACTGGATTCATCAACAAGAATAGAAAAGAAGCCATCACCAATATCTTTGATAATAACCATATAGTAAAAATTTCACAAGATTGTTTTAATAAACATCATAGTCCATTTACACACTTAAGCATGTTAAATTTTTAACCAATATTGTTAAGATATATGTAGTGCTATTTCTATAATTCACGAACCACAAAATCTATTTTCAAATAGAAAAATGACTCAAAATGGGTATACTACAAATGCTCATGCGACGGGCTGTTACAAAAATAAAGTGTCATTTTCTAGGATTTTATGTTTTTAATTAGCTATAAAAATTTTTGATTGGTACAAAAAAAGTTGAACTATTTTATTTAAATTGGGAGAGGAGGGATTCGATCCCCCAACATTCGAGTCGAATGCTACACCATATTGGCAACTACTCCGACAGGTATTTGAAAACTATTTTCTTTAATTCCCATCAATGGAATGCTAATGTAAGTAAACTTTTCCATAATCTCTAACAAATCTAAACTAACAGTATTTTTGGACTGATATAATAATCTACATTAAATGTATTATCTTATTTAATTTCAAAATTCAAAACTCATCTCACATTCTTAACCTCTTCTTTTATCATTATATTTTAGAAGTTTATAAAAATTTTTAACACTTTAACTTCTTTTATAAAAAAATTATTGGTTTAAAATATTTTTTCACAATCAATCTATATTTATAGTACATAACATGTTTACAAGTTTTAACCAATTAGAAATCTTCAAAACTCTAACCCAAATATCTTAAATTTTCTAACTCTTAATTATTATACAAAAATTGATTGGTTGAGATGAATTTCGATTAATTAAATTAATTAAAAAATAATTATTATCTTAAAACAAATTTAAATATCAAATTACTTACCCAAATATCTCTACCGTCCTAAATTTTTTCTCATAATCTTGAACATACTTTTCAGTTTTAAACTCCCAATCTAATCTAAGTTTTCTAGATTAAAGAGCTTTCTAATTAATTTCAAATGTTGTGATTGGTTAAGAAGATTTTAAATGTTTGAACTAAATCAATAAAATATTAATTTCTCCACTAGCACGGACTCCCACATTTCTAGCCCTCTTATCACGTTCCTTGCAAATTCGTAATCAACCACTCACTTTTAACTTTTATTTTTATTAATCTCACATTGGTTTATTGATTAGTAGTTTCAGTTAAAAATATACTTCCTATCTGTTATTCAAATTCATATACAATAAGAATTAAATTAATGTAACGAACCATTTAGTTTTCAGTTAAACCAGCAGACGAGCCTCCTCACTAAACGTTTTTTCATTAAAAGAGTAAAATATTTTAAAAAAATAAAATTTAGTTGATCGAGCATTTAATTCTTACCGTATCATTAATCGAGTTGAAATTTGCTCAATGAATTGGAAATACAGACTTTATTTGCTTTTTTAGAAGGTTCATATTAGACTTATTTAAATTAGATTACATATTTTAGTATTTTTAATGAGTTTTTTGTTTTTCTATTCTAATTTTATTTTTTAAATATTATTCAAAATCACACATTGATAGTGTATGAAGTTTTTTAAATTTGACATCTTTATCAATAAAGGGTTTGAGCATGATTTTTAATTGAATTAATTGGTTTAGTTGTTTTTTAGTCCATAAAGTTTGGTGACAAAGCTAACTTGGTTTTATATTTTTTTCATTCCAATAGTAAAAGTTTTTGTTTTCAAAGAAAATTGGTTCACTTAACCATTTAGTTTTCTATTGAACCCATAAGCAAGTCTGCTCACTAAACTTTTTTCATTTAAAGGCTCAAAAATTAAAAAAATAAACTTTAGTTAATCGAGCCCTTTAATTCCTATCACATCATTAACTGTATTGGAATTTCCTTAATTAATTTGAGATGCGGGCTTTATTTACTTTTCGGATATTTCATATTCGACTAATTCAAATTAAATTATATATTTCAATATATTTTAATATTTTAATATTTTTTCTATTCAAATATTTTCTTTTACTTTTTTTTATATTATTCAAGACCCACATCGAAATTGTATAAAATTTTTCAAATTTGACGACATTATAAATAAAGGTAGTGGGTAGGATGTTTAATCAATGACTTTGTTCATTTACTTTTTAGTCTATTAAATTGAGTAAAAAAATCTAAATTGGTTTTTGATTTTTTTATTCCAGTGATCAAAATTTTTTTCAAAGAAAATTAGTTTCGAACCATTTAGTTTTTCTGTTGGACCCAGTATACGAACTTCTCTCCAAACTTTTTTCATTAAAAGAATAAAAAATAAAATAAAAAAATTAGTTGATCGAGTCATTGAATGAGTTGTAATTTGCCCCAATAAATTGGAGAGCAGTAGTTTATTTGTTTTTGAATGGTTCATTTAAAAGCGTTAATTTTTTTCAAGAAAACTTACAATACCGACCAAGAGAAATCATTGAAATAATATTCTCTCTTACAAGATATTTTTTTTGATATTTTTCATATAAATACAAATTTCTTATATATTTTTTTCTTATATATAGTTAGGTTTGAAAAACCAAAACAAAATATTAGTGTTGAGTATCATTTTTCACTTTTATGCTATTTAATATTTTCTTAACAATGCATAACATGGCTCTTACGCAAGTGTGTGTGCGTGTGTGTGTATATATATAAATATATAGAATTCTTTGAGAAGCAAAGGAAGAATACCTTCTGTTGGTCTATGGAATTGCCACCATTTAATTAACCAATTTGGTAAAGGCTGATTATAAATCTCGGCACAAATTTTATAAACCAAGTATGACTTTTCTTTTCATTTTCATGTAAGAAAACCCTATCGAATGCCTGGATATAATCCCAATAATTACACTTAATCTGTGTATTCTGATAAGAATAATTCCTTTCTCTAAAGGGAGAAATTCCCCATTCTTCAATGGATATAATCCTTTTAATAACAATTTTGGAGAAATTATAAATTTCCTTCATATTGCCACTTGTAAAGTGTTGAAAGTCACACCCATTATTTGAATGTATTACCTCATAATAATGTTGGGTTTTAGATGTTTCTACAGTATAACTGTATGTACTAAGATACCTTCCAAAAAGTACCCAAGGCTGATTTGCCCAAATTAAAATCAATACATTTTCTTCAATGTATTTGTGTATTAAATTGTTATTAAAATATGAGTAATATTATTCTTGTTGGATTGTATTTTTTAGTAATACCTTTAATATAAAGACTAAACAAATATAAAAATTAAAATTATATTATAAATTATAGCATACTTATACATATATATATTTATAAAATAAAAAATTATTTTAAGACGAAACTTTTCGTGACAAATACAAATTTTCTTATTCGCGACGTAGAACGTTTTCCTCATTAAATTTGGTTACCCTTTTCATTTTACTTTATTTTTTAAAGATTTCAATTGCAGTACCTTACTCCCAAGCAATTGGAAAAAAACATAAATAGTTATGCCACCTAGCTCTAATTTATAAGAAAAAACCAATTTCGCCATTTTAAGGGATAGATGGAAATTGCACTTCTTGAAAACTATTTGCAAGTTATAAGAAAAGGAATTCTCCATGTGATTAACGTGCATGTGCTCTCTACCTTTTTAGACCACAAGATTAGTGACTAAGGTAGTCAAAATCGCGAGTTGGATCGTAAAATACGATCCTAGCGGTATAAATCGTATTAAAAATTGTTGGTTGATAGAATCAGAGAGGATCGTCGATCTAGATCGTAAAATCGTAGAATCGTAGAATCCAGTGCGATTCAATCTTGGCACTTTTCAATTGGATCGGTACCGGGTTATCTCAAATAAAAAACATCCATTGGTCTTCAATCCAACATCTCAACACTCCCAAGTCTCAGAATCCTAGTTTCATCGCTCATCATCGATGTAAGTGGATGTGGAGATTACATGGAGGATAATGATAACATCTTGAACGATTTGCTAGATTAGAACATTAGAAAGATAGATGTTTTGCTATAAAATTTGTTGTATTAAAAGACCTTATGAATTGTTAGTTTGCTTTCGAAATTTATCACTTGTTAGTTTGTGGTTTGATTTCAGTGTTATAGTTGGCAAAAAATCCTCTGTCCCCGTCAGTGTATGTCCCCGTGTCCCCAGCCAATCACAATTCACCATGTGTATATATAATTAAAACAAATATTTATATAGTAAATTCTGATTGGTTAGGGACACGGGGACATACACAAACGGGGACAGAGGATTTTCACCCGTTATAGTTGTATTGGTATTCTCATTTTTTCCCTTGAAGTATTGTTATATTATTATTTTTCCGCATTAGCATATAGAATGATGTCTTATTGGCATAAATTTATCATGAAATATTATTTTAATAGTTTTTCGGATCTTCCGTTCCGTGCTACGATCCTCATGTTTACGATTTTTTAGAACCCTTCCGTTCATAGTCAAATTTACGATCTTGACAACCTTTGTTATGAGTTCAAATGGTTATTTTGTCAAATAATTTGAGAATATTGCTAGTGAGTTCAAATGGTTATTTTATCAAATAATTTAAGAATATTGCCCAATTTTATTCTACATCAGTGTCACGTAGCCATATGAATTATCTTCTCTGGCATGTTTTCTCCATTACCAGTCAACGTCGAACAACTGGAATATTTGGGAATTTTCTGTTGTTCCTATACATGTTCTTATTATTTAAAACTGGTCATTTGAATATTTTTCCAATTATATATACACGTGACGAATTGTCGGTGGTTGGTTACAGAAATGGAACATATACGAGCACTCGCAGAAGACAAGGTGGCGGGCGTAACATTCGCCCCGAGTTTTTAAAAAACACTATTAGATATAATAAATTTTATATATAGTTTGAAATATTTTATCAAATTCACCTTTCAATATTTTATTTTATTTTTTACAGTTTTTATATGTATTTAGGTATATTGTTGAAGTTTTTGTCCTTAACGCTAAATTTCTAAATTCGGCTGTGACTCGTCCTCCACCCACGGAAAGTCATATATGTCAATCGAAACACATTTGAAGATTTGTTCACCCAGCAGAAATTTTGTTACAACCATACAAAAATGGGATAGAGAAATGACTAAAAAAAATGAGGACCACACTTTTATAATAATTGGAATATTATAATAATTCACCCAATGCAAGTCTGACTGCTTGTGAATTGGATCTATAAACTTTTGGAATACAAACGTACCACGTGAAAATAATGGATTGCTTAGTTATATTCTTTTAGGCGAACAAGTCTTCCGCTACCTTTGTATTTAAATCAACCTCTCAACACTCCCAAGTTTCAGAATCCTAGTTTATTCGCTCATCATCGATGTAAGTGGATGTGGAGATTACATGGGAGATAATGATAACATTTTGAATGATTTGCTAGATTAGAACAATAGAAAGATAGACGTGTTGCTATAAAATTTGTTGTATTAAAAGACCTTATGAATTGTTGGTTTGCTTTCGAAGTTTATCACTTGTTAGTTTGTGGTTTGATTTCAGTGTAATAGTTTTATTGGTATTCTCATTTTTTCCCTTGAAGTATTGTTATATTATTATTTTTCCTCATTAGCATATAGAATGATGTCTTATTGGCATAAATTTATCATGAAATATTATTTTAATAGTTTTTCGGATCTTCCGTTCCGTCCTACGATCCTCGTGTTTTCGATTTTTTAGAACCCTTCCGTTTAGAGTCAAATTTACGATCTTGACAACCTTTGTTATGAGTTCAAATGGTTATTTTGTCAAATATTTTAAGAATATTGCCCCATTTTATTCTACATCAGTGTCACGTAGCCATATGAATTATCATCTCTGGCATGTTTTCTCCATTATCAGTCAACATCGAACAACTTCCATATTCACCCCCTACCTTTATGGTAGGTGTTTATTAAGAGAGAACACTTGTTGCATAGGAATGTAACACATATTTAAAAGTACGCAACATCGGTCTTACAATATTCAATATATAATTGACACTTTTAACGTTTAGGACAATAGCTGCGGCAGTGAAAATCATCCTTTCCTAAACCTAGTAAAATATTGTATGAATTCCTGACCACCAGAGTATTTAATTTTGAAAGAAACCTAATCCTAATTCTGGGATTTTAGAAGAAGAACTTTGAACAAGTTATTCAGCATAAGGCTTTAATGTAGTTGTCGCGGTGCTAAAAAACTATTCGCGGTATTTCATGATTTCTTTGTTCTAATGGAACTTCTTACCAATGTACATTATTTATGATTAATTGACTTTATATTTGTTTTTTCTCATTTTGTATGATTGGGAGGGTGTTGAATTCAAAATCTATTATTTCGAATACGTAAATTCCAGGATAATTTGTTAACCAATATTGGACAAGTATTCTTCATGCATTGAGCTTGATGACTAGGCTAATTAGTTCATCTTGCATTATCAATGCATGAATGATGATTATTTAGTAGTTTATGTATATATTGAGTCATTGAGCTTGCGAAAAATATATTTAAAAAAAAACTATGGTTTTTCTTTCGTTTATTAAGGAATTAATTTATGATTTCAAGCAGTGACGGATGCACACTTTAGCGAGTGGAGTCACACATCCCTACTGAAAAAATTGTTTAATTCTAATTATATTCTAAATTGTTATTCAGCAAAAAAAATTGTTTAGTTTGTTATAGACTTTTGGTTTCTACAAAGTTATATTTAATTTAAATCAGCTTTCTTGGTGACCTAATATTCAACTAGCATAACATGGATTGCTAAGTGTAATTATTTTGCTTGATTTCTCGATGACTGGTTCATATTCAATCGTCACTCAATAATAATCCATCCATTATTATAATGTATAACTTGTTTCCTTTCACGTTGGTCGATCGGCTTCAAGAAAGGGATTTTCCGTGCTTGATTGCGATCATGTACCGGGAAATAATAATAAGAAAAGGTGGTGGGAGTTGAAGATGAGTATTTTAGATTATTTATCTCATCAATTTCTATTTTAATATTAAATATTTAAATAAAATACGAGAATGTGAATATCACTGAGTTATGTAGTAGGAATTGTTTTGGAGATTTCATAATCTTTGACGAAGAACTTAAGACGCACTTGAATTGAGTCTGGTTTAAAATAAAACCAAAACTTGTAACATGTGGAACTTCATCTTTTCTCATTAAAAAAAAACCAATTTTTTTACTTAACTCAAAGGATATCTAGTCTCAATTCCCTTACACCCATATAAAATGGAGCATCGAAACCTCTCCATCTGGTAAAACGCACTTTTTCCATAAATAGTACTTTAGCAATTTAGTTACTTACTTGACTCCCCTTAAAATGTATTCAAAAAAATAAAATGATTTTTATTTTCTTTTGTATAAAATGATTTCAAGATTTGAATGGTGGAGAATACACCAAAGCATATGTGTCACCAGATTAGTTTTCTTTCGGGCCTTTTGCATAAACATCGTAAGTACCTTTAGTTAGCAACAACGTACTGTTCAATATCAGATTTCGTATACAATTTCACATACATAGTCGAATATGATTGTGTACCTCCATAAATGATGCCATTATATTGCTTATATTTTAGTTTATTTTACATTTTTTTTATAATTTGTTGAACACTATATACCAAAAAAATTGCGTACCGTCCGATACACGATCATATCACCAAATCGTATATGGACCAATAACTTTCGAGTCGGCAACCATACCTGATTCGAAACTTTATAATTATAATTTTGCTACTAAAGAAGTTAGAAGAATAAAATTGAGAGTTATGAAATTAGATCTTTTATAACTTTATAATTATGAAAGTGAAAAAAATGTTTTTTTTCCATCATATGCTTCTTATATTGAGGGAGTTGCAACACAACAGCTATTAATAAATTGATTCCCCGGTGGTAACTTGCTAGTCTACTCTACTATTCATCCCAGGTGGGAAAATATTGAGGGAGTTGCAACACATGTCAATTTCAATCTCAGTAAACATTTTCTCTGCCTTTTATTAATCATAACTTTACTTTTTCTGAGACTATAAATTCTCCTACTCAGAGTCATTAACATGTACCAAATACTACGAAGAGAAACATGGCTAAATTGGCTTCCTTCCTAATGCTTTTGTTCGTTGTCTCTGCAGGGTTTATCTCTCTCACTTTCATTCATTCTTACAAAACTAATATTTATGACACTACCGTTCTACCCTTTTGTTGTTAAAGCCACTTATAGTTAAAGTCATCTTTTATTTACATAATATTTCTAGTTAAAATGGGTTTTTGTAGTTCTTGAAAGTGATGCTTCTGTTGAGGAAGGGGGCCTTGGCATCCAACTGCCCAGGAAAATTCTTCCAAATGTAGAAATTATATACCAGATAATTAAATCGCCTGAAAGCAATGAAAGTTTGGGATGTCAAACCTACGGCCAGTTGTGCAATGGTGTCACTCTTGTGTGTTGTGAGCCGTTCCACTGTGAATATACAAGTTACGAGTCCTCCATCTGGACATTGTGTACGTTGAATGTAGTACTAGTTCGAAATATATCTTTTAAATAAAGATGACAATATAGTTGTCATTATAATGTGTGTTAAACTATGTGTTGTTTTCATTGTTAATAGTGTAATTTGAATAAATGGAGTTTGAGCTAATAGTCACAGGTCACAACCTAGGATCTACTACCTAGGGTTGGAGGCAAGGGCAGTACCCACAAAAATCTCCTCCTGTTCGTTAAAATGAAGAAATAGTTGTATTGTTCTGCTTTTCTTAGCATGAATAATCCGTTCTATTTCACTATGCCTAATTTTTTAATTTTAAAGGTCATTTACATTAAATGTTTTTTTATTTTTTCTTAGCATGAATTATTTATGGCGAGGTCCCATCTTCTCTCGCATGTCCAGTTCACATCAGCATCAAACAAGCTGAAATATTTGGGAATTGCCACTATTTAAAATTTGTTATTTGAACATTTTTTTTAATTATATATACACTCAGCGAATTGTCAATAGTTGGGTACATGAATTGGTACATATAAAGGCGGAGACGAACACGTGGGGGAGGTAGTCGCTCCGAGATATTTCTAAACATACTTCCTGTCACACCCCTGTAACCGGAATGGTGACATGTACGTATCCCATTGGTCGATGGAACATCAAAGCCCACAACAGAGTTACTAAAAAAATTCAATTATGAAATATAATCTAAAAATAAGAATTAAGCAGCGGTATTAAGTTACTATAAGTGAAATGACTCTAAGTATTACAAAGGAAATTGTTCAATAATACTATAAATGAAATACTCTAAGTGAATAAATGAAATAGCTAATGATCACTATCGATCCTCACTACAAAAAATGACTTACAATTTTCGTCACGAAAGGTTATTTATCCGTCACGAAGAAAAATTTCGTCAAGAAAAGTGAGCATTAGGGACAATATTTTCAGTCACGAAAAGTACATAGGTTCGTCACAAAAAGTTTTTCCAAATATTTAAAAAATTAAAGCCATGTGCAGCCAAGTCCCATTTCAACAATGCAGAGTAAAATCTCCCTTTTTCAAATTGATGGGAATTGAACACAAGACCTCCCACATGCAAGTTGTACGGTAAGCCATTGAGCTACGTTGATCTTTTGTTACTCAATGTTTCATATTATATTTATTATAATGGATTTTTGAATTTTGAACATTTACTTATTTTAATTTTTTCTCTGTGTTTTGATTTTTTTTTATGAACCAAATTAAAATTAATACATTTTCATCAATGTATTTGTGTATTAAATTGTTATTAAAATATAAGTAAAATTATTCTAGTTGGATTCTATTTTTTTAGTAAATACCTTTAATATAAAGACTAAACAAATATAAAAAAATAAAATTATATTCTAAATTATAGCATTCTTATACATATATATTTATAAAATAAAAAAATTATTTTAAGACGAAATTTTTCGTGACAAATACATATTTCTCATTCGCAGCGAAGAATATTTTCCTCGGTAAATTTGGTTACCCTTTTGATTTTACTTTATTTTTTAAAAGATTTCAATTGTAATACCTTACTCCCAAGCAATTGGAAAAAATCATAAATAGTTATGTCACCTATCTCCAATTTATAAGAAAAAACCAATTTCGCCATTTTAAGGGATAGATGGAAATTGTACTTCTTGAAAACTATTTGCAAGTTATAAGAAATGGAATTCTCCATGTGATTAACGTGCATGTGCTCTCTACCTTTTTAGACCACAAGATTAGTAAGTAAGGTTGTCAAAAGCGCAAATTTGGTCACAAGGTTGTCAAAATCGCAAATTTGACCCGGAACGGAAAGGGTCTAAAAAATCGTAAACACGAGGATCGTAGCACGGATCGGAAGATCCGAAAAAATTATTAAAATAATATTTAAAGATAAATTTATGTCAATAATACATCATTTTATATGCAATTGAGCAAAAAAAAAAAAAAATAATATACAATACTTCAACGGGAAAAAATAAAAACATCAATAAAACTAACAAACTGAAATTAAATCACATACTAACAAGTGATAAACTTCGTGTAAAACCCGTAACATTTGCTTACACGATATTTGACGTGTTAATTAATTTTTCGCGAGTGACTGTGTAGACGTAATTTATTTTGTGAGATTATGTGACTATGTGTCCTTTTAATTTTATAACATGTTACATGATTTATTTTGTGTACATTTTATTGAGGGCGTTTTGCACGCGTAACGTTGTTGGGGAATTTAAATTGCGATTCACCTAAATAATTAATTTAATTAGATAATTGATTAATTAAATAAGGAATTAAGGAGAGAAAAAAAAGAACTTAAAATAAATAAAAAAAAACAAAATGGACGTTTTGGGATTTTGTGGGTTACATTGGATTAAAAACAAAATTAAAAAATAAAGGGAAAGGGAAAAGGCGTCAGGTGTTGGAAGCAATTGAAATAAATAAAAAGAAAACACAGCCAATTTCTCTCTTGGAAATCGTGGATAAAAAGAAGGCAAATTGGTCGTTATTGTCCCTAAACAATTTATGAATCAGACATAAGGTCCTTAATGATGTTTTATGTACATTAAAATCCTCAAACAATTTACGATTGGAGTGTAAGGTCCTTCTGTCAAAAAAGTGACGGGTCAACACAATTTTGAAAAAAAAACGAGTCAAAGCTCTAACTTGCAGGGGTAAAATTGGTATCCCATGACTCCATCCCCACTCTACTCCCCCGAAATGCACCCAGCCCCCACCTAGGGAGTCGGCGGTGGGCGGTTTTGCTGAGGGAGGAGAAGGGGTTCGGGTGAGGGTGCTTCGAGAAGAAAGAGGGAGGAGGGGGATTTTGGTAGATTAATTTCAATGTGATGTACCAAAAAATGCCCTTTAAATATTTCGGTTGATCTGGATTAAAATTTTGAATTGACAGCTGACTAATATTTTTTTGACGGAAGGACCTTAGACACCAATCGTAAATTGTTTGAGGAACAAAAGAGTTTTCTTAGAGTTCTCTAGCAACTTTGAGAGGATTTTTGACCGGGCAATCCTTTTCGGATTTCGACGAACCTTATATGAAAATTGATCACGACTGAAACAATCTACGAGGGGAGTGGAAGAGGATTCACATTTCGAATTCGGAGCTGGAAGATATCTCACCAAGAACGGGTCGTTTGGTTTTTAGAATATAGTTTTTTCGTGAAGTTCAGATAGAATCGTCGTACGAGTAACATACGAACTCCAATCGGAGTAATTCTTTTTGATTTATTAACTAGAATGTTATGGCTACAATCGACATGGAGGGATCGATGTTTTAACCGTTAGAGGTTCCGTAATGCATGTCGAAGTGGAGGCGAGAACCAGAATTTTATTTGTGCGAATAAATATTTGGAGCAACTTCGACACGACAATTGAAGGGGTTATCGACCATCGTTTTTTACCCACAATATATCGATTTTGAAGAGAATTGAAAGACCTTCGAGTGAGCGCAGACGGATCGTGGATCGGAGGTTCCAGCAGAAAGTTACCGCTCCTGAAGTAAGCTGCCAGGGCTGATTATGGATTTTTGTGCCTTATCGCGTTTGTGAGAGGTAGGGACCCGCTTTCCTATGTGATTTCTGTTTTGTAATTCGAATAATATTGATATACATGTTCGGCATGTTGTTATTGTATTTGGGGGATATTCTATTTCATTAATCGATATAAATTGATCTGTTAATTGAATTGGGTAAATTTAGCATGCCTTATAATCGCTTTCCTAACGCTATTATAAATTGTTATACTCGCATAAACTGCCTCTGAACTGTTCTGTTACTGTTTCGGAAATCTCACTGTAATTGCCTATTTATTTAATTGCTTTTGAGTCTTATTTGGAGTCGTCTATTGTGAGTCATTATTGTTGTCCTAATTGGTTTGGTCGACCGAGTCGTCGCCCCCTATTGAGCGCGAGTCTAGGATCACTAGTTAGCAGGTTCCGCCCGCTTTCTGTTCTGATCTGCTCTGCGACCCAAAGTGGTCTTTCTTCTCTGTTCTGTACTGGGCCCGCATCTAGTGGGGTCAATCACTAGTTACGGCAGTGGTTTTGTGGAGTCCCTTGTTGGGGATGATGAGACAATGTATAGGGTTGAACCTTAAAATCTGACTCCTTCGTTTGGGGGGCAATCCGAACCCACGCAGATTTACTGAACCGTCCTAGTTTGGTTGATAACTGGGACCACTACCGTTATTGCTGAGTAGTTGTGAATAGGTGAATGAGCTCATGTGGTGGGAGTCGTGTCATAGTAGGTAGCTACGTTCTAAGTATCTAAGACGAGTATGTGATTGGGTGTACCGGATGGGCAACCCGTGGTGCTTGTCGTATACTCGGTTATGGAATCGTTTAGGTGCGAAGAAGGTGGTTATTTGCTTAATTGTTGCATTCTATGTGTTCATTCTTGTTTGGTCTTTATATGATGTTTGCTTAGAGTCTATTTGGTCTCATGTGAATTGGGAATGTTGGGTAATGTTTTTGGTGCATTTTTGCACAAGTTTTAAAACTCATTTTTCTGAAAATCGCAGCTGTGCAGTCCACTGTTCTGTTATGTTCTGAACCCTCTGTTCTGATCTGTTCTGTACTGCACTGTCCTGCACTGAGTTCTGAGTCTTGCTAGACTTGGATTGAGTCGTTTGCATATACTTCCTTAGGGGTATTTTGGGAAACGGGCATCTGCATTATTCAGTATTCGATTTCCGTTGTATACATTGCTTTTTGTCTATATATATATATATATATATATATATATATATATATATATATATATTGCTACTTGTTATTACTATTTTAGGTCCCTACTCGAGCACCTGGGAGCTCGGTCCCATCCGCTATTGTGCAGGGTGATGATGAGCAATATGATGTTATTGTTGATGCTTGGGAAGGGGGCTACGAAGAGTGATCCTAATTAGATTAGTTCACACGTGTTATTTCATTTCATAGTTATTTATTTTGGAACTTGTAGGTTCCTTCAGATGTAATAAATTAGAAACATTTCATTTTTAGAATAACGGTTCCGCTAGTTCTCTTATTACTATTTATGGGTTTTAAATAATGAACTCCTTTATTTAGTAATTCTCTGATCGCGGCTTTGGTGCTTCATTAACCAATGGGGCACTCGCCATGTCATCATTCGAGACGGGGGTGTGACACTTCGAAGCAAACCAACAATTTATAAGGTCTTTTACTCCAACAAATTTCATAACAACAAGTTTATCTTTCTAATGTTCTAATCTAGCAAACCATTCAAGGAGTTATTATTATCCTCCTTTCAACAAAAAAAAAGGCAAAATTGAATTGTAACGGATCGCATGCGATCCTACAACTGGATCGCATTTGATCTTTTACGATACAACTCTCCAGCGATTTTTAGTGCGATTTACTCGATTTATACTCTTTGGATTGTAAAATCGCGATATCGATTTTACGATCCAACTCGCGATTTTGACAACCTTGTTTGGTCATTCTCTATGACTGATTCATATTCAATCGTCACTCAATAATAACTCATCCATTATTATAATGTACAACATGTTTCCTTTCACGTTGGTCGATCGGCTTCAAGAAAGGGATTTTCCGTGTTGATTGTAGTCTGTACTGCAGAAATAATAATAAGAAAAGGCGGTTGGAGTTGAAAGATGAATATTTTGGATTATTGATCTGTCATTTTCTATTTTCATATTAAATATTTAAATAAAATAAATGAATGTGAATATCATTGAGTTATGTAGTAGGATTGTTTTTAGAGATTTCACAACCTTTGAGCGAAGAACTTAAAACGCATTTGAATTGAGTCCGGTTTGAAATAAAACCAAAACTTCTAACATGTGGTTTGAATTGAGATTTCATATTTTCTCATTAAAACTTTTACTTAACTCAAAGGATATATAGACTCAATTCCCTTACACATATATAAAATGGAGCATCGAGACCTTTCTATCTGGTAAAATGCACTTGACCATCAATAGTACTTTACCAACTTAGTTACTTACTTGACTTCCCTTAAAATGTATTCAAAAAAATAACTAGCTATGTTTAGATTTTTATTTTCTTTTGTATGAAAAGATTTCAAGATTTGAATGGTGGAGAATACACCAAAGCATATGTGTCACTAGATTAGTTTTCTTCCGGGCCTTTTGCATAAAAATCGTAAGTACCGTTAGTTAGCAACAACGTACTGTTCAATCTCAGGTTTCGTATACATAGTCCAAGATAGTAGCCTACGCAGACTTTAAATATATGGGGAGCACAATCAATATTGACAAAACAAATTTATAAAATTATATAGAATATTTCATTACAATTGTTCCCTACGCGTTTTCATACTTTGATAATATTAATCTATAATTTCCTCATCCGCGATAGTACTTGATGCATAATCGACACCAACAAAATGCTCCAATACCTTTCTCATTCTTCACATAACGAAATACTACTTACATTTGCTCCTTCATCGCTAAGTCACTTTGGATTCATCAACAAGAATAGAAAAGAAGCCATCACCAATATCTTTGATAATCACCATATAGTAAAAATTTCACAAGATTGTTTTAATAAACATTATAGTCCATTTACACACTTAAGCATGTTAAATTTTTAACCAATATTGTTAAGATATATGTAGTGCTATTTCTATAATTCACGAACCACAAAATCTATTTTCAAATAGAAAAAATGACTCAAAATGGGTATACTACAAATGCTCATGCGATCGAGTCATTACAAAAAATAAAGTGTCATTTTCTAGGATTTTATGTTTTTAATTAGCTATAAAAATTTTGATTGGTACAAAAAAAGTTGAACTATTTTATTTAAATTGGGAGAGGAGGGATTCGATCCCCCAACATTCAGGTCGAATGCTACACCATATTGGCAACTACTCTGACAGGTATTTGAAAACTATTTTCTTTAATTCTGTCAATGGAATGCTAATGTAAGTAAACTTTTCCATAATCTCTAACAAATCTAAACTAACAGTATTTTTTGGATCGATATAATAATCTACATTAAATGTATTATCTTATTTAATTTCAAAATTCAAAACTCATCTCACATTCTTAACCTCTTCTTTTATCATTATATTTTAGAAGTTTATAAAAATTTTAACACTTTAACTTCTTTTATAAAAAATTATTGGTTTAAAATATTTTTTCACAATCAATCTATATTTATAGTACATAACATGTTTACAAGTTTTAACCAATTAGAAATCTTCGAAACTCTAACCCAAATATCTTAAATTTTCTAACTCTTAATTATTATACAAAAATTGATTGGTTGAGATGAATTTCGATTAATTAAATTAATTAAAAAATAATTATTATCTTAAAACAAATTTAAATATCAAATTACTTACCCAAATATCTCTACCGTCCTAAATTTTTTCTCATAATCTTGAACATACTTTTCAGTTTTAAACTCCCAATCTAATCTAAGTTTTCTAGATTAAAGAGCTTTCTAATTAATTTCAAATGTTGTGATTGGTTAAGAAGATTTTAAATGTTTGAACTAAATCAATAAAATATTAATTTCTCCACTAGCACGGACTCCCACATTTCTAGCCCTCTTATCACGTTCCTTGCAAATTCGTAATCAACCACTCACTTTTAACTTTTATTTTTATTAATCTCACATTGGTTTATTGATTAGTAGTTTCAGTTAAAAATATACTTCCTATCTGTTATTCAAATTCATATACAATAAGAATTAAATTAATGTAACGAACCATTTAGTTTTCAGTTAAACCAGCAGACGAGCCTCCTCACTAAACGTTTTTTCATTAAAAGAGTAAAATATTTTAAAAAATAAAATTTAGTTGATCGAGCATTTAATTCTTACCGTATCATTAACTGAGTTGAAATTTGCTCAATGAACTGGAAATACAGACTTTATTTGCTTTTTAGAAGGTTCATATTAGACTTATTTAAATTAGATTACATATTTTAGTATTTTTAATGAGTTTTTTGTTTTTCTATTCTAAATTTTATTTTTTTAAATATTATTCAAAATCACACATTGATAGTGTATGAAGTTTTTTAAATTTGACATCTTTATCAATAAAGGTTTGAGCATGATTTTTAATTGAATTAATTGGTTTAGTTGTTTTTTAGTCCATAAAGTTTGGTGACAAAGCTAACTTGGTTTTATATTTTTTCATTCCAATAGTAAAAGTTTTTGTTTTCAAAGAAAATTGGTTCACTTAACCATTTAGTTTTCTATTGAACCCGCAAGCAAGTCTGCTCACTAAACTTTTTCATTTAAAGGCTCAAAAATTAAAAAAATAAACTTTAGTTAATCGAGCCCTTTAATTCCTATCACATCATTAACTGTATTGGAATTTCCTTAATTAATTTGAGATGCGGGCTTTATTTACTTTTCGGATATTTCATATTCGACTAATTCAAATTAAATTATATATTTCAATATATTTTAATATTTTAATATTTTTTCTATTCAAATATTTTCTTTTACTTTTTTTTTTATATTATTCAAGACCCACATCGAAATTGTATAAAATTTTCAAATTTGACGACATTATAAATAAAGGTAGTGGGTAGGATGTTTAATCAATGACTTTGTTCATTTACTTTTTAGTCTATTAAATTGAGTAAAAAATCTAAATTGGTTTTTGATTTTTTTATTCCAGTAGATCAAAATTTTTTTCAAAGAAAATTAGTTTCCGAACCATTTAGTTTTCTCGTTGGACCCAGTATACTGAACTTCTCTCCAAACTTTTTTTCATTAAAAGAATAAAAAATAAAATAAAAAAATTAGTTGATCGAGTCATTGAATGAGTTGTAATTTGCCCCAATAAATTGGAGAGCAGTAGTTTATTTGTTTTTGAATGGTTCATTTAAAACGTTAATTTTTTCAAGAAAACTTACAATACCGACCAAGAGAAATCATTGAAATAATATTCTCTCTTACAAGATATTTTTTTTGATATTTTTTCATATAAATACAAATTTCTTATATATTTTTTTTCTTATATATAGTTAGGTTTGAAAAACCAAAACAAAATATTAGTGTTGAGTATCATTTTTCACTTTTATGCTATTTAATATTTTCTTAACAATGCATAACATGGCTCTTACGCAAGTGTGTGTGCGTGTGTGTGTATATATATAAATATATAGAATTCTTTGAGAAGCAAAGGAAGAATACCTTCTGTTGGTCTATGGAATTGCCACCATTTAATTAACCAATTAGGTAAAGGCGGATTATAAATCTCGGCACAAATTTTATAAACCAAGTATGACTTTTCTTTTCATTTTCATGTAAGAAAACCTTATCGAATGCCTGGATATAATCCCAATAATTACACTTAATCTGTGTATTCTGATAAGAATAATTCCTTTCTCTAAAGGGAGAAATTCCCCATTCTTCAATGGATATAATCCTTTTAATAACAATTTTGGAGAAATTATAAATTTCCTTCATATTGCCACTTGTAAAGTGTTGAAAGTCACACCCATTATTTGAAAGTATTACCTCATAATAATGTTGGGTTTTAGATGTTTCTACGAGTATAACTCGTATATACTAAGATACCTTCCAAAAAAGTACCCAAGGTCGATTTGCCCATTTATGATCATCACCATTTAATAAGAGTATAACTCTTTCCTTATGATTTTTAATCATACATTTATCTTTTTGTTTGTTGTCATCTACAATACGAGCAAAAGAAGGAGCAACATAAGAACTGGAAGAGATATTACCTTCCTTTTGTTTTTTAAACTCCAGAAATGCCTGGTATTCTTCATCATTTATCCATGATATATTAGAAGATATAAGCTTCTTATTTCAAGGTTGAACCAAGATATTATCTCGGTCCTCTACCACGTCCCACCTCTTCCTCTATAAGAGGAATTGCCTCTACCACGAGCCTCGCATAGTTGCACAAGAAAATTTAATTGAATTATTCATTTAAATATTCTCTAGTTAAAAAAATCCGGTAGATGATTATCTTCACATTTTTTATAAACAATTTCAAAATCAAAAGGGGTTAAGTGTGCTTGCCACCTTGCAAACATTTGTTTAGAAACATCATGTTTAAAATCTTTAAGAAACATAAATTTAGCGATTTGCAATCGGCTTTTAATAATAAATTTTTGATTATATAAATCATCTTGAAATTTTAAAACACATTAGACTATAGCTAAGATTTCTTTTGCAATAGTTGCATAATTTTTCTGTGCAGTATTCCATTTTCCAGAATAAAATCTAACAAGATATTCTTGTTTATTAGAGGGATCAACCTGTTTTAAAATACCCCCATAACCTATGTCAGGGGCATCAATTTCAATAATTTTATCCCATTGTGGATTAGCTAACATGAGACAAGGTAAAGTAATAACTTTACTCTTAATCTTTTTAACAGCATTAGTATGATCTATAGACCAAGGTTTAGAGTTTTTTTAATCTATCATATAAGATAGCGGTATCCTGAGGAAGATTTTTGTAATAGGGAGAAATATAATTTAAACTTCCTAAAAACCTTTGTAACTGAGTTTTATCAATAATTTCATCTGGGAATTTAAATCCAAACTCTATACTTCTATTTTGGGAATGATATTTCCTTTTTCAATATTATGACCCCAAGAATCTAATCTTAGCTTGAAATAAAGACATTTTTGGTTTAGATATTACCAACCCATTAGCAATAACACATTTTTTGAAAATGTCTAAATGTTTAAAATGTATCTCAATTGTCTTAGAAAATATTAAGATATCATCGATATCGACAATTATAAATTCACTATAATGAATAAAAATATCATTCATAATTTTCTGAAATTCATAAGGAGTATTTTTTAAGCCAAAATAACATTCGATTCATAATGTCCAAAAGGAACATTAAAAGCAGTTTTATATCTATCAAATTTATTCATTTGAATTTTCCAGTAGCCTGATTTTAAATCAAACTTTGAAAATATTAGAGAGTCATATAATCGGTCTAATAAATTTTTCTTCGTCACCTACGGGCCGTCGGTAATGGTCTTTCGTAACTAATCACGTATTTTGTCACGAAAGGTATTAGTGCCGACTAAATTTCGTCAAGAAAAGTGAGCATTAGGGCCAATTTTTATGTCACGAAAAGTATGTAGGTTCGTCACCAAAAGTTTTTCTAAAAATTTAAAAAATTAAAGCCATGTGGAGCCGAGCCCCATTTCAATAAGGCAGAATGAAGTCTCCCCCTTTTCAAATTGATGGGAATTGAACTCAAGACCTCCCACATTTATGTTGTGCGGTGAGCCATTGAGTTACGTTGAACTTTTGTTACTCAATGTTCATATTATATTTATTATAATGGAGTTTTGAATTTTGAACGTTTACTTATTATAATTTTTCTTTGTGTTTTGATTTCTTTTTTTTTTTTATGAACCAAATTAAAATCAATACATTTTCATCAATGTATTTGTGTATTAAATTATTATTAAAATATGAGTAAAATTATTCTTGTTGGATTGTATTTTTTAGTAATACCTTTAATATAAAGACTAAACAAATATAAAAATTAAAATTATATTATAAATTATAGCATACTTATGCATATATATTTATAAAATAAAAAATTATTTTTAGACGAAACTTTTCGTGACAAATACAAATTTTCTTATTCGCGACGAAGAACGTTTTCCTCAGCAAATTTGGTTACCCTTTTCATTTTACTTTATTTTTTAAAGATTTCAATTGCAGTACCTTACTCCCAAGCAATTGGAAAAAAACATAAATAGTTATGTCACCTAGCTCTAATTTATAAGAAAAAACCAATTTCGCCATTTTAAGGGATAGATGGAAATTGCACTTCTTGAAAACTATTTGCAAGTTATAAGAAAAGGAATTCTCCATGTGATTAACGTGCATGTGCTCTCCATAGTTGTTAATAGCGTTTCGCGGTCCGTCGCGGTGAAGCTTCAAAAGCTATAGCGGTGTCGCGACGCGGTACTTTTTCGCGGTTTCTGATATGACATATTTATATAGATATATGACACAAAATTAGTAATACTTGTAAACATTTAGTTAAATTCTTCCATGTTTATTGCAAAATATCAATTACATATTCGATTAAATTATATTCAATTACAAAAATTAAGAAACTCATCAATACATCACAAAATTATATCACAAACGTATAACAATTATAAACACATTAATCATTATATCACAAAGTATAAATTAATCAATATAAATTAATACATATCTATATTATTATATCACCATTATATATCAAATTAACAAATTAATAAAAATAGATTATCAAATTACCCAGAAAAAAACAGAAAAAAAACAGAAAAAAAAAACAGGAAAAAAAATTAAACCACCGGGATTCCCGATTTTCCGCGATTGCGCCGCGACCGCGAAACCGCGATAGCGCCGCTAAGTGCCGCTATAGCGGGATTTCTCGTTGTCGACCGCGACGCGCAAAGACACCGCGGTAAAGCTCCGCGATAGCGCCGCTATTCGCCGCTATTCACAACTATGGTGCTCTCTACCTTTTTAGACCACAAGATTAGTGACTGAGGTAGTCAAAATCGCGAGTTGGATCGTAGAATACGATCCTAGCGGTATAAATCGAGTTAAATCGTATTAAAAATTGTTGGTTGATAGAATCAGAGAGGATCGTCGATCTAGATCGTAAAATCGTAGAATCGTAGAATCCAGTGCGATTCAATCTTGGCACTTTTCAATTGGATCGATGCAGGGTTATCTCAAATAAAAAAACATCCATTGGTCTTCAATCCAACATCTCAACACTCCCAAGTCTCAGAATCCTAGTTTCATCGCTCATCATCGATGTAAGTGGATGTGGAGATTACATGGAGGATAATGATAACATCTTGAACGATTTGCTAGATTAGAACATTAGAAAGATAGATGTTTTGCTATAAAATTTGTTGTATTAAAAGACCTTATGAATTGTTAGTTTGCTTTCGAAATTTATCACTTGTTAGTTTGTGGTTTGATTTCAGTGTTATAGTTGGCAAAAAATCCTCTATCCCCGTCAGTGTATGTCCCCGTGTCCCCAGCCAATCACAATTCACCATGTGTATATATAATTAAAACAAATATTTATATAGTAAATTCTGATTGGTTAGGGACACGGGGACATACACAAACGGGGACAGAGGATTTTCACCCGTTAGAGTTGTATTGGTATTCTCATTTTTTCCCTTGAAGTATTGTTATATTATTATTTTTCCGCATTAGCATATAGAATGATGTCTTATTGGCATAAATTTATCATGAAATATTATTTAAATAGTTTTTCGGATCTTCCGTTCCGTGCTACGATCCTCGTGTTTACGATTTTTTAGAACCCTTCCGTTCATAGTCAAATTTACGATCTTGACAACCTTTGTTATGAGTTCAAGTGGTTATT
Organism: Vinca minor; assembly: GCA_026122235.1. Lineage (NCBI taxonomy): Eukaryota > Viridiplantae > Streptophyta > Magnoliopsida > Gentianales > Apocynaceae > Vinca > Vinca minor. The sequence goes on along the minus strand of JAOCZM010000129.1, from coordinate 2,766,835 downwards.
TTGTCAAATAATTTAAGAATATTGCTAGTGAGTTCAAATGGTTATTTTGTCAAATAATTTGAGAATATTGCCCCATTTTATTCTACATCAGTGTCACGTAGCCATATGAATTATCTTCTCTGGCATGTTTTCTCCATTACCAGTCAACGTCGAACAACTGGAATATTTGGGAATTTTCTGTTGTTCCTATACATGTTCTTATTATTTAACACTGGTCATTTGAATATTTTTCCAATTATATATACACGTGACGAATTGTCAGTGGTTGGTTACAGGGAATGGAACATATACAGGCACTGCAGAAGACAAGGTGGCGGGCGTAACATTCGCCCCCGAGTTTTTTAAAAAACACTATTATATATAATAAATTTTATATATAGTTTGAAATATTTTATCAAATTCACCTTTCAATATTTTATTTTATTTTTTACAGTTTTTATATGTATTTAGGTATATTGTTGCAGTTTTTGTCCTTAACACTAAATTTCTAAATTCGACTGTGACTCGTCCTCCACCCACGGAAAGTCATATATGTCAATCGAGACACATTTGAAGATTTGTTCACCCAGCAGAAATTTTGTTACAACCAACAAAAATGGGATAGAGAAGTGACTAAAAAAAATGAGGACCACACTTTTATAATAATTGGAATATTATAATAATTCACCCAATGCAAGTCTGACTGCTTGTGAATTGGATCTATAAACTTTTGGAATACAAACGTACCACGTGAAAATAATGGATTGCTTATTCAACCCGCTACCTTTATATATATATATATATATATATATATATATATATATATATATATATATATATATATATATAATCCAACCTCTCAACACTCCCAAGTTTCAGAATCCCAGTTTCATCGCTCATCATCGATGTAAGTGGATGTGGAGATTACATGGGGGATAATGATAACATCTTGAATGATTTGCTAGATTAGAACAATAGAAAGATAGACGTGTTGCTATAAAATTTGTTGTATTAAAAGACCTTATGAATTGTTGGTTTGCTTTCGAAGTTTATCACTTGTTAGTTTGTGGTTTGATTTCAGTGTAATAGTTTTATTGGTATTCTCATTTTTTCACTTGAAGTATTGTTATATTATTATTTGTCCTCATTAGCATATAGAATGATGTCTTATTGGCATAAATTTATCATGAAATATTATTTTAATAGTTTTTCGGATCTTCCGTTCCGTCCTACGATCCTCGTGTTTTCGATTTTTTAGAACCCTTCCGTTTAGAGTCAAATTTACGATCTTGACAACCTTTGTTATGAGTTCAAATGGTTATTTTGTCAAATAATTTAAGAATATTGCCCCATTTTATTCTACATTAGTGTCATGTAGCCATATGAATTATCTTCTCTGGCATGTTTTCTCCATTACCAGTTAACATCGAACAACTGGTATATTTGGGAATTTTCTAGTGTTCCTATACATGTTCTTACCATTTAAAATTGGTCATTTGAATATTTTTCCAATTACATATACACGTGACGAATTGTCAGTGGTTGGTTACAGAAATTGGAACATATACAGGCATTGAAGAAGACAAGGGGGCGGGGGTAACATTCGCCCCCCGAGATTTTTAAAAAATACTACAAGATATAGTAAAATTTTATATATAGTTTAAAATATTTTATCAAATTCGCCTTCTAATATTTTATTTTATTTTTATAATTTTTATATGTATTTAGGTATATTGTTGAAGTTTTTGTCCTTAACGCTAAATTCTTAAATTCGGGCTGTGACTCGTCCTCCCACACACGGAAAGTTGTATACGTCAATCGATACACATTTGAAGATTCGTTCACCCCAGAAGAAATTTTGTTACAACCATACAAAAATGATTAATAAAAAATGAGGATCACACTTTTATAATAATTGGAATATTATAATAATTCACCCAATGCAAGTCTGACTGCTTGTGAATTGGATCTATAAACTTTTGGAATACAAACGTACCGTGTGAAAATAATGAGTAAAATTATTCTAGTTGGATTCTATTTTTTAGTAATACCTTTAATATAAAGACTAAATAAATATAAAAAATAAAATTATATTCTAAATTATAGCATACTTATACATATATATATATATATATTTATAAAATAAAAAATTATTTTAAGATGAAATTTTTCGTGACAAATACATGTTTTCTCATTCGCAGTGAAGAATATTTTCCTCAGTAAATTTGGTTACCCTTTTGATTTTACTTTATTTTTTTAAAGATTTCAACTGTAAATACCTTACTCCCAAGCAATTGGAAAAAAACATAAATAGTTATGTCATCTATCTCCAATTTATAAGAAAAAACCAATTTCGCCATTTTAAGGGATAGATGGAAATTGTACTTCTTGAAAACTATTTGCATATTATAAGAAATAGAATTCTCCATGTGATTAACGTGCATGTGCTCTCGACCTTTTTAGACCACAAGATTAGTAAGTAAGGTTGTCAAAATCGCAAATTAGGTTATAAGGTTGTCAAAATCGCAAATTTGACCCAGAACGGAAAGGGTCTAAAAAATCGTAAACACGAGGATCGTAGCACGGATCGGAAGATCAGAAAAAATTATTAAAATAATATTTCAAGAAAAATTTATGTCAATAATACATCATTTTATATGCAATTGAGCAAAAAAAAATTAATATAACAATACTTTTATAATAATTGGAATATTATAATAATTCACCCAATGCAAGTCTGACTGCTTGTGAATTGGATCTATAAACTTTTGGAATACAAACGTACCACGTGAAAATAATGGATTGCTTAGTTATATTCTTTTAGGCGAACAAGTCTTCCGCTACCTTTGTATTTAATTCAACCTCTCAACACTCCCAAGTTTCAGAATCCTAGTTTCATCGCTCATCATCGATGTAAGTGGATGTGGAGATTACATGGGAGATAATGATAACATTTTGAATGATTTGCTAGATTAGAACAATAGAAAGATAGACGTGTTGCTATAAAATTTGTTGTATTAAAAGACCTTATGAATTGTTGGTTTGCTTTCGAAGTTTATCACTTGTTAGTTTGTGGTTTGATTTCAGTGTAATAGTTTTATTGGTATTCTCATTTTTTCCCTTGAAGTATTGTTATATTATTATTTTTCCTCATTAGCATATAGAATGATGTCTTATTGGCATAAATTTATCATGAAATATTATTTTAATAGCTTTTTCGGATCTTCCGTTCCGTCCCTACGATCCTCGTGTTTTCGATTTTTTAGAACCCTTCCGTTTAGAGTCAAATTTACGATCTTGACAACCTTTGTTATGAGTTCAAATGGTTATTTTGTCAAATATTTTAAGAATATTGCCCCATTTTATTCTACATCGGTGTCACGTAGCCATATGAATTATCATCTCCGGCATGTTTTCTCCATTATCAGTCAACATCGAACAACTTCCATATTCACCCCCCTACCATTTATGGTAGGTGTTTATTAAGAGAGAACACTTGTTGCATAGGAATGTAACACATATTTAAAAAGTACGCAACATCGGTCTTACGAGTATTCAATATATCACCGACACTTTTTAACGTTCGGGACAATAGCTGCGGCAGTGAAAATCATCCTTTCCTAAACCTAGTAAAATATTGTATGAATTCCTGACCACCAGAGTATTTAATTTTGAAAGAAACCTAATCCTAATTCTGGGATTTTAGAAGAAGAACTTTGAACAAGTTATTCAGCAAAAAGGCTTTAATGTAGTTGTCGCGGTGCTAAAAAACTATTCGCGGTATTTCATGATTTCTTTGTTCTAATGGAACTTCTTACCAATGTACATTATTTATGATTAATTGACTTTATATTTGTTTTTTCTCATTTTGTATGATTGGGAGGGTGTTGAATTCAAAATCTATTATTTCGAATACGTAAATTCCAGGATAATTTGTTAACCAATATTGGACATGTATTCTTCATGCTTTGAGCTTGATGACTAGGCTAATTAGTTCATCTTGCATTATCAATGCATGAATGATGATTATTTAGTAGTTTATGTATATATTGAGTCATTGAGCTTGCGAAAAATATATTTAAAAAAAAACTATGGTTTTTCTTTCGTTTATTAAGGAATTAATTTATGATTTCAAGCAGTGACGGATGCACACTTTAGCGAGTGGAGTCACACATCCCTACTGAAAAAATTGTTTAATTCTAATTATATTCTAAATGTTATTCAGCAAAAAAAATTGTTTATTTGTTATAGACTTTTGGTTTCTACAAAGTTATATTTAATTTAAATAAGCTTTCTTGGTGACCTAATATTCAACTAGCATAACATGGACAGCTAAGTCTAATTATTTTGCTTGATTTCTCGATGACTTGTTCATATTCAATCGTCACTCAATAATAACCCATCCATTATTATAATGTATAACTTGTTTACTTCCACGTTGGTCGATCGGCTTCAAGAAAGGGATTTTCCGTGCTGATTGCAGTCTGTACCAGGGAAATAATAATAAGAAAAGGTGGTGGGAGTTGAAGATGAGTATTTTAGATTATTTATCTGTCAATTTCTATTTTAATATTAAATATTTAAATAAAATACGAGAATGTGAATATCACTGAGTTATGTAGTAGGAATTGTTTTGGAGATTTCATAATCTTTGACGAAGAACTTAAGACGCACTTGAATTGAGTCTGGTTTAAAATAAAACCAAAACTTCTAACATGTGGAACTTCATCTTTTCTCATTAAAAAAAACCAATTTTTTTTAATTAACTCAAAGGATATCTAGTCTCAATTCCCTTACACCCATATAAAATGGAGCATCGAAACCTTCCATCTGGTAAAACGCACTTTACCATAAATAGTACTTTAGCAATTTAGTTTTTAATAATTAAAACTATTTATATTGATAGAGCCAAAGTCGGCCAAAAAGGGGAGGGGGACTTAAACCAAAACCTCCCAAAAGGTGGAAAAACCACCCAAAACATATAAGATAGCTAAGCAATGCAACCTTGCACATTCAAGTGTATGCACAAGTGTGTTACAATTAATACCATGCTATGATGCAAAACCAAAGAAACCCAAACATAAGATCACAAGCCAAGTTTGCTAAGGCATCCGTGACAGAATTTTTCTCTCGATAAACATGAACAACCTTGCAATCACCAATAAAAGAAAGCATTTTGCGGTCACTAAAAAATCGAAACATTTCAGCCACCATGACCAACAAAATACGAATATACGACACGTGTCTTGTAACCAAATTACAAGACTCGAAGCATTTTGCGATCACTAAAAATCGAAGCATTTCAGCCACCGTGACCAATAAAACGCAAGCATAAGGAAGAAAACGCCGTCCCTAAACAACCCAGATGCAGCAATCCTTTTTATCTCCATAGGTAAATGATGATGAGCCATATAGGATTTGGATAATTTTGTAACCCATGCTTCATTTGCCAAGCTATCAACGACCTTGTTGGTCTCACGATAAATGTGTTTCGATGTTCTTGTGCCAAAAAGCCGAAGTTAAATCGGAACGTCACTGAAGCAATAAAAATATTCAAGAAAATACAGTAGCTTAAGTTTCATACCCAGTAGCTTCTACAACAATATTGGTTGAGTAGTACCCAAAATATTACTCCCAGTAACACAATTAGTGCTTGATTCCCAGCAATATTTTCTTTAAGTTCCGAAATGGTGTTACTTTGATTAATAGGGATGACGTCATCCATTGTAGGTGTGACGTCATCATCAGCAAAAAGCCAGCCACAAGATAAAGTGGTCCACTAACAAATATGGAGAGGAAGCAAAGTAATGAAGCAAATATGGAGATTCAAAGTCGGAGTACTGCTGAATGCAAATACTCAGACTATCTTTCACCAAATCTTGCCGATCTAAAAGTGTATATGAAGTTTCCATATTGGTTACGTGTGGATCTTCTTCCTGAAGAACCTGCGAAGAACATCCAAGAAATCCGAAAATTCACCCATGGCCGATCATGGATTTTCTTAGATAGAGGGGTTCTCCAAGCTCTCAATAGACCAGAAATGCCATTTAATATCCCGATCTGTACCGGAAATGATGGAAATCTGAACTTAAAGCCACCAAAGATGGTGTTTTTAGAAAAGATTAATGGCCAAAAAAAAAAAAATATTCAAGAGCAATAAAATTGGACAGAAAGATGTATGGAGCATGACCAGAAGCAAAATCCAATCTTTACCCTCTTTTTCTTATATTACCATTTTAATAGCTTCAAGAGAAAGCAAACCCACTAAAACTCTTTGAAAGCTAGCAAAACGGATAGAAATATAAAATGAAGCTCCAAGAAAAAGCGTACAAATAAAAAGGCGAAAAGCCGTGACCAATCTAAGAACAGACCAAAAATAAATAAATAATCTAAACTAATCCTACCAAAAGATGATAGTTTTAGTTAGATTATTCTTCAAAAAGCATACAAAAGCAAGAAGAGCCCCATATTTTCTCTAGAGAGGATTTACTCTAGAGAGAGAATTTTTCTTGCGTAGGTGTCGGATTGATTATTAATACTTTAGCAATTTAGTTACTTACTTGACTCCCCTTAAAATGTATTCAAAAAAATAAAATGATTTTTATTTTCTTTTGTATAAAATGATTTCAAGATTTGAATGGTGGAGAATACACCAAAGCATATGTGTCACCAGATTAGTTTTCTTTCGGGCCTTTTGCATAAACATCGTAAGTACCTTTAGTTAGCAACAACGTACTGTTCAATATTAGATTTCGTATACAATTTCACATACATAGTCGAACATGATTGTGTATCTCCATAAATGATGCCATTATATTGCTTATATTTTAGTTTATTTTACATTTTTTTATAATTTGTTGAACACTATATACCAAAAAAATTGTGTGCCGTCCGATACACGATCATATCACCAAATCGTATATGGACCAATAACTTTCGAGTTGGCAACCATACCTGATTCGAAACTTTATAATTATGATTTCGCTACTAAAGAAGTTAGAAGAATAAAATTGAGAGTTATGAAATTAGATCTTTTATAACTTTATAATTATGAAAGTGAAAAAATATTTTTTTCCATCATATGCTTCTTATATTGAGGGAGTTGCAACACAACAGCTATTAATAAATTGATTCCCCCGGTGGTAACTTGCTAGTCTACTCTACTATTCATCCCAGGTGGGAAAATATTGAGGGAGTTGCAACACATGTCAATTTCAATCTCAGTAAACATTTTCTCTGCCTTTTATTAATCATAACTTTACTTTTTTTGAGACTATAAATTCTCCTACTCAGAGTCATTAACATGTACCAAATACTACGAAGAGAAACATGGCTAAATTGGCTTCCTTCCTAATGCTTTTGTTCGTTGTCTCTGCAGGTTTATCTCTCTCACTTTCATTCATTCTTACAAAACTAATATTTATGACACTACCGTTCTACCCTTTTTGTTGTTAAAGCCACTTATAGTTAAAGTCATCTTTTATTTACATAATATTTCTAGTTAAAATGGGTTTTTGTAGTTCTTGAAAGTGATGCTTCTGTTGAGGAAGGGGGCCTTGGCATCCAACTGCCCAGGAAAATTCTTCCAAATGTAGAAATTATATACCAGATAATTAAATCGCCTGAAAGCAATGAAAGTTTGGGATGTCAAACCTACGGCCAGTTGTGCAATAGTGTCACTCTTGTGTGTTGTGAGCCGTTCCACTGTGAATATACAAGTTATAGTCCTCCATCTGGACATTGTGTACGTTGAATGTAGTACTAGTTCGAAATATATCTTTTAAATAAAGATGACAATATAGTTGTCATTATAATGTGTGTTAAACTATGTGTTGTTTTCATTGTTAATAGTGTAATTTGAATAAATGGAGTTTGAGCTAATAGTCACAGGTCACAACCTAGGATCTACTACCTAGGGTTGGAGGCAAGGGCAGTACCCACAAAAATCTCCTCCTGTTCGTTAAAATGAAGAAATAGTTGTATTGTTCTGCTTTTCTTAGCATGAATAATCCGTTCTATTTCACTATGCCTAATTTTTTAATTTTAAAGGTCATTTACATTAAATGTTTTTTATTTTTTCTTAGCATGAATTATTTATGGCGAGGTCCCATCTTCTCTCGCATGTCCAGTTCCGTCAGCATTAAACAACTGAAATATTTGGGAATTGCCACTATTTAAAATTTGTTATTTGAACATTTTTTTTTAATTATATATACACCTGGCGAATTGTTAATAGTTGGGTACATGAATTGGTACATATAAAGGCAGAGACGAACACGTGGGGGAGGTAGTCGCTCCAGATATTTCTAAACATACTTCCTGTCACACCCCGTAACCGGAATGGTGACATGTACGTATCCCATTGGTCGATGGAACATCAAAGCCCACAACAGAGTTACTAAAAAAATTCAATTATGAAATATAATCTAAAAATAAGAATTAAGCAGCGGTATTAAGTTACTATAAGTGAAATGACTCTAAGTATTACAAAGGAAATTGTTCAATAATACTATAAATGAAATACTCTAAGTGAATAAATGAAATAGCTAATGATCACTATCGATCCTCACTACAAAAAATGACTTACAATTTTCGTCACGAAAGGTTATTTATTCGTCACGAAGAAAAATTTCGTCAAGAAAAGTGAGCATTAGGGACAATATTTTCGTCATGAAAAGTACATAGGTTCGTCACAAAAAGTTTGGTGACAAAGCTAACTTGGTTTTATATTTTTTCATTCCAATAGTAAAAGTTTTTGTTTTCAAAGAAAATTTGTTCACTTAACCATTTAGTTTTCTATTGAACCCGCAAGCAAGTCTGCTCACTAAACTTTTTCATTTAAAGGCTCAAAAATTAAAAAAATAAACTTTAGTTAGTCGAGCCCTTTAATTCCTATCACATCATTAACTGTATTGGAATTTCCTTAATTAATTTGAGATGCGGGCTTAATTTACTTTTCGGATATTTCATATTCGACTAATTCAAATTAAATTATATATTTCAATATATTTTAATATTTTAATATTTTGTCTATTCAAATATTTTCTTTTACTTTTTTTTTTTATATTATTCAAGACCCACATCGAAATTGTATAAAATTTTCAAATTTGACGACATTATAAATAAAGGTAGTGGGTAGGATGTTTAATCAATGACTTTGTTCATTTACTTTTTAGTCTATTAAATTGAGTAAAAAATCTAAATTGGTTTTTGATTTTTTATTCCAGCAGTCAAAATTTTTTCAAAGAAAATTAGTTTCCGAACCATTTAGTTTTCTGTTGGACCCGTATACGAACTTCTCTCCAAACTTTTTTCATTAAAAGAATAAAAAATAAAATAAAAAAATTAGTTGATCGAGTCATTGAATGAGTTGTAATTTGCCCCAATAAATTGGAGAGCAGTAGTTTATTTGTTTTTGAATGGTTCATTTAAAACGTTAATTTTTTCAAGAAAACTTACAATACCGACCAAGAGAAATCATTGAAATAATATTCTCTCTTACAAGATATTTTTTTTTGATATTTTTCATATAAATACAAATTTCTTATATATTATTTTCTTATATATAGTTAGGTTTGAAAAACCAAAACAAAATATTAGTGTTGAGTATCATTTTTCACTTTTATGCTATTTAATATTTTCTTAACAATGCATAACATGGCTCTTACGCAAGTGTGTGTGCGTGTGTGTGTATATATATAAATATATAGAATTCTTTGAGAAGCAAAGGAAGAATACCTTCTTGTTGGTCTATGGAATTGCCACCATTTAATTAACCAATTTGGTAAAGGCTGATTATAAATCTCGGCACAAATTTTATAAACCAAGTATGACTTTTCTTTTCATTTTCATGTAAGAAAACCTTATCGAATGCCTGGATATAATCCCAATAATTACACTTAATCTGTGTATTCTGATAAGAATAATTCCTTTCTCTAAAGGGAGAAATTCCCCATTCTTCAATGGATATAATCCTTTTAATAACAATTTTGGAGAAATTATAAATTTCCTTCATATTGCCACTTGTAAAGTGTTGAAAGTCACACCCATTATTTGAAAGTATTACCTCATAATAATGTTGGGTTTTAGATGTTTCTACAGTATAACTGTATGTACTAAGATACCTTCCAAAAAGTACCCAAGGCTGATTTGCCCATTTATGATCATCACCATTTAATAAGAGTATAACTCTTTCCTTATGATTTTTAATCATACATTTATCTTTTTGTTTGTTGTCATCTACAATACGAGCAAAAGAAGGAGCAACATAAGAACTGGAAGAGATATTACCTTCCTTTTGTTTTTTAAACTCCAGAAATGCCTGGTATTCTTCATCGTTTATCCATGATATATTAGAAGCTATAAGCTTCTTATTTCAAGGTTGAACCAAGATATTATCTGGTCCTCTACCACGTCCACCTCTTCCTCTATAAGAGGAATTGCCTCTACCACGAGCCTGCATAGCTGCACAAGAAAATTTAATTGAATTATTCATTTAAATATTCTCTAGTTAAAAAATCCGGTAGATGATTATCTTCACATTTTTTATAAACAATTTCAAAATCAAAAGGGGTTAAGTGTGCTTGCCACCTTGCAAACATTTGTTTAGAAACATCATGTTTAAAATCTTTAAGAAACATAAATTTAGCAGATTTGCAATCAGTTTTAATAATAAATTTTTGATTATATAAATCATCTTGAAATTTTAAAACACATTAGACTATAGCTAAGATTTCTTTTGCAATAGTTGCATAATTTTTTACATGCGGTATTCCATTTTCCCAGAATAAAATCTAACAAGATATTCTTGTTTATTAGAGGGATCAACCTGTTTTAAAATACCCCCCATAACCTATGTCAGGGGCATCAATTTCAATAATTTTATCCCATTGTGGATTAGCTAACATGAGACAAGGTAAAGTAATAACTTTACTCTTAATCTTTTTAACAGCATTAGTATGATCTATAGACCAAGGTTTAGAGTTTTTTTAATCTATCATATAAGATAGCGGTATCCTGAGCAAGATTTTTGTAATAGGGAGAAATATAATTTAAACTTCCTAAAAACCTTTGTAACTGAGTTTTATCAGTAATTTCATCTGGGAATTTAAATCCAAACTCTATACTTCTATTTTGGGAATGATATTTCCTTTTTCAATATTATGACCCCAAGAATCTAATCTTAGTTTGAAATAAAGACATTTTTGGTTTAGATATTACCAACCCATTAGCAATAACACATTTTTTGAAAATGTCTAAATGTTTAAAATGTATCTCAATTGTCTTAGAAAATATTAAGATATCATCGATATCGACAATTATAAATTCACTATAATGAATAAAAATATCATTCATAATTTTCTGAAATTCATAAGGAGTATTTTTTTAAGCCAAAATAACATTCGATTCATAATGTCCAAAAGGAACATTAAAAGCGGTTTTATATCTATCGGATTTATTCATTTGAATTTTCCGATAGCTTTCGATTTTAAATCAAACTTTGAAAATATTACAGAGTCATATAATCGGTCTAATAAATTTTTCTTCGTCACCTATGGGCCGTCGGTAATGGTCTTTCGTAACTAATCACGCATTTTGTCACGAAAGGTATTAGTGCCGACTAAATTTCGTCAAGAAAAGTGAGCATTAGGGCCAATTTTTATGTCACGAAAAGTATGTAGGTTCGTCACCAAAAGTTTTTCTAAAAATTTAAAAAATTAAAGCCATGTGGAGCCGAGGCCCATTTCAATAAGGCAGAATAAAGTCTCCCCCTTTTCAAATTGATGGGAATTGAACTCAAGACCTCCCACATTTATGTTGTGCAGTGAGCCATTGAGCTACGTTGAACTTTTGTTACTCAATGTTCATATTATATTTATTATAATGGAGTTTTGAATTTTGAACGTTTACTTATTTTAATTTTTCTTTGTGTTTTGATTTCTTTTTTTTATGAACCAAATTAAAATCAATACATTTTCATCAATGTATTTGTGCATTAAATTGTTATTAAAATATGAGTAAAATTATTCTTGTTGGATTGTATTTTTTAGTAATACCTTTAATATAAAGACTAAACAAATATAAAAATTAAAATTATATTATAAATTATAGCATACTTATACATATATATTTATAAAATAAAAAATTATTTTAAGACGAAACTTTTCGTGACAAATACAAATTTTCTTATTCGCGACGAAGAACGTTTTCCTCAGCAAATTTGGTTACCCTTTTCATTTTACTTTATTTTTTAAAGATTTCAATTGCAGTACCTTACTCCCAAGCAATTGGAAAAAAACATAAATAGTTATGTCACCTAGCTCTAATTTATAAGAAAAAACCAATTTCGCCATTTTAAGGGATAGATGGAAATTGCACTTCTTGAAAACTATTTGCAAGTTATAAGAAAAGGAATTCTCCATGTGATTAACGTGCATGTGCTCTCTACCTTTTTAGACCACAAGATTAGTGACTAAGGTAGTCAAAATCGCGAGTTGGATCGTAGAATACGATCCTAGCGGTATAAATCGAGTTAAATCGTATTAAAAATTGTTGGTTGATAGAATCAGAGAGGATCGTCGATCTAGATCGTAAAATCGTAGAATCCAATGCGATTCAATCTTGGCACTTTTCAATTGGATCGGTACCGGGTTATCTCAAATAAAAAACATCCATTGGTCTTCAATCCAACATCTCAACACTCCCAAGTCTCAGAATCCTAGTTTCCACGCTCATCATCGATGTAAGTGGATGTGGAGATTACATGGAGGATAATGATAACATCTTGAACGATTTGCTAGATTAGAACATTAGAAAGATAGATGTTTTGCTATAAAATTTGTTGTATTAAAAGACCTTATGAATTGTTAGTTTGCTTTCGAAATTTATCACTTGTTAGTTTGTGGTTTGATTTCAGTGTTATAGTTGGCAAAAAATCCTTAGTCCCCGTTAGTGTATGTCCCCGTGTCCCCAGCCAATCACAATTCACCATGTGTATATATAATTAAAACAAATATTTATATAGTAAATTCTGATTGGTTAGGGACACGAGGACATACACAAACGGGGACAGAGGATTTTCACCCGTTATAGTTGTAATGGTATTCTCATTTTTTCCCTTGAAGTATTGTTTTATTATTTTTCCGCATTAGCATATAGAATGATGTCTTATTGGCATATATTTATCATGAAATATTATTTTAATAGTTTTTCGGATCTTCCGTTCCGTGCTACGATCCTCGTGTTTACGATTTTTTAGAACCCTTCCGTTCATAGTCAAATTTACGATCTTGACAACCTTTGTTATGAGTTCAAATGGTTATTTTGTCAAATAATTTAAGAATATTGCTAGTGAGTTCAAATGGTTATTTTGTCAAATAATTTGAGAATATTGCCCCATTTTATTCTACATCAGTGTCACGTAGCCATATGAATTATCTTCTCTGGCATGTTTTCTCCATTACCAGTCAACGTCGAACAACTGGAATATTTGGGAATTTTCTGTTGTTCCTATACATGTTCTTATTATTTAAAATTGGTCATTTGAATATTTTTCCAATTATATATACACGTGACGAATTGTCAGTGGTTGGTTACAGGAAATGGAACATATACAGGCACTGCAGAAGACAAGGTGGCGGGCGTAACATTCGCCCCCGAGTTTTTTAAAAAACACTATTAGATATAATAAATTTTATATATAGTTTGAAATATTTTATGAAATTCACCTTTCAATATTTTATTTTATTTTTTACAGTTTTTATATGTATTTAGGTATATTGTTGAAGTTTTTGTCCTTAACGCTAAATTTCTAAATTCGGCTGTGACTCGTCCTCCACCCACGGAAAGTCATATATGTCAATCGAAACACATTTGAAGATTTGTTCACCCAGCAGAAATTTTGTTACAACCATACAAAAATGGGATAGAGAAATGACTGAAAAAGATGAGGACCACACTTTTATAATAATTGGAATATTATAATAATTCACCCAATGCAAGTCTGACTGCTTGTGAATTGGATCTATAAACTTTTGGAATACAAACGTACCACGTGAAAATAATGGATTGCATATTCAACCCGCTACCTTTATATATATATATATATATATATATATATGAATGGAACATAGATAATTTTACCCAAAACCAAATATTTAGTCATATGCATAGAATGCTTATGTATTCTACTATTTGTAAAACTGAAGGTAATAGTGACCTTAATATTGCAAAAATGATAATTGCAGGTTTTACAGGCCAACTAAAAGGTTGGTGGGATAATTATTTAAAACCTGAAACTAGAGAAGGTATTTTAAGAACAGTTAAACTGGAAAATGGTGAAACTAAAGAAAATGTAGTTTATACACTTGTAGTTCAGATTATTGAACATTATTGGAACATTTTCTGAAAATTTTGATACTATTAGAACTTTATTACAAAATCTTAGGTGTAAAACACTTACTGATTTCAGATGGTATAAAGATACTTTTCTTAATAGAGTATTACTATTACCAGAGAGTGATAGTACTCATTGGAAAGCTAAGTTTATAGATGGCTTACCGCATTTGTTTGCAGAAAGGATTAGAAAATCTTTAAAAGGTAATAAACCTACAATTCCTTATCAGGAATATACTTATGGGAAGTTAATAGGAACTTGTACCCAGGAAGGTTTGAACCTTTGTAATGAAATTAAATTGAATCAACAATTAAAAAACCAAAGAATTGTTGAAAGAAAACAATTAGGTGAATTTTGTGGCCAATTTGGTATGGATATGCCTACTTATAAGCATAAAGGTAAAAAGAAAATTGTTGATAAACCTCCTTATTATAGGAAGAAGAAAAGAAAGTATTCTAACAAGAAATTAGAGGAAAAAGCTGATAAAAAAGAAAAAAGGAAATCCTTTAAGAAAAATAAAAATTATAATAAGAAGAAAGACAAAATAATTGTCTGTAATAAATGTCATAAAGTTGGTCATATTGCTAAGAATTGCTGGACCAAAAAAGAGATTAAAAATCTTGAATTTGATGATGAAATCAAAGATAAACTATGTAAATTATTATTAGATTCGACTGATAGTTCAAATCAATCTGATAGTTTAGATTTAATAGAAAGTGATTATACTAGTACATCCAGTGAATCTGAATGTGAACCTTGTCAAATAGGACAATCATGTATAAAGCCTAGAAAGGATGAACAGCTTTATAAGATGATATCACAATTTCAAGATGAAGATCATGAAATTAATGTATTAGAATCTGATCATTGGATAGAATTGTTAAAAACAATTAAAGATCCAGAATTAAGATTAAAAATGATAGATCAGATGGGTAATACTCCTAGTACCTCTAAAGGTAAAAATGATAATAGAGAATTTGATATTAACAAATATAAGGAAGAATATAGTATGTCTGAAGTTCATAAAATGATCTTAGAAAATAAAAATTCTAAGGAAAAACCAACTTCAGTATCTGATATTCTTAAGGAGATTGATAATCTTAAATCTGATATAAAAGATTTAAAGAAGAAAAATATTCAAAATGATACAAGGCTTTCTAATTTAGAAACCTTAACCATTGTAGAAAAAATTGATAAAAAATTTAAAAATAAAGAAAAAGAAGAAATTCTTAAAGAATCTTCTGAAACTGAAAAGGAAGAATTTTTACAAATTCTTGAGTATGTTACTATACAAAAATGGCATATTAAGATAACTCTCTTAATTGGGAATTATTATTCTCAGGAATTTACTGCTCTATTTGATAGTGGTGCAGATTTGAATATTATTCAAGAAGGGGTAATACCTACTAAATATTTTGAAAAAACCACCCATAATATTAAACATGCAGGTGGTGATAGAATGGATATTAAATATAAATTATCCAAAACTATGGTTTGTACTGATGGTAAATGTATACCATTAAGTTTTTTATTAACTAAAAATAAGTTATCAGTTCTTGTAATATTAGGACAACCATTTATAAATAAAATTTATCCTTTTAGATGGATAGATAAAGAGAAAATGATTGCGACTTATAAAAATGAACCAATCACATTTAAGTTCATAACTAAACCCTTTACGAAGGTCTTAAATAATTTATATGATGATATTTTATATAAAGAAAAACAATTAGGTTTTCTTAAATATGAAGTTAATATGCTTACAATTGAAGAAAAACTGGAAAATCCTAAGTTAAAGGAAAAGATAGTTAATATAACTAATCAATTTGCTTTAGAAATATGTAATGACCATCCTAATGCTTTTTGGGATAGGAAAAAACATATGGTAAGTTTACCTTATGAGGAAAACTTTAATGAGGAAGATATTCCTACCAAGGCTAGACCTTGTCAAATGAATTCTGAATATTTAGAATTATGTAAAAAAGAAATTCAATCTTTGTTAGAAAGGAAAATTATAGGACCATCTAATTCTCCTTGGTCTTGTACTGCTTTCTATGTTAATAAACACTCAGAAATTGAAAGAGGAGTACCAAGATTGGTAATAAATTATCAAACCCTTAAATAAGGTATTAAAATGGGGTAGATATCCCATTCCAAACAAAAAAGATTTATTGGATAGATTATATGATGCCTTAATATTTTCTAAGTTTGATTTAAAATCAGGATATTGGCAAATTCAAATTAATCCAGTTGATAGGTATAAAACTGCCTTTAATGTACCTTTTGGTCAATATGAATGGTATGTTATGCCTTTTGGTTTGAAAAATGCTCCCTCTGATTTTCAGAGAATTATGAATGATATTTTCATAAATTATATTGATTTTATAATTGTTTATATTGATGATATATTAGTATTCTCTAAGACGATAGAGGATCACTTTAGACACTTGGAAATATTCAAGAAATTAGTCATAGCTAATGGATTAGTAATTTCTAAACCTAAAATGGTTTTATTCCAAACTAAGATTAGATTCTTAGGTCATAATATTGAAAAAGGTGAAATAATACCTATTAGTAGAAGTATAGAATTTGGATCAAAGTTTCCAGATGTAATTACTGATAAAACTCAGTTACAAAGATTTTTAGGAAGTTTAAATTACATTCTACCTTATTATAAGAATTTAGCAGAGGATACATCAATCTTATATGATAGATTAAAAAAGAATCCTAAACCTTGGACTGAAAGTCATACTAAGGTTATACAAAAGATTAAGCAGAAAGTAAAAACTTTGCCTTGCTTAATGATATCTAATCCCAATTGGGATAAAATTATAGAAACTGATGCCTCTGATATAGGGTATGGTGGAATCCTGAAACGAAACAGGTTAATCCTGAAAATAAAAATGAAAATTTGATTAGATTTCATTCAGGAAAATGGAATGCTAGTCAAAAGAATTATGCTACTATAGCTAAGGAAATCCTAGCCATAGTTAAATGTGTTTTAAAATTTCAAGATGATTTATATAATCAGAAATTTATAATAAAAACAGACTGTCAATCAGCTAATTATATGTTTAATAAAGATTTTAAACATGATGTTTCTAAACAAATGTTTGCTAGATGGCAAGCTAATTTAGCTCCATTTGATCTTGAAATCATTTATAAAAAAGGAGAAGATAATAGTCTTCCTGACTTTTTAACTAGAGAATATTTATGAATTATATATGGATAGAAGACCCATATTATATTGCTAGTCAAATTAGCAATAAAACAAGATTATATACTGAAGATGAATGGTTAGATTATATCTATGAGGATAAAATAAATATATTTAATGATCCTAATAGTTTTTTATATAAAAATTTGTATAACTATTCTGTTAATTCAGAAAGGAATGGCCGAACTTACTGTTAACCCTGTTGATCCCCTCAAGCCGTTGAGAGGATAAAAGGCGTTAGGTCGTTAAGGCGAGGTTTAGTGGCTGTTGAGTTTTGAAATGGTTTTCCATGCTTAGACATAATCTGTAAAATCTGAAATCTCTGAAATCTCCATATATGCCGGTAGCTTAAAAGGTCTTGCCCCCTTGATGGTAATCCAACCTCTCAACACTCCCAAGTTTCAGAATCCCAGTTTCATCGCTCATCATCGATGTAAGTGGATGTGGAGATTACATGGGGGATAATGATAACATCTTGAATCATTTGCTAGATTAGAACAATAGAAAGATAGACGTGTTGCTATAAAATTTGTTGTATTAAAAGACCTTATGAATTGTTGGTTTGCTTTCGAAGTTTATCACTTGTTAGTTTGTGGTTTGATTTCAGTGTAATAGTTTTATTGGTATTCTCATTTTTTCACTTGAAGTATTGTTATATTATTATTTGTCCTCATTAGCATATAGAATGATGTCTTATTGGCATAAATTTATCATGAAATATTATTTTAATAGTTTTTCGGATCTTCCGTTCCGTCCTACGATCCTCGTGTTTTCGATTTTTTAGAACCCTTCCGTTTAGAGTCAAATTTACGATCTTGACAACCTTTGTTATGAGTTCAAATGGTTATTTTGTCAAATAATTTAAGAATATTGCCCCATTTTATTCTACATCAGTGTCACGTAGCCATATGAATTATCTTCTACGGCATGTTTTCTCCATTACCGATTAAAATCGAACAAGCTGGAATATTTGGGAATTTTACAGTGTTCCTATACATGTTCTTACCATTTAAAATTGGTCATTTGAATATTTTTCCAATTATATATACACGTGACGAATTGTCAGTGGTTGGTTACAGAAGTTGGAACATATACAGGCATTGAAGAAGACAAGGGTGCGGGGGTAACATTCGCCCCCCGAGATTTTTAAAAAATACTACAAGATATAGTAAATTTTATATATAGTTTAAAATATTTTATCAAATTCGCCTTCTAATATTTTATTTTATTTTTATAATTTTTATATGTATTTAGGTATATTGTTGAAGTTTTTGTCCTTAACGCTAAATTCTTAAATTCGGCTGTGACTCGTCCTCCACACACGGAAAGTTGTATACGTCAATCGAAACACATTTGAAGATTCGTTCACCCAGAAGAAATTTTGTTACAACCATACAAAAAATGATTAATAAAAAAATGAGGATCACACTTTTATAATAATTGGAATATTATAATAATTCACCCAATGCAAGTCTGACTGCTTGTGAATTGGATCTATAAACTTTTGGAATACAAACGTACCATGTGAAAATAATGAGTAAAATTATTCTAGTTGGATTCTATTTTTTAGTAATACCTTTAATATAAAGACTAAACAAATATAAAAAATAAAATTATATTCTAAATTATAGCATACTTATACATATATATATATATATATATATATATATATATATATATATATATATATATATTTATAAAATAAAAAATTATTTTAAGGCGAAATTTTTTAAGTGACAAATACATGTTTTCTCATTCGCGAGTGAAGAATATTTTCCTCGATAAATTTGGTTACCCTTTTGATTTTACTTTATTTTTTTAAAAGATTTCAATTGTAAATACCTTACTCCCAAGCAATTGGAAAAAAACATAAATAGTTATGTCACCTATCTCCAATTTATAAGAAAAAACCAATTTCGCCATTTTAAGGGATAGATGGAAATTGTACTTCTTGAAAACTATTTGCAAGTTATAAGAAATAGAATTCTCCAAGTGATTAACGTGCATGTGCTCTCTACCTTTTTAGACCACAAGATTAGTAAGTAAGGTTGTCAAAATCGCAAATTAGGTTATAAGGTTGTCAAAATCGCAAATTTGACCCAGAACGTAAAGGGTCTAAAAAATCGTAAACACAAGGATCGTAGCACGGATTGGAAGATCCGAAAAAAATAATATAACAATACTTTTATAGTAATTGGAATATTATAATAATTCACCCAATGCAAGTCTGACTGCTTGTGAATTGGATCTATAAACTTTTGGAATACAAACGTACCACGTGAAAATAATGGATTGCTTAGTTATATTCTTTTAGGCGAACAAGTCTTCCGCTACCTTTGTATTTAATTCAACCTCTCAACACTCCCAAGTTTCAGAATCCTAGTTTCATCGCTCATCATCGATGTAAGTGGATGTGGAGATTACATGGGAGATAATGATAACATTTTGAATGATTTGCTAGATTAGAACAATAGAAAGATAGACGTGTTGCTATAAAATTTGTTGTATTAAAAGACCTTATGAATTGTTGGTTTGCTTTCGAAGTTTATCACTTGTTAGTTTGTGGTTTGATTTCAGTGTAATAGTTTTATTGGTATTCTCATTTTTTTCCCTTGAACTATTGTTATATTATTATTTTTCCTCATTAGCATATAGAATGATGTCTTATTGGCATAAATTTATCATGAAATATTATTTTAATATTTTTTCGGATCTTCCGTTCCGTCCCTACGATCCTCGTGTTTTCGATTTTTTAGAACCCTTCCGTTTAGAGTCAAATTTACGATCTTGACAACCTTTGTTATGAGTTCAAATGGTTATTTTGTCAAATATTTTAAGAATATTGCCCCCATTTTATTCTACATCCGTGTCACGTAGCCATATGAATTATCATCTCCGGCATGTTTTCTCCATTATCAGTCAACATCGAACAACTTCCATATTCACCCCCTACCTTTATGGTAGGTGTTTATTAAGAGAGAACACTTGTTGCATAGGAATGTAACACATATTTAAAAAGTACGCAACATCGGTCTTACGAGTATTCAATATATCATCGACACTTTTAACGTTCGGGACAATAGTCTGCGGCAGTGAAAATCATCCTTTCCTAAACCTAGTAAAATATTGTATGAATTCCTGACCACCAGAGTATTTAATTTTGAAAGAAACCTAATCCTAATTCTGGGATTTTAGAAGAAGAACTTTGAACAAGTTATTCAGCAAAAAGGCTTTAATGTAGTTGTCGCGGTGCTAAAAAACTATTCGCGGTATTTCATGATTTCTTTGTTCTAATGGAACTTCTTACCAATGTACATTATTTATCATTAATTGACTTTATATTTGTTTTTTTCTCATTTTGTATGATTGGGAGGGTGTTGAATTCAAAATCTATTATTTCGAATACGTAAATTCCAGGATAATTTGTTAACCAATATTGGACAAGTATTCTTCATGCATTGAGCTTGATGACTAGGCTAATTAGTTCATCTTGCATTATCAATGCATGAATGATGATTATTTAGTAGTTTATGTATATATTGAGTCATTGAGCTTGCGAAAAATATATTTAAAAAAAAAACTATGGTTTTTCTTTCGTTTATTAAGGAATTAATTTATGATTTCAAGCAGTGACGGATGCACACTTTAGCGAGTGGAGTCACACATCCCTACTGAAAAAATTGTTTAATTCTAATTATATTCTAAATGTTATTCAGCAAAAAAAATTGTTTATTTGTTATAGACTTTTGGTTTCTACAAAGTTATATTTAATTTAAATCAGCTTTCTTGGTGACCTAATATTCAACTAGCATAACATGGACTGCTAAGTCTAATTATTTTGCTTGATTTCTCGATGACTGGTTCATATTCAATCGTCACTCAATAATAACCCATCCATTATTATAATGTATAACTTGTTTCCTTTCACGTTGGTCGATCGGCTTCAAGAAAGGGATTTTCCATGCTGATTGCAGTCTATACCAGGGAAATAATAATAAGAAAAGGTGGTGGGAGTTGAAGATGAGTATTTTAGATTATTTATCTGTCAATTTCTATTTTAATATTAAATATTTAAATAAAATACGAGAATGTGAATATCACTGAGTTATGTAGTAGGAATTGTTTTGGAGATTTCATAATCTTTGACGAAGAACTTAAGACGCACTTGAATTGAGTCTGGTTTAAAATAAAACCAAAACTTATAACATGTGGAACTTCATCTTTTCTCATTAAAAAAAACCAATTTTTTTACTTAACTCAAAGGATATCTAGTCTCAATTCCCTTACACCCATATAAAATGGAGCATCGAAACCTTTCCATCTGGTAAAACGCACTTTACCATAAATAGTACTTTAGCAATTTAGTTACTTACTTGACTCCCCTTAAAATGTATTCAAAAAAATAAAATGATTTTTATTTTCTTTTGTATAAAATGATTTCAAGATTTGAATGGTGGAGAATACACCAAAGCATATGTGTCACCAGATTAGTTTTCTTTCGGGCCTTTTGCATAAACATCGTAAGTACCTTTAGTTAGCAACAACGTACTGTTCAATATCAGATTTCGTATACAATTTCACATACATAGTCGAATATGATTGTGTACCTCCATAAATGATGCCATTATATTGCTTATATTTTTGTTTATTTTACATTTTTTTATAATTTGTTGAACACTATATACCAAAAAAATTGCGTACAGTCCGATACACGATCATATCACCAAATCGTATATGGACCAATAACTTTCGAAACTTTATAATTATAATTTCGCTACTAAAGAAGTTAGAAGAATAAAATTGAGAGTTATGAAATTAGATCTTTTATAACTTTATAATTATGAAAGTGAAAAAATGTTTTTTTCCATCATATGCTTCTTATATTGAGGGAGTTGCAACACAACAGCTATTAATAAATTGATTCCCCCGGTGGTAACTTGCTAGTCTACTCTACTATTCATCCCAGGTGGGAAAATATTGAGGGAGTTGCAACACATGTCAATTTCAATCTCAGTAAACATTTTCTCTGCCTTTTATTAATCATAACTTTACTTTTTCTGAGACTGACTATAAATTCTCCTACTCAGAGTCATTAACATGTACCAAATACTACGAAGAGAAACATGGCTAAATTGGCTTCCTTCCTAATGCTTTTGTTCGTTGTCTCTGCAGGTTTATCTCTCTCACTTTCATTCATTCTTACAAAACTAATATTTATGACACTACCGTTCTACCCTTTTGTTGTTAAAGCCACTTATAGTTAAAGTCATCTTTTATTTACATAATATTTCTAGTTAAAATGGGTTGTAGTTCTTGAAAGTGATGCTTCTGTTGAGGAAGGGGGGCCTTGGCATCCAACTGCCCAGGAAAATTCTTCCAAATGTAGAAATTATATACCGAGATAATTAAATCGCCTGAAAGCAATGAAAGTTTGGGATGTCAAACCTACGGCCAGTTGTGCAATAGTGTCACTCTTGTGTGTTGTGAGCCGTTCCACTGTGAATATACAAGTTACAGTCCTCCATCTGGACATTGTGTACGTTGAATGTAGTACTAGTTCGAAATATATCTTTTAAATAAAGATGACAATATAGTTGTCATTATAATGTGTGTTAAACTATGTGTTGTTTTCATTGTTAAAAGTGTAATTTGAATAAATGGAGTTTGAGCTAATAGTCACAGGTCACAACCTAGGATCTACTACCTAGGGTTGGAGGCAAGGGCAGTACCCACAAAAATCTCCTCCTGTTCGTTAAAATGAAGAAATAGTTGTATTGTTCTGCTTTTCTTAGCATGAATAATCCGTTCTATTTCACTATGCCTAATTTTTTAATTTTAAAGGTCATTTACATTAAATGTTTTTTTTATTTTTTTCTTAGCATGAATTATTTATGGCGAGGTCCCATCTTCTCTCGCATGTCCGAGTTCAGTCGACATCAAACAACTGGAATATTTGGGAATTGCCACTATTTAAAATTTGTTATTTGAATATTTTTTTTAATTATATATACACCTGGCGAATTGTCAATGGTTGAGTACATGAATTGGTACATATAAAGGCAGAGACGAACACGTGGGGGAGGTAGTCTCTCCAGATATTTCTAAACATACTTCCTGTCACACCCCGTAACCGGAATGGTGACATGTACGTATCCCATTGGTCGATGGAACATCAAAGCCCACAACAGAGTTACTAAAAAAAATTCAATTATGAAATATAATCTAAAAAATAAGAGTTAAGCGAAATGTATTAAGTTACTATAAGTGAAATAACTCTAAGTATTACAAAGGAAATTGTTCAATAATACTATAAAATGAAATACTCTAAGTGAATAAATGAAATAGCTAATGATCACTATCGATCCTCACTACAAAAAATAAGGACTTACAATTTTCGTCACGAAAGGTTATTTATTCGTCACGAAGAAAAATTTCGTCAAGAAAAGTGAGCATTAGGGACAATATTTTCGTCACGAAAAGTATATAGGTTCGTCACAAAAAGTGTTTCTAAAAATTTAAAGCCATGTGGAGCCGAGACCCATTTCAATAAGGCAGAATAAAGTCTCCCCTTTTCAAATTGATGGGAATTGAACACAAGACCTCCCACATGTACGTTGAGCGGTAAGCCATTGAGCTACGTTGATCTTTCGTTACTCAATGTTCATATTATATTTATTATAATGGATTTTTGAATTTTGAACATTTACTTATTTTAATTTTTCTATGTGTTTTGATTTCTTTTTTTTATGAACCAAATTAAAATTAATACATTTTCATCAATGTATTTGTGTATTAAATTGTTATTAAAATATAAGTAAAATTATTCTAGTTGGATTCTATTTTTTAGTAATACCTTTAATATAAAGACTAAACAAATATAAAAAATACAATTATATTCTAAATTATAGCATACTTATACATATATATTTATAAAATAAAAAAATTATTTTAAGACGAAATTTTTTCAGTGACAAATACATGTTTTTCTCATTCGCGGCGAAGAATATTTTCCTAAGTAAATTTGGTTACCCTTTTGATTTTACTTTATTTTTTTAAATATTTCAATTGTAATACCTTACTCCCAAGCAATTGGAAAAAAACATAAATAGTTATGTCACCTATCTCCAATTTATAAGAAAAAACCAATTTCGCCATTTTAAGGGATAGATGTAAATTGTACTTCTTGAAAACTATTTGCAAGTTATAGAAATGGAATTCTCCATGTGATTAACGTGCATGTGCTCTCTACCCTTTTAGACCACAAGATTAGTGAGTAAGATTGTCAAAATCGCAAATTTGGTCACAAGGTTGTCAAAATCGTAAACACGAGGATCGTAGCACGGATCGGAAGATCCGACAAAATTATTAAAATAATATTTCAAGATAAATTTATGTCAATAATACATCATTTTATATGCAATTGAGGGAAAAAAATAATAATATAACAATACTTCAACGGGAAAAAATAAGAACATCAATAAAACTGTCAAACTGAAATTAAATCACATACTAACAAGTGATAAACTTCGGAAGTAAAC
Source organism: Vinca minor (assembly GCA_026122235.1). Lineage (NCBI taxonomy): Eukaryota > Viridiplantae > Streptophyta > Magnoliopsida > Gentianales > Apocynaceae > Vinca > Vinca minor. The sequence continues at coordinate 2,741,706 of JAOCZM010000129.1, read as the reverse complement.
CAACAATTTATAAGGTCTTTTACTCCAACAAATCTCATAACAACAAGTTTATCTTTCTAATGTTCTAATCTAGCAAACCATTCAAGGAGTTATTATTATCCTCCTTTCAAAAAAAAAAAAAAAAAAAGGCAAAATTGAATCGTAACGGATCCTACGATCTGGATCGTACGATCTTTTACGATACAACTCTCCAGCGATTTTTAGTGCGATTTAACTCGATTTAAACCCTTTGGATCGTAAAATCGTACGATTTTACAATCCAACTCGCGATTTTGACAACCTTGTTTGGTCATTCTTCTGAACTTCTCTTTGGAAAGCTCTCATTTCTTCATTGAATACAATTTCAAGAATATAACAACATAATATATGCTGGTATGCCTACATGATGTAAAAATAATGTCGAAGGAAATGGTTAGTTACAGAAATAAGACCCAACTAATTGGGGTACGAGACAATTCACCTAATGCTAGTTTTGGCTGGTCGTGGATTTAAAAGCAAGGATAGTAGTAAAATAAATCATCATGAAATGGTTGTTATAGACTTTTGATTTCTACAATGTTATATTTAATTTAAATCATCTTTCTTGGTGACCTAATATCCAACTAGCAGAATATGGATTGCTAAGTCTAATTATTTTGTTTGATTTCTCTATGACTGATTCATATTCAATCGTCACTCAATAATAACCCATCCATTATTATAATATACAACTTGTTTCCTTTCACGTTGGTCGATCGGCTTCAAGAAAAGGATTTTCCGTGTTGATTGTAGTCTGTACCAGGGAAATAATAATAAGAAAAAGCGGTTGGAGTTGGAGTTGAAGATGAATATTTTGGATTATTGATCTGTCATTTTCTATTTTTAATATTAAATATTTAAATAAAATAAATGAATGTGAATATCATTGAGTTATGTAGTAGGATTGTTTTTAGAGATTTCACAACCTTTGAGCGAAGAACTTAAAACGCATTTGAATTGAGTCTGGTTTGAAATAAAACCAAAACTTCTAACATGTGGAACTTCATCTTTTCTCATTAAAAAAAACTTTTACTTAACTCAAAAGATATCTAGACTCAATTCCCTTACACATGTATAAAATGGAGCATCGAGACCTTTCTATCTGGTAAAATGCACTTGACCATAAATAGTACTTTACCAACTTAGTTACTTACTTGACTTCCCTTAAAAAGTATTCAAAAAAATAACTAGCTAAGTTTAGATTTTTATTTTCTTTTAGTATGAAAAGGTTTCAAGATTTGAATGGTGGAGAATACACCAAAGCATATGTGTCACTAGATTAGTTTTCTTCCGGGCCTTTTGCATAAAAATCGTAAGTACCTTTAGTTAGCAACAACGTACTGTTCAATCTCAGGTTTCATATACATAGTCCAAGACAGTGGCCTACGCAGACTTTAAATATAGGAGGAGCACAATCAATATTGACAAAACAAATTTATAAAATTATATAGAATATTTCATTACAATTGTTCACTACGCGTTTTCATACTTTGATAATATTAATCTATAATTCCTCATCCGCGATAGTACTTGATGCATAACTGACACCAACCAAATGCTCCAATACCCGCTCATTCTTCACATAACGAAATACTACTAACATTTGCTCCTTCATCACCAAGTCACTGGATTCATCAACAAGAATAGAAAACAAGCCATCACCAATACCTTTGATAATCACCATATAGTAAAAATATCACAAGATTGTTTTAATAAACATTATAGTCCATTTACACACTTAAGCATGTTAAATTTTTAACCAAACTTGTTAAGATATATGTAGTTTTATTCCTATAATTCACGAACCACAAAATCTAATTTCAAATCGAAAAATGACTCAAAATGGGTATACTACAAATGCTCACGCGACGGGCTGTTACAAAAATAAAGTGTCATTTTCTAGGATTTTATGTTTTTAATTAGCTATAAAAATTTTTGATTGGTGCAAAAAAGTTGAACTATTTTATTTAAATTGGGAGAGGAGGGATTCCATCCCCCAAACATGCAGGTCGAATGCTACACCACATTGCCAACTACTCTGACAGGTATTTGAAAACTATTTTCTTTAATTCTGTCAATGGAATGCTAATGTAAGTAAACTTTTCCATAATCTCTAACAAATCTAAACTAACAGTATTTTTGGTATGATATAATAATCTACCTTAAATGTATTATCTTATTTAGTTTCAAAATTCAAAACTCATCTCACATTCTTAACCTCTTCTTTTATCATTATATTTTAGAAGTTTATAAAAATTTTAACACTTTAACTTCTTTTATAAAAAATTATTGGTTTAAAATATTTTTTCACAATCAATCTATATTTATATTACATAACATGTTTACAAGTTTTAACCAATTAGAAATCTTTGAAACTCTAACCCAAATATCTTAAATTTTCTAACTCTTAATTATTATACAAAAATTGATTGGTTGAGATGAATTTCGATTAATTAAATTAATTAAAAACTAATTATTATCTTAAAAAACTTTAAATATCAAATTACTTACCCAGATATCTCTACCATCCTAAATTTTTTCTCATAATCTTGAACATACTTTTCAGTTTTAAACTCCCAATCTAATCTAAGTTTTCTAGATTAAAGAGCTTTCTAATTAATTTCAAATGTTGTGATTGGTTAAGAAGATTTTAAAATCGAAGGCATGGTAGCCCAGTGGGTAACATCCACTGCCTGTGACCGGGAGGTCCAGGTTCGATACCCACCTCACACAAGGGGAATGATTTAATTGTCATTTCTTTGGGTTCCCTTGTGTGGGTCTTATACTCCCCTCACGGGGCACCCGCTCAACGGGACTTCTACGACACCCGCTCAACGGGACTTCTACTACTCCCCTCACGGGGCACCCGCTCAACGGGACTTCTACGACACCCCTCACGGGGCACCCCGCTCAACGGGCTTCTACTACTCCTCCTCTGGTGAGGTCTTATAACTAAATAATTGTAATAAACTAGACCATACTTATAAATGGTCTAGTTTTAAAAAGAAGATTTTAAATGTTTGAACTAAATAAAGAAAATATTAATTTCTCCACTAGCACGGACTCCCACATTTCTAGCCCTCTTATCACGTTCCTTGCAAATTCATAATCAACCACTCACTTTTAACTTTTATTTTTATTAATCTCACATTGGTTTATTGATTAGTAGTTTCAGTTAAAAATCTACTTCCCATTTGTTATTCAAATTCATATACAATAAGAATTAAATTAATGTAACGAACCATTTAGTTTTCAGTTAAACCTGCAGACGAGCCTCCTCACTAAACGTTTTTTCATTAAAAGAGTAAAAAAAATTTAAAAATAAAATTTAGTTGATCGAGCATTTAAGTCTTACCGTATCATTAACTGAGTTGAAATTTTCTAAATGAATTGGAAATACAGACTTTATTTGCTTTTTAGAAGGTTCATATTAGACTTATTTAAATTATATTACATATTTTAGTATTTTTAATGATTTTTTTATTTTTCTATTCTAATTTTATTTTTTTAAATATTATTCAAAATCACACATTGATAGTGTATGAAGTTTTTTAAATTTGACATCTTTATCAATAAAGGGTTTGAGCATGATTTTTAATTGAATTAATTGGTTTAGTTGTTTTTTACTTTTTTAGTCCATAAAGGTTGGTGACAAAGCTAACTTGCTTTTATATTTTTTTAAAAGTTTTTGTTTTCAAAGAAAATTGGTTCACTTAACCATTTAGTTTTCTATTGAACCCGCAAGCAAGTCTGCTCACTAAACTTTTTCATTTAAAGGCTCAAAAGTTAAAAAAATAAACTTTAGTTAATCGAGCCCTTTAATTCCTATCACATCATTAACTGAATTGGAATTTCCTTAATTAATTTGAGATGCGGGCTTTATTTGCTTTTGGAATAGTTCATATTCGACTAATTCAAATTAAATTATATATTTCAATAGATTTTAATATTTTTTCTATTCAAATTTTTTCTTTTACTTTTTTCAATATTATTCAAGACCCACATCGAAATTGTATAAAATTTTGAAATTTGACGACATTATAAATAAAGGTAGTGGGTAGGATGTTTAATCAATGACTTTGTTCATTTACTCTTTAGTCTATTAAATTGAGTGAAAAATCTAAATTGGTTTTTGATTTTTTATTCCAGCAGTCAAAGTTTTTTCCAAAGAAAATTAGTTTCCGAACCATTTAGTTTTCTGTTGGACCCGTATACGAACTTCTCTCCAAACTTTTTTCATTAAAAGAATAAAAAATAAAATAAAATAAATTAGTTGAATGAGTTGTAATTTGCCCCAATAAATTGGAGAGTAGTAGTTTATTTGTTTTTGAATAGTTCATTTAAACCGTTAATTTTTTCAAGAAAACTTACAATACCGACCAAGAGAAATCATTGAAATAATATTCTCTCTTACAAGATCTTTTTTTTGATATTTTTCATATAAATACAAATTTCTTATATATAGTTAGGTTTGAAAAACCAAAACAAAATATTAGTGTAGAGTATCATTTTTCACTTTTATACTATTTAATATTTTCTTAACAATTAAATTTGTTCTTGTGCATAACATGGCTCTTACGCTAGTGTGTGTGTGTGTGTGTGTATATATATATATATATATATATATATATATATATATATATATATATATATATATCATATATGATATATAGCATGAGAAGATGAGTCACCTGTTCCCATTCACTATAGAATTCTTTGAGAAGCAAAGGAAGAATATCTTCTGTTGTTCTATGGAATTGCCACCATTTAATTAACCAATTTGGTAAAGGCTGATTATCAATCTCGGCACAAATTTTTATAAACCAAGTATGACTTTTCTTTTCATTTTCATATAAGAAAACCTTATCGAATGCCTGGATATAATCCCAATAATTACACTTAATCTGTGTATTCTGGTAAGAATAATTCCTTTCTCTAAAGGGAGAAATTCCCCATTCTTCAATGGATATAATCATTTTAATACAATTTTGGAGAAATTATAAATTTCCTTCATATTGCCTCTTGTAAAGTGTTGAAAGTCACACCCATTATTTGAAAGTATTACCTCATAATAATGTTGGGTTTTAGATGTTTCTACAATATAACTGTATGTACTAAGATACCTTTCAAAAAGTACCCAAGGCTGATTTGCCCATTTATGATCATCACCTTTTAATAAGAGTATAACTCTTTCCTCATGGTTTTTAATCATACATTCTTCTTTTTGTTTGTTGTCATCTACAATACGAGCAAAAGAAGGAGCAACATAAGAACTTGAAGAGATATTACCTTCCTTTTGTTTTTTAAACTCTAGAAATGCCTGGTATTCTTCATCATTTATCCATGATATATTAGAAGCTATAAGCTTCTTATTTCAAGGTTGAACCAAGATATTATCTGGTCCTCTACCACGTCCACCTCTTTCTCTATAAGAGGAATTGCCTCTACCATGAGCCTGCATAGCTGCACAAGAAAATTTAATTGAATTATTCATTTAAATATTCTCTAGTTAAAAAATCCGGTAGATCTTCACATTTTTTATAAACAATTTCAAAATCAAAAGGGGTTAAGTGTGCTTGCCACCTTGCAAACATTTGTTTAGAAACATCATGTTTAAAATCTTTAAGAAACATAAATTTAGCAGATTTGCAATCAGTTTTAATAATAAATTTTTTATTATATAAATCATCTTGAAATTTCAAAACACATTTAACTATAGCTAAGATTCCTTTTGCAATAGTTGCATAATTTTTCTGGGCAGTATTCCATTTTCCAGAATAAAATCTAACAAGATATTCTTGTTTATTAGAGGGATCAACCTGTTTTAAAATACCCCCATAACCTATGTCAGGGGCATCAGTTTCAATAATTTTTTCCCATTGTGGATTAGCTAACATGAGACAAGGTAAAGTAATAACTTTACTCTTAATCTTTTTAACATCATTAGTATGATCTATAGACCAAGGTTTAGAGTTTTTTTAATCTATCATATAAGATAGCGGTATCCTGTGCAAGATTTTTGTAATAGGGAGAAATATAATTTAAACTTAGTAAAAACCTTTGTAACTGAATTTTATCAGTAATTTCATCTGGGAATTTAGATCCAAACTCTATACTTCTATTAATGGGAATGATATTTCCTTTTTCAATATTATGACCCCAAGAATCTAATCTTAGTTTGAAATAAAGTCATTTTTGGTTTGGATATTACCAAACCATTAGCAATAACACATTTTTTGAAAATGTCTAAATGTTTAAAATGTATCTCAATTGTCTTAGAAAATATTAAGATATCATCGATATCGACAATTATAAATTCACTATAATTCAGATTCTGTCAAGAAAAGAGGTTGGACAAATTTTATTGAATTTGCTAAATCCCTCCAGGAGGTCGGGATTGAAAGATCAGCGGCTGAAATCAAAGCTGATGAATGCAGTGTTGCAGGTGGTAATGCGGGTGTAGAGGAGCTTGTGGCAGCTGTTGAATGCAGTGTTGCAGGTGGGAATGCGGGTGTAGAGAAACTTGTGGCAGCTGGGAGGTATGCCTGGTAGCGGAGGAGGCAGGGGATTTAGGTGCAGGGGATGTCAGTTTGATTGTTGATCTTTCCAGTCATACAAAGGAAAGGGAGGAGCCTGCAGAAATACCGCAAAGGGTGAAGAAGAACAAGAAGGTAGTTGCTCCGAGTGATGTTAGAAAATCGGAGAGACTTGCACAAAAGGGGATTCATCCCACTTAATGGGTATTCTGCTCATTACTTTTAAAGTAAACTTTGCATTTTTTTTTATGGATTTTATAGTTTGGAACATACGTGGAATTGGTAATGATGAGTCAATCACTCGTGTAAAGCAGCTGAAACGAGATCATCGTTTCTCGCTTTTTGTTTTATTGGAACCTATGTTGGAGTCGAATGAATTATCTGTATATATGGCGAAGTTGGGTTTTGATTATGGTTTTAGTAATGTTTCCAGTAAAATCTGGATTTTTTGGAGCTTCCTTTTACTGGTGCTCCGTTCACTTGGTGTCGAAGTTCTCAGCCACCCCTGCTAAGGAGACTGGACCGAGTATTGGTGAATACAAAATGTAATCAATTATTTGCTGAGTAAATGATTGAGCATCTACATCGTGCACTTTCTGATCATTGTCCTTTGAGGTATATCATTAGACTTTCAGGAGGAAGGGCTGCCTCTGCCTTTCGGTTTCAGACTATGTGTACTCATCATTCAGATTTTCAGAAAATTGTGGCTGAGTGTTGGGCGGAGGAAGCTCAGGGTAATGGTCTCATGATTCTTATGCACAAGTTGAGCTGCCTAAAGAAAGTCCTAGCTGTCTGGAATTCCATGTCTTTTGGTAATGTGCAAACAAATGTGTCTTAAGCTGAAGCTGCTTTGATTGCTGCTGAGAGTTTTTATGATGTGGATCCCTCAGTCTCCAAATTGGAGGCAATGGAGCAAGCACGTACGAGGTACAAACACCACTTGCTAATGGAGGAAATTTTCTGGAAACAAAAAGAGCTAAGTGGTTAAAGGAAGGTAATGCGAATACAAAATGCTTTCATTCATATTGTACTAACAAAAGAAAGAAAATGGTTATTTCGCGTATTTTAGATGATGGAGACAATTGGATTACTCGAGGAGATGAAATTGGAGCTGCGGGTGCCAAATTTTTTGAAAAAATGTTTGAAAAAGATACAACTGTCGTGGAAAATAATGAGCTGCTGGAATTGATAAATACTGAGATCTCTTCTGCAAAGAATAGAGCTATCTCGGTTTTGCCTTCTTCGGAGGAGGTGGGAGAGGCAGTTTGGTCTTTTGACAAGGAGAGTGCCTCGGGTCCAGATGGGTACACAGGAGTGTTCTTTCGCTCCTGTTGGAGCATTGTTGGACCGGATTTACATCAGGCTGTTTGTGATTTCTGGGCAGGTGCATCTTTGCCAAAGTCTATGTCAAGTTCGTTTATAGTTCTTATTCCCAAGGTAACAAGTCCAAGTTATTTTGGTGATTATAGACCGATTTCATTGTGTATTTTTGTCAGTAAAGTCCTCTCGAAAGTTTTGGCAACTAGATTGTCGGAAATTCTGCCTCGTCTTATATCTTTGAACCAATCTGGTTTTGTAAAGGGGCGTCTTATTTCAGATAATATACTACTGGCCCAGGAGTTAATTCAGCATATCAATAGGCGGGTTCGGGGTGGAAATGTCATTCTCAAGCTTGATATGATGAAAGCTTTTGACAAGATTTCACATGATTATTTGATTTCAGTATTGAAACGTTTTGGTTTTCATGCTCACTTTCTTGGATTAATTCGAAGGTTAATGACATCTAATTGGTTTTCGGTTTTGGTTAATGGGCAACCATTTGGATTCTTTAAAGCGGAGCGAGGGGTGAAGCAAGGGGACCCTTTATCACCATTACTCTTTATTCTAGCTGCTGAGACATTATCGCGAGGACTCAATTGGCTGATGTTGAGGTGGCCGGATATTCAATTTAAAGTACCTAGAATGCCGCAGATAATATCCCATTTCGCCTTTGCGGATGATGTAATAGTTTTTGCTAATGGGAGTAAGAAGTCTTTGGAGAAAATATCTTCCTTTTTGAGGTCTTATGAGCAGGGATCTGGCCAGAAAATTAATTTGGCGAAAAGCTCTTATTTTACATCTAGTAAATCAGACGACAGACAGCATAATGTGATTCAAATTGCTACGGGATTTTCGAAGAGTGCTTTGCCAATGACCTATCTTGGTTGTCCTTTGTATTGTGGTCACGGTAAAGTTCAATACTTCTCTACTTTGGTTGATTCTATATCAAGTCGGATAGAAGGATGGCAAAACAAGTTATTAGACATGGCTGTGAGAATGATTTTGATTCACCATGTTCTGAGTTCGATGACATTGCACATTATGGCTGTATGTCACCCCCCGGGTTAGTAAAAGACTCTATAGAGAGGAAATTTGCTCGATTTTTATGGGGAACTACAGATGGAAATGCTCGACGCCACTGGATGTCATGGTCAAAATTGTGTAGAGATAAACACAGTAACGGTTTGGGGCTGATTTCTCTGGCACAGTATGAGGATGCTTTCAGTTATAAACTATGGTGGCGATTCCGTTCAACCAATTCCTTATGGACACAATATATTGAAGGTCGGTATTGCAAAGATCTTGCTCATCCCTCATTGGCACCACTGGGAAATCGACCTTCACTGGTGTGGAAAACAATGTTCAAAGTGAAGGAGGATGCGGAGGCTTGTATTGGGGTATTAGTTCGGAGTGGGGATTCCTCATTGTGTTATGAGAATTTCACTTTTGAAGGACCTTTAGTGGCGAGGCAGCCAAGTCTTGCGGCAACTCTTCAAGCAGCCACTATTCGGGATCTTTGGGAAGGGCATGTTTCTCTCCCGGTTTTGTTATACTCACAACCAAATCTGACTTTTCAGGAGGGGTGAGACTTGAAAGTTTGGATTTTAGAGCCAAGTGGTGATTTCACCTTTCAATCTGTCATCCGGAGACGAAATACTTTGGCAACAATGCACACAAGAAAGGTAATTTGGTCAAAGCAGCTTCCACTTCACATTTCATTGTTTTTGTGGCGTTTGTTTAATTGTTTTCTGTTATTGGAGGAGACCTTAAGGCAGCAAGGATTTAATGTGGTTACGTGGTGTGCTTGCAAAAGGGGTTCAGACTCATACTTGCACATATTTCTTGAGTGCACATTGGCGCTGGACTTGTGGACGTATGGTGCATCTTGTTGTGGTGTCCTACTGGACCTGAGGCGTTACACCACACCTCAGCAGCTCCTCAAGGCTTTGTGGTATAGTATCTCAGCGGTAAGTGATTCGGTGGTCCTAATTTACTCTAGTTTGGTAGTTTGGTGTCTATGGAAGTCCCGGTGTCGTTTTGTTTTTGAGGGACGAATAACAACTACACAAAATCTAAGGAAGGAACTTGATGGTATGGCAATGGAGCTACTGAAAGTGAAGGGTCTGATAGGAGCAATCTCCCCCCGTGGCTCGCGGATGATGAAACTGGTGAGATGGCGTAATCATGTGGATGATTGTGATGTAGATGGTGCTTCCCGGGAACCTAGGGAGCGGGATGTGTAATTCATTATGGAAGTGGTGTATTTATAGCAGCAAGATATGTTTTTTTGGGTGACTCATGTTCGAACTCAATGGCGGAAGTTGAAGCTCTTATTGAGGGGCTAAAGTTGGCACGAAATTTGGGTATTTTGCATTTCTACATTCAATCGGATTCCAAATTCTTGGTCGAGGTAGTAAAGAGAGGTAAAATTTCAGCTTGGCGGATTGATATGGGATTTCGCTATGCAGTGCAATTACTTGGTACAAACATTATTGAACACATATTTAGAGAAGCACACAAGGCAGCGGACACACTTGCTAATTTGGCATGTGATTTGCGAAATGAAGGCAGTTTTACAACGTTTGGGAATCTACCTCCGTCTATTAGGGGACTTTGTAATTTAGACCGTCAGTATGTTCCTTACATATGATGAATTGTAACGGATGTTCACCACTATTTGCCTTTGGGCCATATCAATAAAATCAACATTATTGAAAAAAAAAATTGTAAAAGAAAATGTGAGATCAAAAGTAAGAAATTGTGTTGATAAATATGTAAAAAAGTGGTATTTATTTTTTTCACTTTTTTCCTTTTGGTGTACCATCTATGTAAAGATGGAATTGTTAGTCCACAACCAAACTAACAAGAGATGTAAATGTTAATATAAGCTGGCTGTCTCAATCATTTTGGATGCTACAGTAAAATTTCAATACAGTAATACTTTTGGGGTCGGAGAAAAATATTATTATAGGAAGGTTATTCTTAAATAAAGGCTTACATATAAAAATTATAATTTTTAAAAAATAACTAATATACATTATACAACACTTGGAAATGTGTTACTTCATATTTTAAAAACATGTATTTAAAAGATATATAAGATTAAAGAAATTAAAAAAATAAATGTACGTACGTCATGCATGTATAATGTGTATATATTGGATTAAAAAAAAAGGTATGTACATCATGTATGCATTTAAAATATTCACTCATGTATTTCTATCTTCGAAATGTATTTTCGTTTGTTTTCTTTTTATTATACATATATAAATGCTAGCATACTCATAAATTTCATTATAATTTTAAATCATACAATTTCTACTTCAAGCAAAACATGACACCTAAATACAAACGAATTCAAATCAATGAAAGTATTCGTGTCGAGTTTCTCAAAATGAAATAAACCAACCCAAAAAATTAAATCATTGTCATAGACAACTTTAGATAAGTATTTCATATCATCTCAAATTTACTGTAACATAGTTAAATAATTATGCATATTTTATTTAGATATATAAATATATTTAATACTTTATTTAGACAACTTTAGATAAGTATTTCATAATACTTTATTACTATAAAGAGGTTATTCATATATAGAGTATTACTATATGGAGGTTTTACTATATATGCTAAATATTAAAAAAGATTCTATATAAACGGGAAAAAACATTCAAATAAATATAAAAGAATTCTGATTTAGTTGAAAAAAAATACTAAAAATCAGAAGCTCAGGGAGGCGCAAATCTGAAAAGATTATGTAGATTTTTTTAATATATATTATATATTTTTTGGATCCCAATTTTAAAGATTTTGTGCGGTCAAGCATTTGAAACTCTCATTTGAGCCGCCCCTGAAGGAAGCATGATTGGGAATTATTGTAGAAGTTAGAGATCATAGGAGAACATGCAGGACTATAGGTATATTCCTAAAACCTAACTCACAGATAATAGGAGATATCATATAAAACATTTTTACATTTTTCAAGATACCCTTAAAATAAAAGATTTAACCTAAATACTTCCAACTATTCTAGTGGAAATTTTTTTTTTTTTTTAATAGTAAGTGCATTATCGTATACTATTCTAGTGGATTTAAGTGAATGAATACATCGTGCTTCCTTATAATAATAATAATAATAACAAAAAAAACCTATATACTTCCCTTTTAATGAGATCCAAGGCTCCATTCTTATTTAAAAGTATACAAAAACAGAATTTTAAATAAGAACACAGTGATCTGTTATATATTTGGTATTTCATTGTCGGAGGAGTTTTCGATGAAGTCATAATATCTAAAATTAAACATATCAAGCAATTACTAGTCCAAGAATTGCGTAGGTCTAGTAGAGCTCGTAGATCACCAGGAAAATTTTAATTTTTCGTAATAGAACATGGTGATGTTATGTTTATTGATCACGATGAGCCTACAACCTAGAAACAAGCAATTACTAGTCCAAATTCTGAGAAACAAGCAATAGAGTTCACGTGGGTGTTTTTAATTAAAAAACCTACATGGAAGGAAACATTCAAACGTATAAGGGGCGACATATCGCGAAAGGCTTTAAACAAATTCATGGTATTGACTATGATGAAACTTTTTCCCCTGTAGTTATGTTCAAATCTATTCGGATCTTGCTTGCAAGAGTAGCATACTATGATTATGAGATATGAAAAATGGATCTCAAAACAACTTTATTTAACAAAAACCTTGATGAGGACGTTTATATGATACAACCCAAAGGTTTTGTCGATCCAAATAATGCCAATAAAGTATGTAAGCTAAACAAGTCCATTTATGGACTAAAGCAAGCTTCTAGAAGCTGGAATGGACATTTTGATGAAGTCTTACACGAGTTCGATTTTATCAAAACTGTTGATAAACCTTGTGTTTATAAGAAATTTAGTGGAAGCTCGGTTGTGTTCCTAGTTTTGTATGTGGATGAGATACTTCTTTTAGGGAATGACATTCCAACCTTAGAATATGTAATGGTTTTGTTGGGGAAATATTTCTCTATGAAGGAGTTTGGTGAAGACAGCTTCATCTTAGGGGTTAAGATCTATAGAGATAGATCACGTAGACTCATTGGCCTAAGTAAAAGTACACACACACACACACACACACACACACACATATATATATATATATATATGAAGTGCTCAATCGGTTTAGCATGCAAAAGTCCAAGAAGTGCCTTTGTCTTATAGCCATGTTGGATCTATAATGTATTCCATGTTGTGCACTCGCCCAGATGTCTCGAGCAGATACCAGCCTGCATACGGTGAGCTTCACTGGATAACCGTCACAAATATCCTAAAGTACTTACGAAGGACTAAGGATATGTTCCTAATCTATGGTTGGAAGACGAGCACATTGTAAGTGGTTACACTAGTGCTAGTTTCCAAACCAATAGAGACGAATTTATATCGTAGTCGGGTTATGTATTTTGCCTCAGCGGAGGTGCTGTGAGCTGGAGGACTTCAAAGCAGGCAACCGTTTCAGATTCCATAAATGAAGTTGAGTGTGTAGCTCCATCAGGTGTTGTTAAGGAAGTAGTTTTGATTCGGAAGTTCCTTGCTGAACTTGGTGTGGTACCTAACATTGCGAATGAGATTGATCTCTATTGTGACTACAATCGGGCCATATCTCAGTAAAAGGAACCACGATCTCACCAAAGGTCCAAACATATACTCAGGCGATATCACCTAATCCGAGAGATTATTGGTAGGGGTGAAGTAAATATTTGCAAAGTACATACGGACGATAATATTACCGATCCACTGACAAAACCGTTGACACAACAGCAACATGATCGTCAAACTTGTAACATGGATATTCGATACCAAGATGACTGGTCTTAGAGATAGTTCTTGTGTACGGTATGTACTAAAAGGCAAGGTTGTTGTCTTTTGTGCAAGTGAGAGATTTATCTATTTTATTTTTTATTGTGATGAAATATTAAAGGAAAAATTCTATTATTATATTGTATTACTACTATGAAATTCTATTAAACATAATAACGTCCTTTGAGTAGTTGTTGTAATTGTTACATTGAACTATTCTAAATATTCCTAGTCGGTCATTATTGTGGAATGCTTAGGACAACAATAATGTGGGAGACTAGTATGTGTCGTTATCCATATATGATATTTAATCAACACATTGGTATATGATATTAGATATCATAATACTGGACTGGCCTGCTATAAAAAAACTTCATGGATTGTTATATTGCTGTCAACAATGTTTCTTATAATGATTCTGTTTGTATCTGGATCCTTCGACTTGAAATCACACAACATTTGCTTCATGGCTAATGGTATACTTTGATGGTGTCAAGCATCGTTAGTAACTAGATGGGCTATAAAGGCATTTGTTGGTGTATTTATGAACTATGTGCAAGATAAGGTGTGAAAGATAGATGATTTGTCCTTCCTATATAAGAGGAGTGATATCTTGGGCCTCTTGATGAGTGAGACTAAATCATGGCCATTAATAAATGAATTAATATGAGATATTAATGTCATTTGATTAGTATACTTGCGAATTAAGAAACTGATAATTGATTGAACTATACAAGTGTGACATTCTCCATGACTTGTGTTCAATCTAGATATCGAGGACAAATGGATTAGTACAAAATGTCATAACATTAATTACTTGAATCACCGAAATATTTTTCATTTGGGAGTAATGATGTGTTGCTAGATACCTATCATTACTGTTGACAATTGTTTTCACGGACAACATAGTAAATACCTAATGGGTTGCACACTTTACGCGGAATTGGTGAATAAATATGTTTCGATTTTTTTAAAAAACAAATCCCTAAAACATTGACGACATCAAGCACAATTCCTGCGGACGGAATAATGTTAGGTGAAAATGGTGGGAGTTTAATGTATGTTGTTTAGTGATGATTTGAGGGGAAATGAATGCAAATGAAAAGCATATGAATTTTTTTTTTTTCGGACAATCCAAAGGGAAATTGATTTTCAGTTCAGCAGTTTTTCTGGATTCCATTTTCCGGGTTTTCGCAAATCTATTTCGGTTCCTTTTTGGCATTTTGTTTCCAATTCTAGCAAAAAAGTTTATTCTTTTTTTTTTCTTTGTTTTCCTAAAAAACTTCAATTTCACTACCCCATCTTTTTTTCTTAATCCCCTACAATGATCAATAGTGGTTTTTGGCCGGGTGATTTTAGGAGTGGATTGGTTCTTAGGTTTTTATTTACATAATGTTTATGACGCAAAAATATGAATAAGTGTAGAATGGAAAAGAGTTTTGTTTTAGACAGTTTTTATCCAAAAAAATTTAGCCATGTAGTATTGTCCTAAAAAAACTCTGAAGAAGTAGAGAATATCTTAACTATTCTTGAAAATGGGTAAATTTAATGCACCAAAGAAGTCAGAGTGCAAACAACAGTTCTCTAGAGCTCATAATAGGAACAGTGAATGGATGACATTTAAAAAGAAATCGTCAATTGTATAACTAAATATACTTTTTAACATAGGACAAAAATACGAAATCATAAGAAATTCGTGAAAAGGCACTGATCTTGTGGAACCAGAAGTTTCTAAAATATTATTTGTATTTAGCTACATATTTCAAAGCAATTATATTTTGTCTTAGTACTATATTGTGATTGAATATATTTTTGGGATGAATATTTTATTCGATACATCAAAATATGTATAATCTGCAACTTGAAGTTTGCGTTTTTATTGATAAATTAATGAGCTCGTTCTCCCATAAATATAATTTCTTTCATATGTACTAGTGATATTATATGACATCTAGAATGAAAGTTGCATATCCTGAAGAATATGTTCATAAAGGCAGCTCCCTGGGCTGTTTCCTCATGGTCTCCGGTACTATCATCACTCCCATCGTCTTCCGTTTCCGGAACACCATCAATGTCAGATGTTGGACCCAACGAATCCATTACCGAATTATCATTGTGTATTGTTGGGTGATTGGAAAATGCCAAATGTGTAACATTAGTTACTTGAGAATAGGGGTGAGCAAATTCGATTTTTGCCGAATTCCGACCGAATTCGAATTGAATTTGGTAATTTGGTTTCGGTCATTCGGCGTGAATTCGGTAATTCGGTCATGACCGAATTCGAATTGGTCGAAATTGGGACGATTTCGGTCAAAGCAATTTTGAATTCGGTCTGACCGAATTCGAATTGGATTTTTTAAATAAATTAATAATATTATTACATAATAAGTATATATAGTAAATTATATAATAAAAAAAAATCTAACCTAAGTCGGTACATCACTCAGACTGTCAGACACTCACACCACCCTCCCCCTCTCAGTCCCTTGCGGCGATTGACTCCAAGATCCACCGCCTCTCCTCTCCTCTCCTCCTTTCTTGCTTTTAATTTTTGCTGACTACAAATATTAGAACCCTTTATCTCTCTCCAAAACCAGTGAAGAAGAAGAAGATAAAAGATTATTACAAGAATCTTGATTATATATATATATATATATATATATATATATATATATATATATATATATATATATATATATATATATTTTCTTGATATAAGAGTAGTGGGATTTTAGGAATGTATGGTGCAACTGATTTTGCTGAGTCTGATGATAATTCCGACTTTGTTGAAATTGATCCTACTGGAAGATATAGAAGGGTATGCCTAATTTCTCTTCAATTATTCTCATTAAATTTTATATTTTCTTAGTCATTTTATGGTTATAATTACAAATTTCATTAGTTTATGAATGGCTTTTTTTTTGTTCTTTGTTAATTGCAGTATAATGAAATTCTTGGCAAGGGAGCTTCAAAGATTGTGTATGCATCCTTTTTACTCTGGTAAAGGGAACCTTTTTTTTTGTTGATATTTTTTTTGGTAAAGGGAACCTTTTTTTGGTTGAATCTGTCCCAATTCGGCGAATTCGGTCGGCACCGAATTCCGAATTCACCAATTCGGTCATTTCGAATTCGGTCGGTTTTTTTAGGTATAAAAAAATGAAAAAACCGAAATCAATTGACTGAATTGGCGAATTCGAATTCGGTGCTCACCCCTACTTGAGAATATTTTGGTATGGTGGGTTCGTAAAAAGAAGGCTCGTAACTGGACGGTGGGGGCATACTTGGTATGAGATTTGACTCCAGAAGATAAAATTCCGGAACATGTTGTGATTATTCAAAAAATGATGTTGTTGGGATTACAAAACTATCTACTTGTCGCTGTACAGGTTCTAACAAAGCACCTAGATAAATCCCTTGTAGTTTAAATCGATTTGGATTCCCCACAAACTCTCAAGATCTTCATCGTTGGTGAGATTTACGACATCGTTCATCACCATGCAGTAGGTCGGCATGAAAAATGGACGAATCATAATTATACGCGCATTTACACTTAAAAAATCAAATCCTATGCGCCGACATATTCGGTGGAAAAGTTATAAAAACGAAACTTTTTAATTAACTCCATATTTCTTTCACTGGGCTCTGCGAAATGTGCAAAACCACCGCATTCGTACACTACATTGTGGCTGAAATGTAAATACAATTTCATCGGGCATTCAAGAGCCATTTTTGTAGACAAAAAATATATGAGGGAAGAAAGAGTTTTTTTTTTAAGAAATAAGTTGAAGGATTTGAATGGTTTGTTGATGTGAGGAAATGGAGTGAGGAATCCTGCAGTTTATAAAGATTTTGGGGGTGAAGGGATAAGTTTTTGTATCACAAAAAAAATCTGGCATCAAAGCTCCTCTAGTGGAAAAGCCACTGCCAGTTGAGAACGGAAGTCCCACTTTCGTTCTCAACTGGCAGTGGGTTTTCCACGGGAGTTGCACCTTATTTTTCACTGTAGTGTGTTGGAAAGGTTTTTGTTTCCGAATTTTAGGCATTTCTGTATTTTTTTAATATAATAAAAGTAATTATTTGGTACAAAATAATAAACTATCAATTAAATTCAAATTCTACAAAATAGATTAATTGTGGCAGAAAAATAACAAGAAGAAAAAAATTACATGGAAAAAAGATTACATCTAGAAAAAAATTACATGGGAAAAAATATTACACCCGATCATTCAAACCCTAATTTTTTTCGAAATTTAGGTGCAACCTGTTCCCCCACGGAGTTGGACGATCCTTCCGATATCGGGTGGTTGGGGGGGAGCCTCAACAGTTATCTCTTCAGGTGATTTTGAAAACTGATCGACTTCGTCCACAAATTCTCTTCCTTTATACCAAAAAATATGGCATAGAAGGTTAAACCAAAATTCGTCTTTCCTCCTGTACCGCTTATCCCTTGGATTAGCCTAATACAGAGTTAAAATAAGAAAAAATGTAAGACTTGAAAAACTGGTATTATAGGTGATCTCTTATTAGAAGTATCTTGATATACTTCACGTAATACGTATAAAGATTATTGAAAACTATCGTTTTTCTTCCAATGGACAGGTCTATCACTCTTTCACCTTAGGAATGAGCTTGGAACTCTTTTCCCAAGTGCTTTGTTCGACTCCCCCCACAATTCGGTTGTCCATTTGAACCTGCAAATTGGGCTTTACAATTCAGGTAGGGTTTCCACCATGAGTGGTAATCAATTTTATAGGCTTCGGCCTCATTCCCCTCGATGAAACCTCTATAAGATCTCTCGTTATACCTTTTATTAATGGGTCCGCTATATTTTCTTTCGATCTCACAAAATCCAAAGATATAAAACCGATTTTCAAAAGTTTCTTTACGAATTTGTGTCTACGACGTTTAGTGACCGAAAATTCCGTCTCAATTTATCGAGGAATACCGACCGCACGGTCACCAGTGTTGACTTTGTCTTTGACTAGTCCGGTCGTTATTCCGTCGCTACATTGTTTTTCAATTTAAAAAAAATAAATCTGAAATTTAATTAAATCCCTATTATAAAAAAACAGCAATACACCCAAAAATACAAACCAGAAACAATATCATTAATAAGATCCCAAATAGCAAAAATAATCAATAAACCCAAAAATAAAATTACATAGCCAATTATCTTAGTAAAACCACAAGTTTACACTTCTCATTTACATTACAACATTCACAATCAAAGTGTCCACTTCATTAGATTAACATGAAGGAATGGCAGTGGCGAAGTGGAGGGATGGAGGTGGCGAGGTAGAATGACTTACTGTGGGGTGGCGTCAGAGATGGTGACTTCGGAGATGCTAGGCGGTGGCGTCGGAGATGGTGGCTTCGGAGATGCTAGGCGATGGCGAAATGGAGGAATGGCAGTCGCGAAGTGGAATGTTGGAGGTGGCGAGGTGGAGGGATGGAAGTGGGAGAAGAATTCCGTCGTAGGGATTTAGGGATTTCGCCGTGGAAGAAGAAGAAGCTACGCCTTTCTTTTTGAGAAATCAGTCTACAAAAGCGACGTCGTTTTTAACACTCGTTATAACTTCCGTCGGTATTCGATCGTTAACTTCAAATCTCGTATTCGGTCACTATAACACAAAAAGCGATGCCGTTTTTGTTTTCTTCATTATTACTTTAAAAAATATAACCAGTTATGCTTTCAAAGTCGATTATTGGTCGGTAATTTCCAGTCGGTATTCGGTCGTTAAGTATTCCGTCGGTAATAGGTCGTTAGTTATTCCGTCGGTAGTCAGTCGTTAACATACATAAAACGACATCGTTTTATTTCATTCATTTATTACTATAAAAATAAACACCGTTATGTTTTCCGACGGTATTCGGTCGTTAATCGCCGTCGATATTCGGTCGTTATATATTCAGTCGGTAAACGGTCGTTAATATCCGTCTGTATTCGGTCGTTAATGGTTAACAAAACGACGGCGTTTCAATTTAGTCAACGGGACCGATTGGGCCTACGGAATAACGACCGATGTGTTTTCAGTTTCTATTCGGTCGGTATTCAGTCGTTAAATTTGTGACCAAAATTTTCGGTCGCTATTTAACTGTTTTCATGTAGTGTTTACATGGAAAACCTCTTCAAATCGAATATTAAAAACCACGGGACCTTCGGGTCCACTCCAAAAGCTTCACTATAAATCTAGAGAGGTTACAAAAGAGTAGCTACACCAATATGTGTAAACTCAAATCAATATTGAAGCTAAAATTTCATCTAATACACAAATGAGATGAGAATAGAGAAAAATCACCCCAGAAAATATAGCACTATTCTGACAGCTATAACTCGAAATCCATGTGTTGAAATCCGATCTCCATCGTCCAGAATGTAGCATATCAGTCTTCTACCTCCAGTTAAAATTTGAGACCAATCGGAGCACAAATGACCGCCCGATCGGAATATCTCCCAAAATTGTACAGTGCTGAAAACTGGGCTGCGAAAATCCCTTTATGCTCTCAAACTCACTGCCTTCTTTCTCTCTTGAATGAATAATATAACCAGCAGTTGGTAGGGTTTTATAACACTTTTGGGCTTGGGCCTTGAGCTCCTTTTCAAGACCCACATAAGAGGGAAAAACTTATGGCCCAACATGAGGATGATCTTTAAAGCAATGAAACTGGACAAGTATTGGCATAATTTTTTGGATGTTAGCTGGTGTAAATTAGGTGAGTTATTACTACCATTTGTACATTTCAAACCACTTCGACTTTGGTGTGGAAAAGGTTTTTTGTTTGCACGTACAAAAAACAATTTTGACTGTTGACCCTCTATCAATGGTTGAGAAAGAAATGAATAGCTGTTTTCTTCAAATAGATTCATAGCTAATTTGAAAAATATTTATTCGTCCTACTTAAAACTCAGTCATTGGATCAAATTGATTTGAAAGTTGATAATGTGTACGTACGTGCGGGACACTTGTGCATGAGCAGTGTGCAATTGACAATTGACTCATGAAAATGTACTTGTTTGGAAATGTTTATAAACAAAGTGATATCTGTCTTCGTTAGCTGGTCACATCTTCGAACCCTTAGGGCTTGTCTGGACTGATGTTGCAGGTTTGAAACATTTCGGAAACCACAAACGTTGCGGATTTACAGATTTTTCTGTCAACAATACACTGACTTTCTTTGAGGGGAAATAATAAAATTAATGGAACAATTGGAATTTGAGAGTATTTTTTTTGTTTTTTTATGGAAGAATGAAGATCTTAGCGAGCATCAGAAATAATGAGAAAAAAATACGTGAAACATCTTACTAATCCAATGGAATGGTCTGTATAATTTTACCTATGAATATTTTACTGAGTCACTCAATCCTAGGACCGTTATTATGAGATTGGTCTCACATTTCCTCGTATGAATTGAGTGAAAGTCACATTTGCAGGTATACTCTAATTCATGAGAGGAGACAGTAGGGTTAATCCCCATAAGAACGAAGCTAGGAATGAAGTTTCCATACTTGACAGGTTCGAAAGCAATGGCCAAATTGACAATTTATTCACAAATATTGAATTTGGTTGGTGTGGGGACGAATCAGGACTAGGCATGACAACCAAATTAATTCAGTTGAAAAGACAGAATACCTACTCTCAAATAACAAAGCTAATAAATTGAATGGATCCATGTCCAACTACACATGAACCTAATTTAAACACTTGGCATTGCTCAAAACAAACAGCAATTTCTTTTTTCTTTTTTTAGAGGGGAAGTGATGAACAATTATCGACCCTCCTAAAATGAGGAAGAAGAAAAAGGAAAAGAAAAAAAAATAGCAATTTCTTTAACAGTAAATAGTTATTTAGTTCATTAAATTATTGAATAAATGACTATTTATGATACTAAAGTATTTACATATTTTTATTTATGGTATTAAATTATTTTTTTAGTTAATTAAATCACTATCTATTTACGAGTATCAAATAATATACAACCACCAATTTTTGGATGTTTTTCGACAAAAGTTGACACGTGACTTTCATGTGCAGATTATTAATGGGCAAAATTGGAACTTTGCAATAACCCGATGATATGTGAGTTTAAGATTTGACCCGATTTTGACCGCATATTTTCTGTTTGCGGGTAAATCTTTAACCCACAAATCACTGGGTTATAGCGAAGTTTCAATTTTGTCCCTCAATAATTTGCAAATGAAAACCACGTGCCAACTTTGGTCGGAAAACACCCAAAAAATGATGGTGGTATATTATTTGACACCTGCAAATAGATGAGCGATATAATTAGCTAAAAAAATAGTTTAATACCATAAATAGAAATACGTAAATAGTTTAATACCATAAATAGCCATTTACTCATACGCTTACTAAACTATTTACGCTTATTTACTCTATGTTATTGGCCACATGACCAGCACGTGTCTAATTTGGTCGGAAATCACCACAAAAAGTAGTGACGGTTTATTTTCAGACACACGAAAATATTAGAGTGATATAATTAGCCAAAAGCATAATTAAGTGCCCAAATCAGCAAAACGTAAATAGTTTAATAACATAAATAGCTATATTGTTTCGACACAAATTCAATGAAAATTCCTCATTTTAACATAGTATATTTTCTTACAAATAATTCACCTTTTACGCTTTTACGGGCAAGAAGGAAAATAGTATTTGAACTCAAGAATCCCATTGAGAATAAGTACACCATATTCACAAGGAAGCCAATCATCAAGAGAAACACAATAATATAAATATTATTAAGACAACCCAAGCCCTCGCCCATCATCTTCAGGTCCTGCAAGGGAAAATGATAGGGTTGGTGTGGTGCTCACCCCCAACTCAAAATTTTAGACCCATATTTTCGCTTACAAATAACTCTATTTTAACACAACCCGATGAGTTTGGTTTCAAACTCGACTCTATCCAATTACACCCTTACTATTCATTAGCTGCTTTAAAGTTTCAAATGCACCATAAGATAGTTAAGCAATGAGACAAACAAAAAAACATTGTTTTTTATTACAGAATCTACTTACAAAGATAGATATAAAAAGCACGTTTCCGAAAGTGCTCTATGGACAAGCATAGTTTCTTATAACTCACACCTACATGCATCTGAAGGGTGATTCAACTGCGATAAAAAGGATTCGCTCAAAATAAAAATAAAAAATAACTTCATCTTATTCGTTTCTTGCAATCAGCATGTAGAAAGATTTGATGCTGATCCAATGATCTATCTGTTGAAGATAAAAATCGGCCTATATTAGAAACCTTTGATGTCTATCCAATGATCAATCCGAAAATCTTCAACATTCCATAGATTGTAATCCCCTGAAAATAGGTTGGTAACATCTGCATATCATTTGCATCCGAATTTCTGTCGTATGTCCAAAATTTCACACCGGTCAAGGGTTTTTTCCTGGTTTGGCACTAAAAGAATAACTAGGGAATCTATCATAAATGTAGTGAAACTTGCAACCACACAGAAAAGAATAACTAGGGATTTGTCAAGTATGAACATCTCACATGACTTCAGCCGAGTTATGCTTTCTGATGTCACGACAACCACTGCATCCATAAATTTCCTTATGTCGTGAAACCTCACCGTGGTCCAGAAATCTACATCATGTTCTATCGGCATCAATTGTACTATAATCTAAACTTTAAAAAACTACTCGGTCAATTTTCGGTACGAAACAGAGAATGGCCCATTTAACCAGTTCTTCTGAACCCCAAGGAATCACAATTTTGCTAGCTACCAACAGGCCTTCCTCCTCCACCCTCCAATCGGGCTGCAAGGAATCACAGTTTATGTTTGAAAGTTATGAAGCAGCAGCCACCCCTGAATCAGGGTTGGCCTCTAAAAGAGTAATCTTAACTGGTTGCCATCCTGACTGATGCTTTTGAAAGCCACTTTTTCATATTGCTTACCATGTGCAAAATCTGCAATATTTCTCCCAAGGAGAGCACTTTTAAACATGTTTTCTTTATTACAGTAGCTGCTTCATACCTATACAATGGATTGCAAGATTCAATCGAAAAACAATTATCGGTCATGTTGCTCAAAATCATAAGGTGAAGAAAGGAAATAAAAGGAATTATATTTTTAACAGTAGGATAATATTACTTAATTAACTTAAACAAACTATCGAATTCATCCCATGTTGTTTTCGAATACTGCTTTGGATTACCACCAATAATTTCTCATTCTTACCACTGTACAACTGCAAGGCACCTAAATTTTGCTTCACTACCAGTTGCTGTTCAACTGCACTCCCAAGCGTCTTTTTAACATCAGTGTTGCGGTGTTTGGGATCTCCAAATCGTATGCAATCCGAGATGTTCTCTTCAGTTGGCATAATTTTCTCATTTTTAAGTGTGTTCAGTGCAAGTAGAACTACCCCAGTGAGGCCTTGAATATACTCCGAAAGTATCTTAACAGAATTCAATTTCAAAAAATGAGAAATTCTTAAATTCTAGACTATCATCATATATGAAACAAGTCTACATTTCCCCTTTCCTGAAACAGAGGAGTTGTTATTAAATATGATAATAAAATTACGTTCATAATAAACAATTTACTGCAATATAAATATAAAAGAATTGGGATAAGGAAAACAAACCTGGGAGTCGTGACAAAGTCACTGTCCTAAAGACGTGAAGACCTCCCTACGTGCGGGTGATAACGGTCAGTCACGACTCCAAGATAAAGCCCATTTCTTTTGTTGTCTTCCCAATGAGCACGTTCACTGGAAGACTTCTCACGAACTAATCCAATCGAGTTGCCCAAGTAAAAGTAACTAGAAATGGTTTGGTAACAGTGCAAACAAACAAAGTTGGAGTATGGAAAACGTTTGCACGAAATTGATATATAAAATTGCACTGGAAAGTAGAAGAAAAGAATTGTATATATCTTTAGATCATTGGCCTCTCCTATTTATAATAGTTAAATTATTTTCATAACTCCCTTCACCATTAAATTATTAGGAGTTAATATATTTAAATTATGGAGGTTACAATATTGAATATGGAGGAAATATATTATTTAGGGGTTACAAAACTTTGACATAAATAGGAGAATTATTACTATTAAGAAATGGGAGTTACAAATGAATGTTTGAATATTTGAAATAATAATTTGCTAAATAGTTTTGGAGTTTTGAAACTAAATTTCATAACAGTAGTCACTGGTACATTTGATGTGTTAGAATTGGAAGAAAATCCAGAACTACTACTATTCACAAATTGTGATTCTTCATTGCTTGTAAGTGGCGGTCCTCCAGCCACAAGACTCGTCCAGAACCATACACTCTTTGCTGCAGCAATAAGAGGAACATATGCTTTTTGAGGTTGAGCAAGAAGTATACTATATCTCCGCATACGCAATTGGAGGAGAGCATTTGAAAACTCTAGATCGCCAGAAATCAATAAATAATTTGCAGGTGCAGGGTTGTCAACTGCCCAGAACAACATATCAACCAAAATCTTCTTATCACTCGCATCTTTAACACCTACAATAAATCCAAGACATGAGACCCATTTTCAAATTATTCATAAACTTATAAACGGAACAATGAAGACATATTTGCCACTTTCGTAACACTTTATCTTAACTTCATTAAGAGTGAGTAATTATTTAGATCACGAGATCACAATAACAACATAGTACTTATGTTCTCAACATAGAATGAACACTGAAACAAAAAATCAGAAACAACAAATTTGTCTATCAATCAATTGTAAATCACCGAGAAGCAAAGGGGTAACGACCATGATTTAAGATAAGGTAGCCCTTTGTTAAGTCTGTTGTGTGAGAGGGAAATTTAAATTATTCAGTATTTATAGGGAAAGACCACTTGTTGACCTTTTTAAATTATTATTAGTCTTAGCCAAAACTGCGTCGTTTGGCATTCCTTTTATAGCTTACTACTAGTTAGAATAGTACTTTGCTTTGGAGATGCTTTTGGCAGAGGAATCATGAGCTGATCTGCGATTTGTGGAGAGGGATTCCCATCCTCCATTGTTGATTCTAGGGCAGCAAAAGCAAGGCATAAGGGCGATGGAGAGGATATACATTGGGAATCTTACTTACCTATAAAAGGGAAGTTTCCCCAAAGAGAAGGGCATTCAGATATAATTTCCCAAGTGGCAGCAGCCAACTCCTTAACCTTGTAAGTTCCTACAATTCTTATCACATTCTCAACCCCAATCCATCCGAACTCTCTTCCTCTCTTTCTGATTACTGAAGACTATCTCAATGGCATTGCAGGAAGCTATGACTATGCTTGGCAGCTTTGGAATGCACTGAGTTTGCTCCTCTGATCTTTGTCTTTAGTTTAAGTTCATTTTGTTCAGTTTATGTTCTGGGGACAGTGATCCTTAATTTCAGTTTAATTAAGTGTAGTGGGGGAGCCCGAACTCAGTACTTTTATATATATATATATATATATGCAATTGGTTTTCTTATTTTGTTTGTGTTATCCTGTTTAAGTTGAATTATTGGCTGAGTTTCTGTGTTGAGAAAGTGGGATATAACAAATTGGTATCACAGCAATTTCCTTATACCTGTAGGTAGGGGTGAGCAAATTTGGTAACAACCGATTTACCGACCGAATTCGATTTGAATTCGGTAAATCGAATTCGGTAATTCGGATCATACCGAATTCGAAGTTTTCGAATTCAATTCGAATTCGGTATATGGTTTTGGTGAATTCGGTATTACCGAATTCGAATTCAAAAAATTATTTTAATAAATAATAGTATAATACTAAAATAAATACACTATAAATACTCTCCTAAATCCCTACATCTAACAAAAAATGTCACCCACACTAGATTACTCCCATTTTTCTTCCTCTTCTTCCTCTTCTCCATTGACACCGCCACAAAACTCCCTCCAGTAAGCCTCTGTTTTCTTTTCTTCTTTCTATGTATTCTCTAATTCGGTAATTCGGTAAATTTACCGAATTCGAATTCGCCAATTCGGTCAATTCGAATTCGGTAAATCGGAATTCGGTTCGAAAAAGGTCGGTAGTACATGTGAAATTCGAATTCAAATTCGGTCAATTCGATTTCGAATTCGGTAAATCGGAATTCGGTGCTCAGCCCTACCTGTAGGGTTATGGCTAATACTAGAAGTCAAACTAGGGAGGGGATAAAAAAAAAACTATGGAGATAGAACTGATAAAGAGGTTAGAAGAAGACAACAAGGATATCCATGGGCATTTAGAGTCTCAAATGAGGGTCACTGACCAACTCTCACTGGGACAAAAGGAACAAAAACAAATTATAGAGATATTAGGAAAAGGGCAGGAAAACTTGTGGAATGGTTAATTGGTCAGATAGCTTCTCTTAATACTAATATGAATACTTTGAGTACCTCTATAAATGATGCTAGGAGATCTGAAATCAGGGAGGGTAAACGAGTCACAGGGCAGACCAGTGGGGTGAATGAGGAGAGATTCCATCAGAACATCCCTAACACCATTGAGTATGGAGTTCATAGGAATGTAGGTGGATTTAGGAAAAATGGTAGAATTGACTATAAGGCTCCAAAACTGGAATTTCCTCTGTTTGATGGTAGTGGAGCAAGGGAGTGGAGGGAGATGTAGAGACTATTTCCAACTTCATCATGTGAAGGAAGGTGAGATGATAACACTGTCTAAACTAAACTTTAGGAATAGAGCCTACACCTGGGGAAGAAGTCATGCGCTGACACACCCCAATGAGTCATGGGAGCAATTTGATGCAAGCTGTCTGTAAGAGATTTGGGGATGGGGATGAGAGGCATCTCATAGAGGAGTTTGGGAGGTTGAAGCAGAAGGGAGATTTAGAGGACTAAATTGATAAGTTTGAAGACCTCAGATATGTGGTACTCACATAGATGCCTCAAGATACTAACGAATATTGCATAGCTGTCTTCATAGGAGGTCTTAAGGATGAACTAAGGAACATGATCAAAGTTTTATACCTTAACTCACTATAAGATGTGTATGTCAAGGTTGTCCACCTTCAGAAAACCTTAGATTCCCTTTCTAAACTTGTCAAGAAGACCACTAGTGTCTTACCCAACCCTAGAGCTCAGTACAGCAGCCCCAAATTACTGACAGGGTCAAATTTTCCTTCCAAGAACTTAGGAAACTATAACTAGGGAGGGACAAGGGAACCTATAGCTTTTAGGAGGCTGTCTGAACAAGAATACCAAAGGAGGAGAGAGAAGGGTTTGTGCTACAAATGTAGGGAGAAATTTTCTCTTAGTCATGTATGCCCTAAGAAAGAATTGAACATAGTGGTGGTGGATGAGGTGGGTAAAGAAGATTTGTTAAGAGGTATGGGGTTATCAGTAAGTCTTTGTGCAAGATGCTGCAGAATGGTGGTTTAATTGGAGCAAAGAAGTTGAGGATGCCTTTGAAAAACTTAAAGGAGAAATTTGTACTACTCCAGTATTAGCTATGCCTGACTGGACCAAGGCCTTTATCATTGAAACTGATTCTTCAGACATAAGCATTGGTGCATTGATAATGCAAGGAAAACAACCTATTACATTCCTGAGTAAGGCACTGGGACCCAGGCATCAACAGATGTCTGTATATGAAAATGAGCTACTTGCTTTGGCTACTACGAGTAAGCAAGTGGAGACACTATATTGAAGGCATCCATTTCATCATCAAAACAGACCACCATAGCCTTAAATTTTTTATGGAGCAAAGGGTAACAACTGTGGCTCAACAGAAATGGACTTCTAAGTTTATTGGACTAGACTTTGAAATACAATACAAGAGGAATGTGAGAACAAAGTGGCAGATGCACTTTCCATAAAAGAAAAACTTAATGCTATAACCACAATTACACCCCTATGGATGACTGAAGTCATTGAGAGTTATGACAAGATGTAGAGGTTCAGAAATTGATTGTTGAAGTGCTGATTTCTGATACAGGTGTAGAAGATTTGGAATATAAAAATGGGGTGTTGTATAAATGGAAGAAAATTTACATAGGTAGTAGAAGTGGAGTCAGAAGTAAGCTCATGGAGGAATTGCATGCTACACAGCAAGGAGGACATTTTGGAATGTTAGCTAGCTACCAAAGAGCTAGACAATTCTTCTACTGGCCTGGTATGAAGGCACAAATTCAAGAATGGATAAGGAAATGTGTAGTGTGTCAAAGAAATAAGGATGAGAGGGTTGCCTACCCTGGCATACTGCAACCTCTCCCTATACCTAGCAAATCATGGAGTCACATTTCCATGGATTTCATTGAGGGCCTTCCAAAGTCAGGAGGTGATTACGTATGTGACTCCATGCCCAAGTAAAAGCCATGTTACTAAAGTTCTCTTTAGACAATGTGATATTCTCCTCTTCCTCAACTTGGTAGAGCTGAAAATAATCCCTACATCTATCCCTTTATTCTCTGGCACTATTGTAGTTATAAAATGTAGGGAATTCCGAATTTGGGGTTTTATTGTTAGTCATAACCTCACAGTCCCTTAGGATTGAACTACTCTGATACCAATTTGTCATGTCTCAAACTCTCCAATCACACACAAGAAGAAAGATCTAACAGATAGCAGCTAATGGCCTCAAGCGCCAAACAATTAATCCGCCAAAATAAGATGAAATTATATATATAATTGAAAATAAGTTCACTGTAACTCAGATGAAAATAATTACATAACCAACTCCACTAATATTATCATACTAACACCGCAACTCTAACAATGTTCTCAAACTAGAAATTAGAAAGTAGATAAGGTAAGAAGGAAATGCAGAAACTAAACTCAAGCTGATGTCCAAAGCTGCGGCATCACCATCAACTCCTGGAATTGCAAAAGATCCATTTAGTGACAAAAATAGAAAGGTCTGAGGGGGAATAGAGTGAATGAGTTCAAGGGAAAAGAAGAAGAGTTCAAGAACTCACAAGGTAATGATAATGGCTGCTGCCAGTTTTGGAGTATAATTTCTGAATACCCTTCTCTTCATCCTTGCTTTCTATTTATAGTTAGGGTTGAGATCCCTAGGGAGAATCTCTTCCATCCAGCTTAGCTAATTCTCTGACAAGAGTGAAGATCAACAGTGCATCTTGAAGATGCATCCTCCTCCAATCGCGGCATTCTAGCACAAAAAGTGTTCCTGCTTCTTTCCTCTTTTAGCTATGGTTTATGTCTACTTTTGTATTAAATAGAACGCTGACGTGTTGGATAAAATGACAGCCGAATATCAAAATTAACTTAGCCCTAATTAGTCCCCCTTTCTATAGCTAATTTTCCCTCCAATTTTATTTATGAACTCCCTTCTAAACAAACCAGATATGACAACTTTTTGGTTGATGTAAGAAGGTTCATGAGTGGTAAAGAGAGGGGAGGCAAGAAGTCTTTGAGATTGACGTTTGAAGACTGGCATTATTATGGAGGAAAACTCGTATCCATGTAATGCATTTATATCCAATTTTTTTATACTAGTAAGGCAAATTGGTGAAATACATCCCCAAAGTTATACACGTTTGCGGAGAAGGTCCCAGTTGTATATTTCTTTGTATTACCGTCCCCAAACAATTTGCGATTGGTGAAGGTGGTCATTCCATCCAATTCTGTCAATAGAAGCTGTTATAGAGTAAACAAATAAAGAAAAATTCAATAATGGGAAGGGTATAATGGGAAATCTTTATTCCAACGGATATATTGTGATATTTTCCAACTTTAAATACCCAAAATACATCTTCTTCTTCCTTCTTCTTCTCCTCTTAGTGTAAACAAAATCTCATCTCTCCATTGAAACAACTTGAAGACAATGAGAAAAGTTTTAAATTATGGCAAGACCCCAAAGAGTTATGGTAGTTTTGAAGTGAGGTCTTCCAATAGGAGCTCCAATTTGAAAGGACAATAGGATTTACCCATGGAATTGCCCACTCATTGTCAATGTCCAAAACCATTTCCGACCCAAATTCATACATCTTGGACGAAATGGAAACCGGGAAGAAGATTTATGAGTTGTGAGAATTACATGGTTTGTTGATTTTCAATTTTTGTTTTATTTCTTATATGTGCAGTTATTCTAATTTGAAACCCTTTATACTATTTGATTATCTACATTAGGCAAAGAAGAAATGTGAATTCTTCCTATGGGCTGATCCACCATTGTGTTCGAGAGGTAGAAATGTAATGTCGGGTTTGATGAGAAGGTTAAAAGAAGATGGATGTTGAAATGGCTAAAGATAAGAGGATGATAAATGGTTTGTGTATTGACCTAATTACTTCATGGATCATTGCAATCTTCCTTTGTTGTTGGATAATCATGAAGTTGAATTAGAGATTGTTAGCTTGATGTTAGTTACCAGCTTGTTAAGTTACTTTTGTTAGAATAAGTGAATGTTGATTGTAGTAGTGTGATGTACTGTACCTTTTTCACTGAGCTAGTAAATGTATGATAATTCACAAAAATTCCCCCAAAAGAGTTCACATCTTCATTGAGCAAAACAAAAGATCATTGTATGATATTACATCCATACCAGCAAAAATATACCTATTGGTTTGTATTTTGGACAAAAAATCACAAGTATAGCCCCAACCAATATCCTAATTCCTAATCATCTAACAGCATAGTACGTCTTCACCAATCGCAAATTGTTTAGGGAAGGTAATACAAAGAAATATAGAACAGTGGCCTTCACCTCGAACGTGCATAACTTTGGGGATGTATTTCACCAATCTGCCTACTAGTAATTTATATTTTTTACTATTTCAAATCGAATATCCACTTTCTTAATCAGTTTATGATATCAATACTTTTTTATGTAAAAATGCTAGACTAAGATAAATCTTTATTGTAGTTACCTTAAATATATGAAGGTAACAAATACAGAATGTTCCTTTCGTTATGGCTAACCTTTCGTTAGAGGATCTATAAATTTTAATTACAATTTTTTTTTTATATATAACCTAAATTGAAATAGGTAAATTGATAAATTCTAATTGTGAACGTGATATAATTAAAGAATGTAGTGTCACAAAAGATTCAGACATCTCAGTCATTGTTACAATTTTGTATTTTCAAGTACATTCTCTAGTCTATTAATGCAATTCCTCTACATGTAACAATATTGTTGGACCATGAATCCTTTATAAATTTGACTAATCACTTTGCTCCGTGTATAATAAATTCAATACTAAATTATGTATTAAAATATTCGGAGTCCAGTACTACCCATCAACACACCATGATTAGCAGCAACAACAACCGCATAATGCATCATGCGTAAAGTTCAACTCGTGATATTCAAACGTGATATAATTAAAGAATGTAGTGTCACAAAAGATTCAGACATCTCAGTCATTGTTACAATTTTGTATTTTCAAGTACATTCTCTAGTCTATTAATGCAATTGCTCTACATGTAACAATATTGTTGGACCATGAATCCTTTATAAATTTGACTAATCACTTTGCTCCGTGTATAATAAATTCAATACTAAATTATGTATTAAAATATTCGGAGTCCAGTACTACCCATCAACACACCATGATTAGCAGCAACAACAACCGCATAATGCATCATGCGTAAAGTTCAACTCGTGATATTCAAAGTAGAAATTTAAGATTTAACGGGTAATTTTTTTCCATAATTATTTTATGAATTCTGATCTATCTCTCACACTTGAAAATTCAGCATTTGTCTTATAGAAGGGATGTTCACTTCTGCAAGTAGAATAGAACTAAATATTTAAATGTAAAAGATTGGACAAGACCATAAGAAAATTCTCCAAGCTTAACCCTTGGATATATTAGTTGTGGTGCTTTTAATTATGACACGGAGAGTTGAGGTAAAGAAAGGAATTATGAAAATTTAATATTTTTAGAATACTTTCTCTATGTTTTCTAAAACTATATTTTTGTATAACCTTTAACGATTTTTATAAATATCTCTTATTCATGAATTTAGACTATAGAGATAATAATAATGTAATATTAGTTTTTGATAATATTTTTTGTGTTCAGTTCTAATTAGATTTGGGCCCAACAAAAAATAAGAAAATTTAACATAAATCTAATAAGATCCATTTAGACCCAATAGACTCGAGAGACCAAACAAACCCACACATACCTACAGCCACACATACCACACATACTTAAATGAATTTCCTACAACTTATTAGCCATCTTTTGTTGCCCTTGTTTAAATCTGAATGTTTTGAACGTTCATTTGGAGGAAAAAAATTGTATTGTTTTATATTTTATCCTCCATCCCATTTATAGACAATTGATAAGTGACCAATTTTTTCTAGAATTTTACCATTAATTATTTTTAGATTTTAAAATTTTAAAATGTTAAAAGAAAAACTAACATTGTACAAGTTTTTATTAGTGAAAAAGAAAATGAGAAACAAAAATAAAACATAATATTGGACTTAAAGATCCTTCTGTGGGGACCTTGAGTAACTATGAATCTCACAATATAATGAAACAACACTACCAACATAAATAAATAAATAAATATATATATATATATATATATATATATATATATATATATATATATATATATATATATATAGACACACACACACACTAGCCTAATGACTCGTGCTATGCACGGGGATAATTTTTTCCATTTTTGTTTTTTTTATGGCAAAAGAGGACGATTCCGAAAGGCCATGAGATTTGTCGTGGCTGGTAGTGATAGAGAAGATGGTCGAAAAGTTTGAAGAGATGCTTCTTTGTTGAGAAGTTTCTCATTGAGCTCAACAAAAGAAATTGGTGTGTCACAAGCATTAATGAAAGATTTATATTCATCATCGAGTCCTTTAAGAAGCTGATCAGTAAGATCTTCGTTATCAAGTGGCTTACCGAGATGAGCAAGTTCATCGGCACGAGTATTTATTGCCTGCATATATTCACTAATTGTTTTTGAGCTCTTGTTACACCACTTTAATTGTTCCTTAAATTGCTTAATATGACCACGAGATGGTTTGTCGTAGGTATTAGCTAAGGTTTGCCATGCATTGAGGGAAGTGGTGGTGCGGCAATAAGCGATTTTAGTGAAAGATAGATAGCACCAAGTAGAGCGCTAAAGATTAAACGATCCTGATGCTTCCAGGTTGTGTACGCTTCTAAGTTAATTGTATCATCATACTATCTAAGTGTATATATATATATATATATATATATATATATATGGTTGAAATGATTGATTTATATGTATATGCAATTTTCACATTTAATGAAAGTCGGATATGTTTGAATTTTGAAAATTATTATTTTAATAAGTCAAAAACTATATTAGAATCAAAAACTATATGATTCTAATATAGTTTTTGACTTATTAAAATAATAATTTTCAAAATTCAAACATATCCGACTTTCATTAAATGTGAAAATTGCATATACATATAAATCAATCATTTCAACCATACGTAAATGTGTTGGATATTTCATCTTTGTAAATTTAAATAACTAATAAAACATCTAGGGTAAAAGGTGTCCATACCCCCTAAACTATTCGAGTTTTTTATTGTTGACCCTCAATTAAAAAAGATCAAGTTTTTCCCCCTAAATTGTTCAGATTTGTCAATTGCGACCCTTTCGTCCATTTTTAGTATAACCTTTTACCCAAACATCTATAACACAAGAAACTGCTTTTGTGGCAAAAATAACTATTTGGTCTATTATTTTTTTAAATCTTCTCCGTGCATAGCACGGGTGTTTGGCTATATAGAAGAGTTCCTAGGATAGGTGATATTTTCAAGTAAAACTATACAATTTTACTCTTTACCATTCTTTTTTGTAAATGTTGCAGGGTAATATATATATATATATATATATATATATATATATATATATATATATATATATATATATATATATATATATATATATATATATAAAACTTTAGATTGATGCAAAAAAAATTAAACTATTTTATTTAAATTGGGAGAGAGGGATTTTATCCCCCTAACCTGCAGATCAGATTCTACGTCACATTGCCAACTACTCTGGCAAGTATTTGACAACTAGTTTCTTTAATTCTTTTAATGGAATGCTAATTTAAGTAAATCTATCTATATTTATATTATAGTGGATGCTTTCATTTACAGCCAATCACATTCTTCTAAATCCGATGTGTAATTTTCATGAATTTTGGTTCAATTAATTATTTTATACAATTTTGATTGGTTGGTTAAATTTTATTTTGGTTGAAAACTCTTTATTGGCTTATTTGCTTCTTCTATTTTTTATTTATATAAATATAAATCGTTAAAGTTTTAACAAATAAAGGTAATTCAGATGTCCGGGTCCTCTAAATTCCAATTGAACTTACAATCAAGTTCGATTTAGCTCAGACTTATGCAATGTTCATTTTTTTTTATTCTTGTGCAGCGTTTTTATTTTAATAATATCTTTTTAAAAATATATAAATATGGATATTTAAAAAGGAAAAAAAATCAATTCAATTCCTTTATACTACAAAAATCAATTGAATCTTTTTTCTAAACTCTCTAAAATTAAAGTATTAATTTGTAGAAATTTTAATTTTTAATAAAATAAAAAAGTAAAAAATATTAATCTAAAGTCACATAAGAGAATTTACAACAGTAAAGACTCCCACATAAAAAAATAGTTATTATTTTTAAAACTTGACAAATGACAAAACTATAAAAGAAAATTAATGTGTATAAAATTTATACTTCCTCTTAGGAATCAATGAATAGCCCAGTAGTTGAGGTTGCTTCTTCCCTGGACGAGGTCTTGGGATCAATTCCTACTTCCCCCTCCCCCATCAATTTTTTTAATATACTCCATCCGATTCAAAATAGAAGTTTTTTAAGAGTTACTTTTTGTTGCAAAATATGTCTTTTTACAAGAATTGTGCATTTATAGACTAATTTACCCTTACATTATTTTCTCAATATATTAATTTTTGTCAAAATGTATAGTTCCCATGCAACTCTTAATTAATTTATTTGTTCTTTTGGAGTATTAATTAGGGGAACTTTAGTCATCTTAATTTGTGTGAAAACTCCTAAAAATACGTATATTTTGAATCAGAGGGAGTATCTATCTATATTTATATTACAGATCATGTTTTCATTTTCAGCCAATCACATTCTTCTAAATCCTACGTGTAATTTTCATGAATTTTGGTTCAATTAATTATTTTATAAAATTTTGAATTGTTGGTTAAATTTTACTTTGGTTGAAAACTCTTTATTGGCTTATAAGAGTATCCCACATTGAAAAGTTACATTTTTTTTTTAGTTTGACAATATTATAAAAGAGAGTACTTTGAGTGAGAAATTGAGCTGACATTTCAGCCCATGAAATTAGGGAAGACCACTTATTTGCTTATTCTATTTTTGATTTATATAAATATAGATAGTTAAAGTTTTAACAAATAACAGGCAATTAAGAAGGTCGGGTGGTCCTGGTCCTCTGAATTCCGATTGAGCATACAATCAAAATCGATTTAGCTCAAATTTATGCAATGTTCATTTGTTTTTAATTCTTATGCAG
Organism: Vinca minor; assembly: GCA_026122235.1. NCBI lineage: Eukaryota > Viridiplantae > Streptophyta > Magnoliopsida > Gentianales > Apocynaceae > Vinca > Vinca minor. Next base: position 2,705,486 of record JAOCZM010000129.1, on the reverse strand, counting down.
CATTTTTATTTTCATAATATATTTTTAAAAATAAATAAATATGGATATTTAAAAATGAAAAAAAAAAATTCAACTCCCTTCGTTTATACTTCAAAAATCAAGTGAATTTTTTTCTAAACTCTCTAAAACTAAAGTATTAATTTGTAGAAAATTTAATTTTTAATAAAATAAAAAAGTAAAAAATATTAATCTAAAGTCACATAAGAGAATTAACACAATAAAGACTCCCGCACCAAAAAAATAGTTATTATTTTAAAAACTTGACAAATGACAAGATTATAAAAGATAAATTAATGCGTATAAAATTTATACTATGATATCATCAAAGGTATTTCAAGTTTTTCAGCACTATAGAATTTTCGGGGCCTCAATCTAATTTCCAAATTTTTGAGGTATTGATTGACATCTACAACTTATTCAAATGAAATTGTATAATTTAATATTTTTATGGTTTTTATTTTCTTCTATTCTAATTTTCTAGATTTTCCTTTTTCCTTTTCAATATTATTCAAGACCCCACATTGAAAATGTACAAATTTTTTGGAGTTTGACAACATTATAAATAAAGGGGGTTGAGCATGCTTTTCAATTGAATGAGTTGATATGTTGATATTTAGCCCATTAAATTCAGTGTCAAATTCAATTTTCTTTTCAAAATTTTCATTTCAATAATCAATTTGTTTTTTTTTTTCTAAATAGCTCAAAGAGTCATTTAATTTTCATATACTCTTAATTATATATAATACTTTCCTATTTATTTTAGTATATATGGTATTCTCCAAATTCTATTAGGATTCCTAATTAATTAGTAATTACAATTCCAATTCTACACCTAATTAAACTACTTATCTAAGTGAATAGCAACTAAGTCCCTCAAATACGATACACGTTCGAAATTCTCCTTAACAAAACGTGCCCAAAATGCAACAAGAAACATGTTGTAAAAAATAAAATAAACACATAATCACATAATGACACGAATTAAATTACGCTACACACTTAATTACACAAAAATTAATTACACGTAAGTAAAAAGTTACGAGTATCACACATTAAAATTAAAGCTATATTTCCAACAATCCCCTACATGAATGAAAAGTTGTTTTGATTCGATGTTGATATTCATCAACTGACTCCTGCATAGGAAAAGTAGGTTTTACCTTTGAACTTCCCCCTTCTAAAATATATTTGCTTTACTAATTGTCCAGTAGACTTGTTACCCTTTGAACTTCCCCCTTGTAAGATATATTTGCTTTACTAGCTGTCCAGTAGACTTGTTGTCCTTGAACTGTCTTGCTTTCTCGTGTAAAGAGTCCACATAAATTACACATGATTAATTTCCATATGTTATGTTCTCATGATTTTATTCATTATGGCCATGAACAGTTCCTGGTTCTGCAAGAGTTTCTAAACAATTAGCCTGGTCAATTCTCCTTTGAAGCGGCCACACTTCTCTCTCACATAGGTGATACCTTAAGTTGAAAGTATTTCAACTTTTCCCTTAAGTTGAAAGTATCATTAAGGCAACAAAATTGCTACACATATCCGTTCTATCACAGTTTCAAGATAAAAATGAGTTGAGATTACCTCCACAGTGACCATACTAAATCTTACAAGTAGGTTGTCCCTTTGAACCTAGAGTTTGGGATCTCCAATCAACTAGGTTTGGGTTTTCTTCATAAGACTTCTATCATCGACAGACTTTACACCCATTCATTTTGTCAATCTCTCAACTGTCTCTTTATTTAACCCTTTGGTTGGTGTCTATCTGCAATGTTATCTTTTGACTTTACATAATCAATCGAGATAACTCCTGTCGAGAGTAGTTGTCTAATGGTATTACGTCTATGACGAATATGTCTAGACTTACTAGTACGATACCAACCTCGAGGCTCCCCAATTCAAGGGATCACATACATAGACCAATGACGAGGCTTAGAACGAGGAACATGAAGCAGATAACTACATCATTGGTTCGTATATTAAAGTACAAAGAGGATGCTAAGTTACACATAGAATATAAAGTACAGCCACGGGTTAGTTTGAGGCAGCAAGGTTACAAAATCCAACCAATTCGGCCAATACGAGGGCAAATTCTACTCCAAATCTTGTTCGGGAATGTTTTAAATGTAGGGGCAAAGGAAAATTTGCTATGGACTGCCCTAACAAGAGTATAATGATAAAATTGGATGATGGATCATGGATAAGTGAAAAAGAAGCCGAAAAGGCTATTTTAGAGGAGAAAAAAAAAGCATGAGAGAAAAGAAACGAGTGATCCTACCCATGAGGTAAAATTCGAGGGAAAAAAGGATACAAAATCCGTGATGAGCTTAGTGAGAAAAAAGGCAAGGTCACGAAAAGAGAGAAAATATTGTTTATTCATTAATCCCAGAAAGGTAGATAGGGCAATTCAAGCAAAACAACTTATTGTTTTGTTCGATTTGAAAGGAACCGCAATGAACCATTTTTCCTAACACTTTTTCTTTTGATCTAATATCTTTTTCTACATCTAGTCTTGCTATTTTTTGAAAATTTCATGAAGTCTTCCCTAAGGAGTTGCCGAGAAGGTTGCTTATTAGCCTTCAAAATCGTGAAAGGTATAAACCATCTTCGGGTACAAATCAGCAAATTCAAAAGGAAGGTGAGTTAATTTGTGCAAAGAAGGAGGTAAGTAAGTCTTTAAGTCTTTATTTGAATCCAGTAAATATTGAACCTAAGCATGAAAGGACTTTTAGAACATATACGGATAGTCTACATGTTAATCACATAACTTTTAAGTATAGACATTCGATTTATTGCTTTGATAATATATTTATTTATAGTGAAAATCGAGAGTATTTAAGTGAACATCTTAGGGCTTTTTTTTCTATTATAAAATACACAAACCTTGGATGCTAAGATGGAAAAGTATGTTTATTACACTCATTCTATTAACCTTCTTAGTTGCATCATGAGTTTTCAAGGTATTAAAGTTGAACCGGCAGAAGTTAAAACAATTGAGGAATGGCCGAACATAATCGCATTCGTTCATCATTTGATTTGACAACCTTTTGTAAGCATTTTGTTCGTGATCTTAGCAAGCTTGCTGCTACAATGGATAAAAGAGAGATACAATTCTTTTGGGACAGCCGCCATAAAATCAATTTAATAGGTAAGCACGGTACATATGCTACTTGCTATATTTCTAACATGCTCCCTTTTGATAATATTTCAGATTATAAATCTGATTGTGATGATGATTCGAGGACGAAATCAAGCTTTTTAAGGGGGAGGGGATGATACGGTACCAACCTCGAGGCTCCTCAATTCAAGGGATCACATACATAGACCAATGACGAGGCTTAGAAGGAGGAACATGAAGCAGATAACTGCATCATTGGTTCGTATATTAAAATACAAAGAGGATGCTAAGTTACACATAGAATATAAAGTACAAGGCAGCCTATCAAAGATTCACAAGTGTTCAATTAGGCCCTATCAAGTGAAGAGTCTAAGAAGGGCATTTTAGTAATCATACAAGATGATGAGGGATTGGACAGCTTTACAACAGTTTGGTAGAATGGCCATAACTTTCGATCCAGTTATCCAATGGAGCTGATTCTAGTTGCATATTAAAGATAAGAGGCAGATCTACAACTTTCATGAAGATCACGAGATTAGATTCTGCATTCTTGATATCCGAAATTGTCGTGCAAGTTGGCCCAACAAGCTGTCCAAAATTGGGACGAATTTAAAAGGACATTTTAGTCTTTGTACAATTAAAGTTTATGCTAGACTTAACTTTAATTATTTTTCAACTTTGTTATTTACTTTATTTAGAGTATTTAGGTGTGTATAGCAAGTAGTTGCTATAATAAAGGACATGTTGTCCATAGGTTGTTATCTAGTTGTTAAGAGTCTCACATCTACTAGGACTCTTCACATAGTTAGTTTAATTTCAGCTTTGTTAGTTGTTATTGTCGCCTATAACCAAGAGAATAGGAAATGTTGTCCATTATCTTGTTTAGGTTAGCAAGTTGTTGTTCAAGAGTCTTACTTCTTCAAGGACTCTTCTTCCTATTGTTGTTAGGAACCGAAAACTCTCTATTTAAGAGTGATTTCGGCCTACATATTATTCACGTTAGATATATTGATATTTTGGTAAGGTTATTCCTTAGCTTCTCGTGTTTGAACTTCTATTTAGAATTCATTCATTCTTTGAGTTACTGTATCAACAAGATTAGTTTCTTCTTGTTATGGTGTTTCAGCGTTCATCGATAATTAGCTTCCTTAGCGTTGCGTTGATTATATTCCCTAGAAACTAATTCGAGAATTAGAGAAAGATCCAGCACAACTTACGCTGTCGAACCTTTTGGTACTTAGTACCTCACGCTTCTTCATCACTTACCATTATACATAGCATTTTTGTGCCTTTTCAATCACAGATTGGCTATCACAATGTATAAATATAGACGACACAAATTTTCCCATTTAGGAATATCCTCCAGAAAATGGCCTAACCATTCAGAATCTTCTCCACATTTGTCCAAAGGTATAAACTCGGATTCTATTGTGGATCTGACTATTACAATTTGTTTTGTGGATTTCCAACACACATCAACTCCAGCTAGCATAAACACATAACTACTAGTGGACTTCGATTAATTTATATCAGATATCCAGTTTGTGTTAGTGTAAACTTCTAACACTGTTGGGTATCTAGTAATCAATAGTTACGAGTATAACGTTAGTACCTTATGTAACACCCCGCCTCTAAACACTAGATATCGAGCCCCGGAATTTTGGGAGTCTTAGTATTAATTGTAACGTGGTCTAGATTGTAGGTTAATTATATCCCTAATTAAATAGTCAAACATTATGCCTAGTTCAGAAAATTAAGTTTAGTATCTAAATGAACCAAGTAGAAAATTGTGTGGCTTGATTTAATATTTGTTTAGACTAAAGTGAAAGTTGAGGCCAAAGGCCTCTATTTAGTTGTAAGGGTGAAGAGATGGACAAGGAATAGAGAGATGAAAAAAAATCTATTTAATGAGAAAGCAATAGTTGACTTAAAGGAGGATCAAATTGTCAATTACTAAACAGCCTTGGAAATATAGCTAGTCACCTCCACAAATCAACTTCCACAAAAGTAAATGATTATAGGCAAATAATGGGATTAGGAACTCAATTATCAATAATAATATACCAGTCAAAACAAATACAGCCATCCTGCTGAATACCCCTCCACTAGCTATTTCCATCTCTAAGTTTTCGAAGCGATCGGCACGACAATACAAAGTAATATCATTTTCTCCGATGACTGTTTCATGTATCCTCCTAATTAAACTATTAACTTTCTTATTGAAATGTAACCTTTGATCCTCCCAATGTTCTATAGACCATGAAAACTTTTTAAGCCTTGAACACACTAGCAAAAGGGGAAAACCAACTCCAACCATGAATCCAAATCCCAAAATCTTGCAGTAAACTAAAGTGTTCACATCTTTTTTGAACGTCTGGTTTTGAGTGATCAAATAGCAGGTTGCTGCTGTCCCAGTTGCCACACTGCCCAATATTTATGTACCTGATTTTAGTATTTCACTGCTATCATCCATCTTCTTTTGGATATCTAAATAATCTTCAAACAATTCTTTTCTTTCTTGCTCCAAGGGTAGTAATAGAGTATAATGAGTTCCCAAAATTAGACTATGACCTTTGATACCTAATGGCGGCTGATATATTGTAATTTGCAATATGTCTAAAGGTTGATCATCAACAAATTCCCCGGAACAAGACTGATACTCCTCATTTGTATCTGCAATTGTAAAAGGTTGGGTAATTTCCTCTTAAACAATTTGATTTCGAACTAGCATCGTCCCCAAATAAAACCAAAACTCAATTAACCCCCATTGCCACAACACTCCCCCAGAAGAAATAAAACGAATGAACAATGACCATAGTGGGGTTTAGAGAGTTTTACACAAGATTCAGTGCCCTAACTAAAAAATGACCAATTCCAAACTCTAAAACATAAACTCAAAGCATCAACACTTTATACCCAGTACCAGCCCATATGCAAGAGAAAAAAAAAAAAAAAAAACCCAAAATTAACAAGAAATTTCAAGTATATTCGTCAAGATTCTTTATCTTTAAGGTGGACTCTGACTTTATCACAAGAAGATACAAGTTTGGAATCAAGAAAAAAGATACAAGAAAAACAATAAGCAAATTCATTATCAAAGAATTCCCAGATATTAAATATACAAAGATACATTATAAGTAAATACCGCCATCTCTTTCCATTCTTTGGTTTTGTCAAAAGTTACAATGTGGAGGAGTTGTTTTTCTAGCGGTGGGAGGAGGAGAGGGAAAACTGACAATCGTTTATGGAGGAGGATGAGTGAGCAGCTTGCTCTCCAAGGCTTTATAATAGTTGTACGTACAATTCTGTTAAGACCAAAAAGAAAAGATACAGAGCATGGTTAAAATCATTTTTCTGTTCAAAATATTTTCTTTTCTTTTTCTTAGACCCGCTAAGGGTTGAATATGATTAATGAATAAGGCGATCACAAGAGATTGCAGATATTACATCAGACGGGATATGAGAATCCCAAAGCATGGAGGTATAACAATGGCCATGAGGGCCAGACAACGAGCTACCCTATTCCCACCATGCTTAAACAAATGACAGATAGACCCTATCAAAGAAAGAAAAGTAACATAAACATATTAAAGTCCTCGAGCCTACTTTATCACCAAAATTAGAGAAATAGTTATAACAATCATAATTATTAATAATAGTGATAAAAGAAACAATAAGTAACAATATTAATACAAAAACAGTAGCAGAAAAGTTGGGAACAAATATATATCAACCATGAGTCTTTTGGAGAAAAACAATAATAGTAAATAATTTATTACTCCCTCCATTCCTAAATATAAGACTCTTTAGACAATTTGAGAAAATTAAGGAGGTTGTCATTTCCACCTAAACTTCCAATATTATCCCCTACCCTCCCTCTCTCTCACTTCTACGTCATAAAGAAAGGAAAATGTTAAGGGTATAATTGGAATAAATTGTTGACAACTAATAAAACAACCTTAAACGACAATTAATTTGGATACCTAGATATCTCCTAAACGACAATTAATAGGGAATGGAGGGAGTAGTAATGAAGGTCCCAGAAAGTACCCAACAGGAAATAAATTAAATAATTAAATCAGAAAATAAAGAAATAAGACAGAAAAAGAAAAAGAAAATAGTTTATCTCGGTGGTCGGCGGTGGGGCGGCGGCGAGTGGTCGGCGGTGGAGCTACACCGGAGAAGCCCGTTCGTCTGGAAGAAAGAAAAAGAAAAAAATCAGAATAAATATATAATAAAGAAAAACAGAAAAAAAAAAAAAGAGAAAGGTAACCTCGCCAGAAATGGAAGCCGGACCGGAGCGGGGGAAAGCCGCAGGCGGCGGTGAGGCACAGATCGGAGAGAAGAGAAGAAAAGAGAAGGAGAGGAAAGAAGAGGAGGGGAAGAAAAGAAAAGAGAGAGGGAGCAAGGAAAAGAAGAGAGAGAGAGAGAGAGAGAGAGAGAGAAAAGAAAAAGAACTTGGCGGTGATGGCAAAAGGGAGATGGCGGTGGTTAGAAGCGGCGGACCGGTGGCGGCAGCGGCAGATCTGAGAACAATAACTAAGAATATAAAATTTACAGTAATAATTATAATAGTTACAATAATAAATTAGAAGGGAAAACAGAAAATAAGAAGAACAAGAATAGAAAGAGAGAAGAAGAAAGGGAAACCTACCTGCCGAAGATGCCGGAACCACTGAGGAGCAGCGACGGCGAGACACGCCGGTGACGGGATGACGGCGAGGGCGACGGCGGTTGTCGCCGGAGAAGGAAGGCGGCTCCACTGTAAAGAAAAGAAGAAGAGAAAAAGGGAAGAGAAGGAAAGAAAGAAAAGAGGGATAATGAAGAAGAAGGAGAAGAAAAGAAAGAGAGGGTGGTGATGCCGGTGGCAGATTCGCCGGAGAATCAGAGAAGAAGGGGGAGGCGACGGCTCCGCCGCTGAGAGAGGAAAGGGAAGGAGGAAAATAAATTTTGGGGTTTTTCTTCTAGGGTTGGTCTCTTAAGAGACTATATATACCTAGGACTAAAATTGCAATTAAAATATTATCACATGAATCCTATAAAATATGAACAAGTCTTAAGTGGTCTACTTTATAGTTTTAATATTTAATTGGACTAAGAATACAAAAGAAAACAGTCCCGGACATGATTAAAATAAAATATATCTGAAATAACTTTATTCGGAGTCGAAATAACTTTTAGAAATTATATTTTAGTTCCTATAATTTTATATTCACTTTTAAGGCCCGTTTAAGCTTATGAACCATTTTGGGAAATTTTATAAGACTAATCGTAATATTTATGTCTTCAAAAGCGTAGAAATATCGTAGGATAAATATTTACGTTTTAGTCCCTAAACTCTAGGAATTTACACAAAAGACTCAGAAGCCTAGAAACTTTGTCTGAAGAGTTTTAGGCATATTAAGTCTTGCATATCATTAAGTTTTATAAAAATTTCCTAAAGGGTTGGTATTGACAAAATAGGTACAGATCTTGAAGAAAGTATAGACGGTAAGAGGCTAAGGTGAGTTTCCTCTCAAAACCGGAGAACTTGTTTTATAAATGTGTTTTATGGAAACTGTTTATAAAGGAAAAAGTTACAATAATTCTGAAAAATAATTCTGGCAAGTATCTCTGAGAAGAGAAATTGTTTACGAAGGAAAAGTTACAGTATTTCTAAAATAGAATGCTGGAAAATATTTCTGAAAAGTATTTGTGGAAAATATAAGAACGGTAACTCTGGAATGTTACTGGAATTCTGATATGATTGAAGATGGCGCTTACACTGCACAAATATGGTAGCCACTCAACCAACCATTGGGGGTCTGCACTGGTATGTGGCTGGTCACCCGTACAAGGGTATCTCGAACCTTTGGTTGGGGAAACTCTGGATATCGTAATGGGATCCCAATACTGCGTGGAAGCGTTAGGGGCAGGGAAAGCAACGGGCTTGACTGTATCCCCCTACGTTGCCACATATAGAATCATAACTGCTGACATGTCTCCGGGGTTAGGAGGTTTAACTCAGGGGCTGTTAGTATGGTACCAAACTGGCGGTACCCCCAATTTGTGGATATATAATTCTGAAAGTGGGGATAAGGTTGAAAATCATAATTATGTCTGGCGTGAGGCTGTATTGACTAAAGAGTTATTGACTTGGCCGGTCACGCGCTCTTTTTACCCGGAATGGTCTTTTTATTCTGGTGGACATTTCTGAAATTGAAAAGAAAGAGCATTCCAGTTAAAGCATATGTTTTTCTAAAACTAAATAATTTCTCATTGGTTTTGGAAGAAGATAAAGAGAATGTTTTTTGAAAGGAAATGATTTTGGAATTTGTTCTGGAAAAGGAGAAGTACTCTAAATAAGGAAAGTTTCTCCGTGTCTTCAAAATAAAATGTTTGCGAAATAAAATGAATTTCAAATCACTGTCACACACTTCACTGGGGACTCACTGGGATATTTATAGCTCACCCTTTTTCTATTTTCTTTTTTAGTTATTGCAGGATTGCACAGATAGAACAAGAACATTCTAAGGCATAGAATTGAGACCGAAGCAAAGAACTGAGTCAACGCTAGACACAAACCAAGATTAGAAGACTGTTGGATCCAGTCAAAGAGTGAAGTCAACCTAGAAGCCATAGAATACAAAACATTAAGAGAAAAAAAAAATTCCACATGTAAATTATATTGTAATAGATAGAACCCAGTGCCGAGAGGCACGGGGCGTACCCGACCCGAGAGAGACGGGTCGTCACAATGAGGATACATGAAACAGCAATCGGAGAAATTGATATTACTGGCCAGAGCTGCCAGCAAGAGGATCCGAAATTCCCCTCTTCCTCTGCATTATTTTGAAATATTTTTCCTGCATTTACATATCATTCTAAGAGTTCTACTGTTGTAAAAGAGATTCGAAGGTGCTGTTATTGTTGCTGCCAGTTAACAGTGTGTGGGAGTTTTACCTTGAGAGTTCAGTGTTCAGAAGTGCCAGAAGCTGATAAAAGGCATGACATATTGAACTTAAGGGGAAGCGGTATACTGCTGTCTCGTTCCGGATTAATTCCAAACAAAATCAATAACATTTTATGTGTTTTGTTTAACTTTCTGGTATTATATATAATCGATAGCATTCTCAGATTATTTTAATTTTGTACTATTTTCTGTCTCAAATTCTTTTTTATTTTTGTTCAGAAATTATTAAAATAGTGCAATAAATATTCCCAGATTTTAATTTTCTGTTCATATTTTAATTTTATTGTTCAGAAGTTATAAAAACTATTCTGTAACAATTTTTGAATAGTCCAGAAATAGATAAATTTCCAACATAAAGGACATCACAATATCTTCATCATAATTGCATAACATCTTTAGAGTGATTTTTTATTCTTGAATCGATTGTGAATTGAAACACTAACTCATTATTAGTTATTGATTGTGATGGTTTGGCATGGTAGCCACAAACAGTGGAAAGACGGTCTCAATACAGCCTGTCTGATTCCCGAAATGAGGAACCACAGTAGTCAGAACTCCAACCGAAACATTACCAGAACCAGCTCCAATGTTTGTTGCAGCAGATTCATTTCCAGTATTTGCCGTTTCTATAATAAAAAACAGAACACAAGTCAGTAATCAATTAAAGAAATAACACCAAAAAATAACACAAAAATAATTAATATTGAACTTAAGACTGTTGGAAATTTATCTATTTATGGACTACTGAAAAATTGTTACTGAACAGTTTTTATAACTTCTGAACAATGAAATAAAAATCTGAACAGAAAATTGAAATCTGACAATAGTTACTGCACTGTTTTAATAATTTCTGAACATAAATAAAAAAGAATCTGAGACAGAAAATAGTACAAAATTAAAATAATCTGAGACTGCTACTGATTATATATAATACCAGAAAGTTAAACAAAACACATAAAATGTTACAGATTTTTATTTCATTGTTCAGAAGTTATAAAAACTGTTCAGTAACAATTTTTCTGTAGTCTAGAAATAGATAAATTTCCAACAGTCTTAAGTTCAATATTAATTATTTATGTGTTATTTTTCTGGTGCTATTTCTTTAATTGATTACCGATTTGTGTTCTGTTTTTTATTATAGAAATGGCAAATATTGGAAATGAATATGTTGTAACAAACATTGGTACTGGTTCCGGTAATGTTCCGGTTGGATTTCCGACTACTGTGGTTCCTCATTTCGGGAATCAGATATGAGGTATTGAGACCGTCTTTCCACCGTTTGTGGCTGCCATGCCAAACCGACCAATTCATTTTGGTCAGTTTGACAAACCCGAGAAGTTAAGGGTGGCAACAACTTTAAATTGTGGAATAAAAAAATTATGTTTTTCCTTACCACTCAACATCTGATTCGGTTTATCATTGAAGATAAACCGGTGGAGGACAGTAATGATCCTCAATCTGAAACCACGGTACGAGCGTGGCTAAGTGCGGATTATCTCTATCAGCACAGTATATTAATGAACTTAGATAATTCTTTTTATTAGTTGTACTATGAAAAAAGTACAACAAAAGATTTATGGGAAAACTCTTTTGAAAAAATATACTGTGGACGATGCGGGGTCCAAAAAGTTTATAGCCGCTCGTTTCCATGTTTTCAGAATAGTGGATGGAAAGTCTGTTATTGATGAGAGCGAAGAGCTTCAAAAGATATATCATGATCTTGCCGCTGAGGGCATGGGAATCAACGACTCTTTACAAGTGGCGTTATTGATTGAGAAGCTCCCTCCTTCTTCGGATGATTTCAAACATTACCTGAAACAAAAGAAGAAGGAAATGACTCTGGAAGATCTGATGTTGAAACTGATGATTGAACAGGACTCACGGAAGATGAGTAAGAAGCCCAATAGCTCTGTGGCTAAGGCTAATGTAGTTGAAACTGACAACTCAAGAAATAACGCTAAAAGAAGCGTCCAAATGAGTCAAAAGTTTCAAACTCCAAGTTTACAAGAACATGCAATGTGTGTGGTAAACCTAACCACAAAGCTAAGGATTGTCGTAGTAGAGTTGCGGTAACTAATAAAAACAAGAGAAATCCTGGTGCTGGAAACAAGAACCGAAATCAGAAGGCTTTCCAAGTTAATGTGGCAGAAGATGGAAAACTGGGCTCTGGAATAGAAGACGTGTATTTGGTAGCTGTCGTTTCAGAGGTAAACTTGGTTGGAGGCAACCAAAAGGAGTGGTTTGTTGATACAGGGGGGCCACTCGTCATATCTGTATGAATAAGTGGATGTTCAAGACATACCAAGCTGTTGAGGACGAAGTCTACTTTATGGGGAACTCTGCGGTCTCCAAAGTTGAGAGAAAGGGCATTGTGGTCCTAAAGATGACATCGGGAAATGAGGTGACTCTGAATGATGTGTACCTTGTGCCAGAGACACGGAAGAACCTCATTTCGGGAATAGTGCTGAACAATAAAGGTTTTAGACTTGTCTTTGAAGCAAACAAGTTTAATCTTACCAAGAGTGGTGCCTTTATGGGGAAAGGGTATTTAACTGGAAATTTATTTAAAATGAATGTAATTGCAGTACTACCAAGTACTGAGCCAATAGGCGTTAATGTAACTGAGGTTTCCACTAGCTCAGCTGGATATATTGCCCAAGAGGCTAATAAAAGTGTTAAATTTGCTTATTCTGTTGAGTCTTTTACTTTATGGCATGATAGACTAGGTCGCGTATACAAAATTTAGTTTCATTAAACTTACTTACTAAATTTAACATTGATAAAAATTACAAGTGCGAGACTTGTATTGAGGCAAAGCTAACTAAATCCTCTTTCCATTCAATTGAAAGAAGTTCAGAACTGTTAGACTTAATTCACACTGATGTTTGTGATTTAAAATATGTGCAATCAAGAGGCGATAAAAGTTACTTCATCACTTTTATTGACGATTGCACAAGAGTTTGCTATGTTTACGTAATGAGAAGTAAAAACGAAGCAATAACTATGTTTAGCCATTATAAAGCTGAAGTTGAAAATCAACTTGGTAAGAAAATTAAAAGGCTAAGAAATGATAGGGTGGAGACTATGAATCTCCATAAAAGAGATGATGAATGCAATACTAATAAGTTCGGACTCACCCCATAATTTGTGGTGGGGGGGGGGAAGAATTTTCTTTCCACAAATCACATCCTAAACAGATTGTCACATAAGAGACTAGATTATTACAATTTACAATTCTTACATTACAATTTTGTTTCATAAGCATGCAAGCAATCTATCCAAAAGAGGGATAAACTTCAAATTTTTAAGGGAAAAAGGACATAAATTATTTTCTAAAAAAAATAAATACAATATGAATGAGAAAAAAAATATAAGCGATGAAGAATATTAAAAATATTCTAACATATCAGATGAACAATGAATCAAATAGATAAAAGAACCCAACGCACTTGAAGGGCAGTTCGACTATGATTTGTGTTCCTTTTCTTTTATTTTCTGACGCTCATTATTGAGAAACTCTAATGAGATTTCATGTAATTTTACAAAATGAAAAAACTTTCTTCCCTTTGCAACCTTTATTTCATTCCCACTTGTTATATATAGATACAAATATACGTATGTATAACATGCTCTATAATCAGTGGCGGAGCCAGAAATTTTTTTTTGGGGGTGCAAAATTAACATTGACAAAATAAATTCATAAAAGCATATAAACATTGGCGGAGCCAAAAAATTTTTTTTATGAGAAGGACTCTTGAGAAGAAAAAATAAATATTTACAATGGAAATTAAAATATATATCATGTTTGATTGTTGAATCCAAAAAGAACAAGCTTGAATAAAAAGGCCCCAAAGACCTTTTTTGTATGATTAGACCAAAATAAAAGGCCATTTAGAAATATTATGGGTATTAGAGATGAAGTTGGAGGAGACATGAAGGGCTTATTATTAATGTGAATGAATATTTTTTAATTTTTGATAAAATCTTATATTATAATCTATTAGTAATTATGAATTATTTGATGAAATTTTATAAATATTATAATCTCTTACACAATTAAGTTTGTTACAATTTTAACCAAAATTGTTAAGATATAAGTGGTGTAATTCCTATAATTCACGAACAAAAAAATCTAATTTTAAATCATAAAGTGATTCAAAATGTTCACGGGATGAGGTGTTATAAAAACAAAACTAAAATTATAAAAAAAAAATGTTTTTTTTGGAAAAAGTTGGGAATGACCCGTGCTATGCACGGTAGAGATAGTAAAATACTATCATCAATTATTTTCATCTTCCATCCCACTTTTGTTATCCATTAGCAGTACAACTTTTTCTATTTCCAATCAAAAGAAATATAAAATAAATACAGTTATAGATGAACTATTGACTAAGAAAAAATTAGAGATCTTCAATCTCACAAAAAAAAAAGAGGAAATATTTACACACAAAAAAGTAGAAAATAATTGTGTATATGGTTTTTTAAGACTATATTATGCAATTTTAATGGAAGAAGCTAAAAGAAAAACGAAAACTACATAGTAAGTAATATTTTGTATTCTTAAATGTTTAGTTTAATTACATTAATGTGTAGTTTGTCTTGAATACTCTCAGCAATAGTATGAAGGTATCTAACTAACACTACTAGAAATATGGCTTGTTGCGACGAGACTTTTTGCGTCGGGCGTTTACCGTTATAAATAACTGTCATTTGCGTCAAAAAAGACACACCTACGCAAATAACGGTACGACATCGTTTCGTGATATGCATTTACGACCACTAATTACTATTTGTGTCAGCAAATTAATTCGTCGTGAAAAGGGGATTATATGTGATGGGCTTCAGTCGACGCAAGAAGTTTCGCCACAAATAATCAAAATTTGCGACGGGATTCTCCCGTCACATATGAAGTTGATGCAAATTACCAAATTTGTGATGGACTTCGTTCGATGCAAAAGGTTTTGCCCCAAATAAACAAAAATTGCGATGAAATTCTCCCGTCACATATAAAGTTGATGCAAATGATCAAATTCTTAGTATAAGTTTGTTAGTAGATTTTCTCGTGAAATCCCCTAAAATACGTAAGGACCTTCAAAACATAAACAATGAATTGTTGATCTTTTGTTAAATTATGTTATTTTTTTTTTTTAAATTGAACATGTTTAGTTATAAATGACAGAGATACATATTGATTGCATCGAGTTTTAAGTTAACACAAGTTAATTGGTGGGTGACAATTTATTATACATGTAATATCAAATAACTTTTGTACTTTTGTTAGAATAATTTAGATCAATATTATAAAGTAAATTGTAATCAATATTATGATTTAATAACATTTTTAATGTAATGGATTTAAATTTGTTTCATGTATCAAGATCTTATAATTAAATATTCTATTTAAAATATATTAATCTATTTATTACTAATTAACGAGTTAGAAATTTCAAAATTCTTAAATA
Organism: Vinca minor; assembly: GCA_026122235.1. Taxonomy (NCBI): domain Eukaryota; kingdom Viridiplantae; phylum Streptophyta; class Magnoliopsida; order Gentianales; family Apocynaceae; genus Vinca; species Vinca minor. The sequence continues at coordinate 2,689,951 of JAOCZM010000129.1, read as the reverse complement.
TGTATTGAGATTATTTAATAATAAATTGAGAATAGATATTCATTAGAAAGTGGTTCACAATTCATTTTTTGAATTAAAGAAAAAATTGATTGGACTCAAAATCTATTAAAACTAAAAAAAATATAAAAATAAATTGCAATATTTTTTTGCATACAACTCTTTTGTAGTCCGGCTCCTAGGTAGAACAAGTTTTTTTTTTCCAGTCAAGATTGCCATAGCCAGTGGGGCTGACCTTTGTCCACGACCGTGAGGTCCTGGGTTCGACACCGGGTCACAGCGCCCAGATTACTAACCCCCACCCCCTAACTGCAAAAAATAAAAAAAACAAGTTTTTTTTCAGTATTTGCGGAACATTTTTTTGCCTAAAACAAGTGTTTTTAGCTTGAAACAGGTGTTCCGCAAATATATGATTTTTTTTTTTAAAATCAATCTCAGCAGTCAAAAATTTAATTTAATGGATAAGAATTCGTTCCGCGCGGAACATTTTCCGTTCCGCACTTGAAATTTTCATTTCAATCTCTAAAAATTAAAATAAAAAACAAAGATAACTTCTTCATTTCTCTTACAACCGCCCGCGCCCCTATCCTCCTTTCTCTTACCCTAGCCACCACCGCCGGCACCATCGCCGTCACCGATCATTGTTTTCATCGTTGTCACATCCTCCAAATAAGATTTCACCTTGTTCAGACCATCCATTTTTATGGGGGTTTTTTTCCCACTCTATTGGAGTCGCCGCCGACCTTGGATTCCATCTTCGGTCATCCTTCTGCTGTTGAATTCTAGTAAGCGAAAATTCTCTGCAGATTGTGCAGAATTCTATTTATATAATTATCAATTTTTGTTTTTAAAATTGGTTGGTCGATCATGGGTGGAATTAGATCTATTGATCTGGGATTTTTTTTGTTATGTTCCCTTCAAATTCTAATCTCTATTTATATAATTATCAATTTTTGTTTTTAAAATTGGTTGGTCGATCATGGGTGGAATTAGATCTATTGATCTGGGATTATTTTGTTATGTTCCCTTCAAATTCTAATCTCTATTATCTCTTCTTCAGAAAGTTAGAAACCAATTTTACACTTTCTCCCTCACCACCGTCTTCTCTATAACTGGCGACAGTCGCGGCCGTTATTCGGCGTTGCTTCTCCTTTGACCTCCGGCCTTCTACCAGGTATCCGATTTTCTTTTTTTATCATTCAATCGTCTGCTCCCTATCTCTCGGTCAGTCACTACCGTTCGTCTCCTCCTCCTCCTCTGTCCAGTCTCCGTCTCCCCCTTTCCTTAATCATTGTTTTTCCTGTTAAATGTTTTGGGAATCAAACAATTTCCTTATGTTGTTAAAGGTTTCAGAAATTAAAACCCAATTTAATAATTCTCTCTTTTTGTTAAAAGTTTCAGAAACTAACCCAATTTATTACACTGTTAAAACATCAGTATTATTTTGCTCTGGGCGATGGGGTTTATTTTTCTCATACTTTACCTAAAACATCAGTATTTTGAGATTTCAGTTGATACCTTGCAGCTTACATTCGAGGAGTGCTTGTAGTGAATTTAATGATTTTGTTATTGGATCTGCTATGCAGTATCTAAATATTATTAATATGAACTATTATTCCCCCTGTTTCATTAGTTTTGATGAGGAATTAACCTTGCAGGTCAGATTTGTGAGTGTTTGTAGCGAGATTGATGATTTTGAGATTTTGTTATTGGATCTGCTATGCATTATCTAAAATTTATTCAAATTAAATATTCTTATTGGATGAATTTATTGAAATTATGATTTATGCATAACATATAAATGTGAACTTCCTTTTCGGATGGAATGGATGATTGGAGACATTCTTTGCGGGTTATCAGTGTGCCAAATTCAATATTGGAGTCTAACCTCGCTAATCAGCCTTTCTTCAGCAAAGAGGTAAATGTTTATCCCTTACATTTCTCAACTATGATTTTTTATTATATTAATTGTCCGCAATATAGGACTCTTTGAGTTCATGTTGACTCTTTCCACATTACCTTTCTACTTTCAAATTGTAGTTGGCAGATAAAGGTTTTAATACTTTTAAGAGTTTACAATTCACTCGATCCTGAACTGTATCGATAGTGTCATCTCAAGATACTGGAAAGTAAATGGCAGCAAAAGTACATAAGACTAAAGTGTCCAACACAAAGTTTTATAGGTTCCTAAATTTGGTGTTTCCTGTAGTCCATGTTGTTTATTTCTTATAATAATAATCTTAACAAACCAGCTGCTCTTTTTCTTTTGTTTGAGGTCATTCATATGATTTCTCATGGATATTCTTTTATAGTAAACGAAAGGGTGAAAATCACCATCCCAGTTCGCACTTTTACTGTAGATACTTAGCATGATTATCAATGAGTTATATAACTAGTTTTAATATTCTGAAAACTTGTTGCAGCTTGCATGTAATAGCTTGAAGTGGTTAAAACTTGAAGGCTCAACTGTCCAACTGGAATATTCAGCGATGTAATTGCAATTGGCAACTTCAGTATGGTTGAACTTTTGGAAATGGAATATTGTCATACATTAAGAAGCTTATATTCTACTTCCATGTTTGGAGTTCTTGTAAACCTCAAAAACATGACAGTGAGAAACTGCTATGTGATGCAACAAGCCAGTAGTTTGATATCTTATTGATGATGCATGTTTGTGCTTATCGGTGCAGCTGGAATTAGACGAGAGCATTGCTAGAGAATCAAGTAGTGGGTAGATTCTCCAATTTCTTACTGCCTCATCTTTGAGCTTTGTTTTTATTTCATTTCTTAAAAAGCATTAGTATAGAAGGTATGTTTGATGTGGCATAATTTTGATGCTTTTCATGTATAGAATTCATGTTTTGTGCTTCTGGAAGCATACCATGTATAGAATTCTTGTAATAGATACAATTTAATATTGATATTTTTATTGTGTCGATAAATATTATTTTCGATGGTTTTCAATGGACAAGAAAATAAACTTTATTCCTTTTAGTGTAAAAAATAATTTAATTTTTGTTATTGTGTCAAGATAAATATTATTTTCGACAGATTGTGCTATTGCAAAAAAATAATAAATAATAATTTTATTATAACATTTGCGACGGTGAAAATTTATTTTCGACATATTGTGCCATCACGAAAAAATAATTAATATAATTTTATAATAATATATGCGACCGTGAAAAACTATTTTCGATAGTATATAAGGTGTCGCATTATATGTTTTTGTGTCGGTTATTGCGTCGGAAATTATAACCGATGCAAAAACTAGTCGTTTTTGTTAAGTTTTTATGTCGAGAAATAAGTGTCGCAATTAGAAAAATTCCCGTTGAAAAAACTAATTGTGTCAGGCGCTTCCCGTCGTAAAGTTTTTACGGCGCCTTCCCATGCGACCCCTCAATTGCCGTCGTATAACCGACGTAAAAACGTTTTCGCGTCGGTAAATGTACTTTTTGTGACAGGCGTCGCCTGACGCAAAAAGTGCTTTTTTTAGTAGTGTAAGCAATTTGCCTCTTATCCTAACAACACCTCTATTTGTCTGTTCTTTCAAAGTTGTAAGGAATCCGCATTTCAAAAACAGCATATGGAAAGTTTTTTATATATTTTTTGGAAAACATTTGAACCCAAAGCACTGGAAAGAGAGAAAGAGAGACATCAAAACTTTACCAATAAAACATTTAAATTTAAAGTTCAAAAAATTATTTATTGCAATAAAATATACAGAATAAAATATAACCTTCAATTAAATAAAAAAGGAAAAACTTTTTTGATATATTTCTTTTTGAGAATTTGAAGGGAACTCTTCTACAAAACATATGGAAAATGGAAAAATAATCTTTCTTTCTCTACCATTTATTTTCTATACATATGGAAAAAAAAAACATGAAAAAAAGATTGAATTTTGAATTACATCAAAGGTCTGGAGGTTCAACAAATGAGTAAACAGAAAATGTTTTACTGGTCTTTTGATCCCTCAAAAGAGTATGAAACCAATCAGATATTTATATCATGATCTGGAAAGATCATAAGTCGGTGTATTTTTTTTTTTTATATAAACTATCAATTGAAGAACCTTTCGTAAATGAGATAAAAATAATTTCATCGTTAATTCCAAATACTTTTAAAGAATGAATATACAAAGAGAATAATTGTTCACAAAAAGTATGATGAAGAAAAGTTTGTGAAGGAAAAACTCAATGAGTTCTCACTGAATTTTCACCTATTCAAAATGAAGTGAATGAAAATTTAAGTGTATTTATTTAGTTAATAGAACTTAGATTCTAAGTATGTCCGACCAATTGTTTTTCATTTTTCTTTATTGGATACATTTAAGGGACAAAGAATATGAATCAAGCTCGATGAATATTATATGGTAATATGTGATTCCAAGTTGCAACAAACTAAAACATTGTTTTAGTAGTGTGCTTTAAAAATATAATTTAAGTTTAGTGAATTAAACAAATGACCGTGCATAGTTGTGGTAATGTCAACGCCAATTTTCCGTTCTCATTCCTCTTTTGAAAGTCAGCCATCAGTTGTTAATAAGTCAAAGTCAACAATATTGACCTTTTGGTTGCTAATCCGTCGATAATTAACGGCAATATCTTCCGTCGCTTGATTGGCCGTCGGAAATCTATAGTTAAAAAATCAAAGTCAAAGTCAACATTGATGACCATTCGGTCGCTAATTCTTCGGTGTATAACGACCCACTAATGAATCGTTACATATTTCGTCGATAGTCGGTCGCTATTCTTCTAATGTTCCCTATGCTTATTGTCATATATGTTTTAGTCTCCTCAATTAATGTATTAAAAATAAATAAATAAACATAACCAATCAGGCCCAACTCCAAGAGTGTCTAAGGTGACATCCGAAATCGGGCCTCTCATTTTGATTTTGGTCAGAAAGTGATCATACACCTGTAAATAGTTTGAAAAATCAATTAAGAATGCAGATTAATTAATTAAATTTTCTTATATAAACTATCATAAATTAATATATAATTACCGTATATAACATGTTCTTCAAGGAAAGGAATAGAACTTACTGAAATCAATAATTAAAACAAATGGATGAATCATCAAAATAGAAGACTTCAAAAAAAATGGAGGAGAAGATAAATAATCAATAGTATTTTCTTTTCTTTGAATTTGAAAACATTAAAAACTAAAAGGATTTTTTTTTTTTTTTTTTACAAAAGCAAAAATATACCTTGAGTTTCATCCATGGATTGAAGCTTCCTAAATCATGAAAAAACATTATATTAGTGTCATTATAAAAATAAGAATAAAATGAGTGAAAGAGACCAAAGAAGAGGAAAAATCATATTCCTACCGTCATTTGAGGTAAAAGAAATTGTTTCCTTCAAGAAAAAGCAAATCATCCATTGCAGCACGAATATGGCAGCCTATAGAGCAAATCCAGATGAAACTCTCTAAATTCAAAGGCAAATTTATTTATATTTGGAGAAAGAGCATGTAAGAGAATATTTAAGTCTTTGTGCTAGTCCAGTTATTTTAGTACCTAAGAAAGAATGAACTTTTAGATTATGTATGGATTGTCGAGATATTAATAAAATCACTATTAAATACTCCGATACCTCGCTTAGATGATATGCTAGATGAGTTAAGTGGTGCTTTAATTTTTTTTCTAAAATTGATTTAATTCAAGGCTATCACCAAATTAGAATGAAAGTAGGCGATGAATGGAAAACCGCTTTTAAAACTAAATATGGTTTGTATGAATGGATTGTTATGCCTTTGGTCTTAGTAATGCACCTAGTACTTTCATGAGATTAATGAACTACATATTTCGGCATTGTTTTGGGAAATTTGTTGTAGTTTATTTTGATGATATACTTGTTTATAGTAAAAACTTAGAAGATCATATTGAACATCTTAAGGCTGTTTTTACTATTTTAAGAGAACAAACCTTGTATGCCAAACTTGAAAAATGTGTTTTTTGCACTAATTCTATTAATTTTCTTGGATACATTGTTAGTTCTCAAGGAATTCGGGTTGATCCTGCAAAAATTACTTCAATTGTGGACTGGCCGAGACCAACTAATGCTACTCAAGTCCGTTCATTCTATGGTTTGAGAAGATAGTTTTGAGAAACTTAAACAATTACTTACTTCTTCCCCTATTTTATCTTTACCTAGTTTTGATCTAACTTTTGAAGTTGAATGTGATGCTTCAGGGATAGGTATTGGGAATGTTTTGCAACAACACGGTAAACCTTTAGCATATTTTAGTGAGAAACTAAGTGGCGCTTCACTTAACTATCCTACATATGATAAACAGTTATACGCTATTGTTAGAGCTTTAGAGACATGGCACCATTACTTGATTGCGAGGGAATTTGTTATCCACACGGACCATGAATCCATCAAGTATCTTAAGAGGCAAAGTAAGCTGAACACGAGACACGCTAAATGGGTTTCTTTCATTGATACCTTTCTATATGTTATCAAATACAACAAAGGTAAGGAAAACATTGTCGTTGATGCTCTTTCTCGAAGGTATACTTTCATTTCCGTTATGCATGCTAAATTACCTGGATTTGAAAATCTTAAAGCATTGTATAAAGAGGATAATGATTTTTCATATTTGTATATTTCTTGTGAGCTCTCGGCTCAAAAGGATTTTTATAGGTTTGAAGATTTCTTTTTTAAAGGCAATAAATTGTGCATTCCCTCTTGTTCTATTAGGGATTTAATTGTTAGAGAGGCACATTGTGGTGGCTTAATGGGTCATTTTGGTGTTTTTAAAACATTAGACATATTACAAGAACGCTTATTTTGTCCTAAGATGAAAAGAGATGTTAGGAAAATTTGTGACTTTATTTTAAGTGTAAACATGCTAAAAGTTCAAGCAAGGCTCACGGATTATACATGCCTTTACCTATTCAATCTTCACCTTAGATTGATCTTTCAATGGATTTTATTCTTGGATTGCCGACATCAAGAAGAGGTATGGATAGTATAATGGTCGTTATTGATCATTTTTCTAAAATGGCTCACTTTATTCCGTGTAGGAAACTAATGATGCAAGGCATGTTGCGGATTTGTTCTTCAAAGAGGTGGTTAGGTTGCATGGGATTCCAAAAACGATCGTAAGTGATAAGGATGTAAAATTCCTAAGTTACTTTTGGAAGACCTTATGAAGTAAGTTGGGGACTAAATTATTTTTTTCTACCTCAAGTCACCCACACACTGATGGCCAAACTGAGGTAACCAATAGAACTTTAGGGGTTCTACTTAGAGCACTCATTCAAAAGAATTTAAAAATGTGGGAAGAATGTTTACCAATTGCTGAATTTTCTTATAACCATACTATACATTCTACTACTAATAATTCACCTTTTGAAGTTGTTTACGGTTTTAACCCCTTAACCACTTTAGATCTAATTCCTCTTCCTATTGATGAATATTATAATATAGAAGGTGATTCTAGGGCAAATTTTGTACAAAGGATTCACCATCAAGTTGCCGAGAACATCAAGAAGAAAAATGATCAAATTACAAATAAAGCCAACAAGGGCCGAAAGAGAATTTACTTTGAAGTTGGCGATTGGGTTTGGTTACACTTTAGGAAAGACAGATTTCCTAAAAAGAGAAAGTCTAAGTTACACCCTCACGGAGATGGACCTTTTCAAGTAGTTGCTAAAATAAATGACATTGCATACAAACTCGACTTGAAAGACTCGACTTGAAAGGTGAGTATGGTGTACATTCTACTTTTAATGTTTCTGATTTATCTCCTTTTGATTTTGGTTCAGATTATATTGATGATGATGATGATTTGACGACGAATCCTTTCAAGGGAGAGGGGATGATGCGGGTCCATCTACGGGGCTGCCTCATACAGAGCACCCCTTATCAAACATGCAATGTCCAATGACTAGACAAAGAGCAAGGAAAGTGGCTCAAGCCATCTCTACATTGATCCGAGAGTTGAAGGCTAAAAAGGAAGCTAAATTACATCTAGAAGATGATATTCAAGTTCAACTCTTAAGTTTACAAGACATTAAGTTCGGCCCAAACAAGAAAAGCGGCTAATAAGGGCATTTTAGTCTTTTTGTACATTAAAGTCTATTCTAAACTTTAATTATATTTTCAAATTTATTATTTACTATTTTTAGCCATGTTGGCCGAGTAGAACAAGTGCTAGCTAAATAATATGACATGTTGTCCATTATCTTAGATAGTGTTTCCATTTTAGTAAGTTTACTTAAGTTAGGATTGAAGAGCCCTAACTAAATTAGGACTCTTCCTTTGTTGGATCATTGAGCCGAATTCTTCACTCTATTTAAGAGAGAATTCGGCCAACATAATACTTACGTTAGATATATTTATATATTTTTTTAATATTTTTCCTTAGATACTTGTGTATGAACTTCTTATAGAATTTCATTCATTCTTGAGTTACTGTATCAACAAGATAGTTATGCTTGTTGTGGTGTTTCAGCCCCCATCGATAATTAGCCTTCTTTAGAGTTGCGTTTATTATATTCCCCTTGGAAACTGTTCGAGATAGGGAAAGATCCGTCTTAAACCTTTTAGTGTCGAATCTTAATAATCTTTTATCACGGTTCCGCATCAGTTCATTTAAATCGTTAATTTTTTCAAGAAAACTTACAACTCCGATCTTGAGAAATAATTGAAAAATACTCTTCTCTTACCAGATTATTTATTTATTTTTTTTTTTTGTTGATATTTTGCATATAAATACAAAATTCTTATATTTGTTTTTAACCTTCTATATATGTAGGTTTGAAAAAACCAAACATGAATATCAGTGTAGAGTATCAATTTTCACTTTTATGCTATTTAATATTTTCTTAACCATTCAATTTGTTCTCGTGCATAGCACGGGTCATTACGCTAGCATAAATCTATATTTATATTACAGAGTCTGTTTTCAGTTTTTAAGTGATATTATACATACATATATCTATATCTAATATATTTCAATATTCTAATTTTCTAAAATTTTCTAACTTTTAATTACTTTACAAAAATTTGATTGGTTGAGAAGAATTTTGATTAATTAAGTTAATTGAAAACTAATTATTATCTTAATAAAATTTAAATATCAAATTACTTTCTCAATTCTAACATCCTAAAATTTCTATTATAATTTTAAATTATCTCTCTGTATAAAATTACCGCATGATTAACTTCACTGCATAGAATGTATCCATACTCTTCTAGCAATTTATTCTGGATTCTTGATTTACATTTGAACTCTTTTATAATATTCTTATTGGATAAGATCATTTTCCCACAATAAAATTGTGATACCCGTAACTTTTTGGACACGTGTTACTTATTTTTGTGTGACTTAGTTTTAGCATAATTTATTTTTTGCGATTACATGTTTACATTTTATTTGTCCTATATGTTATGTGTTATGTTGTGGGTACATTTTGTTGAGGGCCGTTTCGTACGTATATCGTAATTGAGGGACCTAATAATAATTCACGTAGATGAGTAATTTAATTAGACTTGGAATTGAAATTGAAATTAATTAGAATTTTTATTGGGATTAGAAAGTTACCGTAATTATTATAGGAAATAAATAAAATAAAATGAATTGCATAATAATAATAATAACATAACCGTGGGTGTAATGTGTAGTGGGAGTCACACAAGCAACAAAAATAGGAAATGTGCTCGTTTTCTGCAAGTAAAGTGAGAAACGAAATAAAATTAAAATAACATAGGAAGCAGATCGTGGGATCATGGGGATTGAGGGCCTTTGGAACATGTGCATCATCAAGAATGTATATATAAAGAGCACTGCTCTTAGGCGCAAGGGGGATATAAAAAGGAGAAAAATCAAGTGCTCTAGCGGCACAGTGAGATATGACAGAAAAGATTTTTTTGGAAAATCTATTATGATCAAAATTTTGAAAGGTCAACGAGGGAGTGGATTTTCACCTTTTTCGATGCACAATATATCAAAACGAATGCAGTTCGAGATAGCTACGAGGGAGCGTAGACGAGAATCGATTCGGAGTTCGGAGAGGGAAGATACCGCACCGGGAACTGGGCAGATTTCTGAAAATTTTCTGATTTCGGGTTTGAGTATTTTTGATAAGGTAGGGACCCCCTACGTCATTTAATTATCGCAATTAATCGTGTATAATCAGTGAGTATTGTTGGGTTACTGATTTGGGAGTGATTGGGCGTTATATAATGCATTACTTGTGGAATTTACGTGTAAATTGCATGAATGAGGTTTATTACGTTGATTATCGCATAAATTGATTTGGACTTGAATTAAATGCGTTATAATCTGTTTCTATATCGTTTTACTGCTTTATTATACTTATTCATTAGTGATATAAATGTGGTTAAGTGATAATGTGATTCGTGGGTAGTTAATGGCTTATTTCATGAACTCGTCTAATTGTTTATCGCTTTGGTCATTTTAATTGGTTGTCGTCGTTCAGTCCTTATTGAATTTAGTCGACCGAGTCGTCGCCTTCTATTTGAGCTCTTGTCTAGGATCGATTGATTAGCAGGATTCATTCGAATATCGAGTCGTATAAGAAGATCCCTTGTGATCTTAGTGAACAGTGAAACATCTAGGGCTTAACCCGATGAGGATATCTTTGGGACTGTAACGGTTTTGTGGAATCCCTGGTGGGGGATGATGATGCAATACATAAAATGGATCCTTAAACCTCGGACCCTTAGTTCGGGGGGTCATACTGAACCCACGTGTTGAAATATCTTGGGCCGTCCTAGTTTGGATTATAACTGGGACCGTTACAGTCATTGTCGATTAATAAGTGAATAGACTATTGAGCTCAAATTGCGGGATTTAGTGTCATAGTGGTAGTGATGTTCCTAGTGTCTAAACGATGTTGTGATGGAGTGTATTGTGTTGGTAAAACGTGGTGCTTTGTATAGATTCGATTGTGAAAGCGTTTAGATGCGACGAATGTGACTATTTAGCTTACTTGTTGTTTCAACTTGTTTGTTCATGTTTTGGTCTTATTTAGTGTTTATCATTATTTTGTAAAGGGTATTTTAGGAAATGGGAATGTGCTTTAGTGTCAATTGTGTTTTATATAACTGTTTTAGGTTCCTGTTGAGTATCGGAGCTCAGTCTAATATCCGATTTTTCTGTTTCAAGTGATGATGAGTACTATGACGATGTTGATGGAGCTTGGGAAGGGGACTATGAATAGTGACTCATAACCGGCTTCAATTATAGAGCTTATTTATTTCATTTATTCATTTATACTTATAACAATTTCATTATTAGTACCGTTGAACAATTTCATTTGTAATAATTAGAATTCGTTTTCCGTTGTTGAACTCTTATTTCATAATTGAATTCCATTTTAGTAAACTTTGTTAGTCGGCTTTGGCGTTTCATTAACCAATGAGACATTGCCATATCATCGACCCTCGAGACGGGCTGTGACAAAAATAATATAAATAATCATATTATATCTCACGCAAGTTCAGTTCAAAACTAAACTATCAACACCGTTACTCAACTAATCACAATTCACCATGTGTATATATAATTGAAAGAAATGTTTACACAACAAATTCTAATTAATTAGATACATGAATAAAGACGTACACGAAAACAAACAATTTTCACCCTTTTTCAACCACAATCTAGAAAATCACTTCACATCAAATCTTCTAACTCATTTTCCTCGCTTTTCACTCAAATTGGCTTCTTCATCCCATAAAATTTCTGTTATAATCTTAAGATATATCATCTATATATCCTAATATTGACATCTGATGACTTATTTAGCAAAGAATAAACTAAAAAATAAAACGACTAATGTTTTAATCAACTCAAACGAAAAATTTTGTGCACAGTCTATCATTTATCTACCAAACTACCATTTTCATTTTATACTATTTAATCCTTATTTGATCCCAACTTTTTGATCCAACAATCATTATGGTTGTCATTATCGTTTGACATGCTCTATTTATGTACACGTATTTAAGCATGCAAACGGATACATAACTGTATATCCCGCATCCAGATCCGTTTTTAATTTTTCCTACCAAATTCATATTCAGATGCTACCGAATCCATAATATGTGTTATCAAATCCGTCCGTTCGAATTCAGGCACGGATTCGGTAAAATCCGTTTTTAAAAAGGCCAATCATACTCTTTTTTTTTACTTTTCTAATTTGGCTAACTAAAAATGTATTTGTTTAATCTTACAATCTTACATATCAAATGTTACTTCAACCAAATTATAGTACAATCCACACATAATTCTACGTACTAGAATACAATCCATAATCATAATACTTTTCAAAGTACAAAATAAAAACACATAACCAGAATTTCGATTACATTTCAATATAATAATCAGAAGCCTCCTCAAAATAAAATACATAATGATTGAATTAGTGTAAAATCTAACCTTAGATGTGAATTTATCCGAAGGTTAAATTTTTTGTATATATATATATATATATAAACGAATGCAGGTCTAACGGATCCGGTTTTTAATTATAACAAGAATTCATTAGTGGAAGATAGAACAGTGTTCTTCTCAAAGAATATAAGTCTTTGGGGGTGAAAGTCGAAAACACGATTCTAGAATGATTTACGTGATTTTGTGGCTTCTTTAAGCAGTTTTTTCGGGAAGCCAAAAAAATAGTGGCGGAACTATGTATATGCTATGCCAAAATTTTCAAACCAAGGTATTTTTTGTAAAACACAAGGGGCGGGGGTGAATTGGGTTTTAACTAATCTTGTAAACTTTTCCGATTCTTTGCAATGCTAATGTAAGTTTGAGCAAGATAAACAATAGAAAAACAAAACCCAATAACAAGACAAAGGATTTAGAGTGGTTCGATTCACTTAGAATCTACATCCACTACCTTGAGCCGCACCCAAGGATTTCAACAACTTCACTAAGAAGATTTTACACTTGTGGCTAACTCACTAAGAGTTTTACAAACACAACCACGATACAAAGAAACTCACTAAGAGCTTGCCCACACAAAGTAGGACTTTACAAATTGCCCACACAAAGTAGGACTTTTACAAGAATTACCCAATCACTTAGAAAGGGAATTGAATGTTTAAAGAGAAAGATAAATCACTCTTCTAAGTGAGAATTTATACCTTTGAAGTACAAGAATTGTTGGCTCTTTAGAACATATGAATTCCACACTTTGTCGTGCTTTTTGAAAGAACACTCTTGAATGATTTAGATCATAGAGATGAAGTGCTTTTTACTTTGAGAGTGTTTAGACTTGATAAGAAATCAATGTAAAATGTATGTACAAGTCTTGGAGTCATTCTAGAGCTTTGTAGTATATATACATTTCAAATATGGCTGAAAAATGACTCTCCAACGGTCAAATAACGGCTAGAAACTTACAGAGTTCGGTTGACCAAAGTTCAACCTCGGATGACCGAAGCCATACTTCGGTTGACCTATCATAAAGTCGGTCGACCGACTTGGCCCTTAGGTCGACCGAAGCTCCATTTCATACCTCTCTGTTTTTGCTCGGTTGACCGACTTTCTGAGCTTTCAGAGAGTTGATTTAACACACGTTTTGCAATCTTTTGAAGTTTAAAAGGTTTTCTCAATATGTAACAAGTAAGAGCATTTGAAAAACCATTTTAAAGACTTATACTTTGTAAACAAAGGCTTTTTGGATAAGGACACAAATTTGAAACTTTTGCCTTTTGAAAACGTGTTTATGAAAACATGCAAGACATGAGTGTAGAGCTTATGTTCATGAGAGATTTGGTTAGAGCTATATAAGATAAAGACTTATAACGACAAAGCTAATCTAACCAAACCTAAGTCTTCAATCTTGAATCTTCATAGATGAGCCTTGAATAATATGGCTTTGAGTCTTGATCATGACTTGATTGAAGTACTTAGAGCTTCCATTAAGAGTTCCGATATTCTATCACAAAGATATAAAACATTAGACACAACATCAAGTGTTTGTCCATTATCAAAAACCGAGTTCGATCGCCCTTAGGGCTAACATTTTTGGTGCACAATTTTTTTATTTTTTATTTTACCTTCACATTCTATTAAATTTGTACATTGACTCCTCCCAATTTTAAAATTATGGTATTATAATTTTTGAGTTAATAACTATTTATAGCACTAAACTATTTACGAATTTCTCTTTATAGTACTAAACTATTTTTTTTATCTAAATATGTCACTCAACTATTTACGTTTATCAAAAAATATACAACCACTCATTTTTTGGGTGTTTTTCGGCCAGCGATGTCACGTGAGTTGCTTCGGAACATGAACAACGACGAAAAGGAAAAGAAATCTTGGAAACGTCGGGCGATAAATGCTTAATTTGTTGTTGTAAGGGCAAACGGGTCTGTCAAATTAAGCAGTTATAGCCCGACGTTTCCAATATTTCTTTTCCTTTTCGCCTTTGTTCATGTTCTGAAGCAACTCACGTGACATCGCTGGCCGGAAAACACCCAAAAAATGGGTGGTTGTACATTTTTTGATAAACGTAAATAGTTGAGTGACATATTTAGATAAACGTAAATAGTTGAGTGACATATTTAGATAAAAAAATAGTTTAGTACTATAAAAAAGAAATTCGTAAATAGTTTAGTGTTATAAATAACTATTAACTCTATAATTTTTCCTCAAAGTGATGACTTCCTCTAATTTCACATTCTGGTTCTGCCCCCAGATCATACTCTATATATGTACATGGTTTGACAAACAAAGTCTTTCTTTGAGGTTCTTAATTTGAAAAAAAATAAAATAAAATAACCGATATCATTTTTTTTAGAAGTAAAACAATTTAGATTAATTAACCGATATCACGTAATATATTTGGTGGGAGAAATCTCGGTGGGTCTCCAAACCATTGATTGGAAGTTCTAAACTTCATAGTTTATTTCGCCAATTTGTCAACAATATGATTACAAGATATGTGCGCAAAAATTAAATTGGCTATTCTACCCCCAACAGATTCTGAATTTGACTAACAATTTGATCTAATGTGGAAAAATCCTCCTCAAATTTGTGGATTTGATTGACAAGTGATTGGCAATCCCTTTCAATGATGATGGCATAATGACCTTGATCATCTTTTATATCTATTCTTTATATACTTTGCAGTCTTTTACATATGTTATTTTGATTAATCGAGAAATAACCACAGTCACTAGATTTTTCGTTCTTATATTTTATTTAGCAGGTATTGAAGTATCGGAAATTTTCTTCAAGGCATATTTTTGTTTCCTTTCTCACGTACTTTTACACTCATTTTCTTTCTTCTTTTTTAGTGTTTTTTTTTCTTTTCTTTCTTCTCCATTTTCTTGAAGAAATATATCATTTTAAAAAATGATGTATTTTCTGTTTAAATACATAAATCTATATTTGTTTTGTTAATGCATCCACTAAATCTTAATAAAAAGGGGAATATCTTCGAGCCCACTTATTTGCTTCTTATATTTTTTTATTTATATAAATATAAATTGTTAAAGTTTTAACAAATAACGGGTAATTCAGATGACCGGATCCTCTGAATTCCGATTGAACTTACAATCAAGTTCAATTTATCTTAAACTAATGCAATGTTCATTTTTTGTTGTTTATTCTTATGCAACACTTTTATTTTCATAATATCTTTTTAAAAATAAATAAATATAGATATTTAAAATGAAAAAAAAAAAATTCAATTCGCTTCGTTTATACTGTAAAAATCAAGTGAATTTTCTTCTAAACTCTCTAAAACTAAAGTATTAATTTGTAGAATTTTTAATTTTTAATAAAATAAAAAAATAAAAAATATTAATCTACAAATTAATATTATGTGACTTTAGATTAATATTTTTTACTTTTTATTTTATTAAAAATTAAAATTTCTACAAATTAATACTTTAGTTTTAGAGAGTTTAGAAGAAGATTCACTTGATTTTAGCAATAGAATAAAAAATAAAAAGTGAACATTGCATAAATCTAAGCTAAATCGAACTTGATTGTAAGCTCAATGGGAATTCAAAGGACCCGGTCATCTGAATTACCCGTTATTTGTTAAAACTTTAACTATTTATATTTATATAAATAAAAAATATAAGAAGCAAATAAGTGGACTTTCATAATTTGATGGACTGAAATATCAGCCTAATTTTTCACATAAAACATGTTAAAGTACTCTCTTTTATAGTATTGTCAAACTCAAAAAAATAATGTAACTTTTCAATATGGGATACTCTTATAAGCCAATCAAAAGTTTATAACCAAAATAAAATTTAACCAACCAATTAAAATTTCATAAAATAATTAATTGTACCAAAATTTATGGAAATTACACGTAGGATCTAAAAGAATATGATTGGCTGAAACTGAAAATATGCCTTGTAATATATTGTCCAAGGAGAAGGAGTTCCAACAGGATTTGTAAATATAAAATTGTCCATATCCCCTTCCATATGGATAAATGGGCTGGCCTAATTGTACTAACAGGGTAGGCCCACTTTCGGACTCCAGAATAGAATTTTCCTTCCATATCCCTTTCAGTTCAGGCTTAGGGTTTAGGCTATATACCTATATATACTAGCCCAGGAAGGAAGAAACATAAACAAACAATTGTCCGTATTATCTGCTGCTCTGCTGTTGGTGATGGGAAGCCAAGAAATCCCAACAACTCCCCTGAAGAAGCCGGAGCTGAAGCCGCCATGTCCAGATAGTATAATAGAAGAAGTCGGTTCGGCTTTCGTAAACATGACCGTGTGCTCATCCTTGTACCACTTTCTCAAGGGCATCTACCATTCCCCAAAAGGCCAACGACTAATCGGCGCATCACAAGCCGTTCGAATGAAGGCCGTGCCATGTGCAGGCAGTTTTGCATATTTTGTAGCTCTATATTCGACCTTGGAATGTACTATGGGTCACGTTCGGCAAAAGGATGATAATTGGAATTCTATCTTGGCCTGCTCTGGCTCCTTTGCTTTACTCAATATCCGTCGTTCTGGTATGTATCCGTCTGCGCAATTAGCTATGGCCACCGGAGTTTTTGCGTCTCTTTTGGAAGGTCTTAGTATTATGTTTTATAGAGCTCTGGAGCCTATGCCGCCCGGTGGGGCTTGGGCTACGGCTATGGATGTACCGCTAGCCCCACTGGAGGCCCCACACTCTTCTTGGCTCGTGGTATACGGCTACTAGCCCCACGGGAGGCCCCGCACTCTTCTTGGATTAGTGGTGTACTATACACTTATTGTAAACAAAAATGCGATACTCATGCACCCAGGGCCCCACCATCCGATCCTGCGCCCTTGTACACAATCTACCGTCTTCGATCCAACTGGACTACCCTTGCGGATTAGCGCCACACACTTCTTGGTTTAGGGGTTGGTTATTAAAGAATATCCGAGGTGAACCGGAGTGAGGACGGAGATTTTGGAAAGCTTGGCATACGGTTTCCACCAACCAACTTTTGAATTCAACTTACAATTTTTTATAATAATTCATACTAGTAGTAATTCAATTTTATTGCTAATTTTTTATATTGGTATTTTGAGGTTTGTTTTTATTGTAGCACTTAGCAGATAAGTATATTTTAAACTTTACTTGCTCTTTTTTGTACTCTTCAAATTTATGCTCTTATAAAATAAGTCTTACCATTTTATTTAAGTTGCCTATATCTCAAGTTTCTTAGAGCATATCCAATGCTGTGCCACATCTGCACTGCTCCGGCTGATGTGGCACACCAATGACACTGCTTGGCATTCTGACGGAGGGAGTATTATGTAAAATATGGTCAAATAATGTTTAAATAAGCATATGAAAAATCCATCAAAGAAACACATCATCCATTTCAAATAGAATGCAATATTTCCTATTCATTTTGTATTAGAAATTGAAAATTCGCGTTGGGTAGAAGTCTATTTTAGGGACATATTGGACATCTTGTAACAAAATTCATGTTTGGAATAATAATTTTCACGCATATGTGATCACGTTTTTGTTCTGATTTACCACAATTACGATTACTAAAGTACGCTAGAAAATCACAATTAATATAATTATTATTACTAAAATCACTTTTGACAACCGATGCGCAGGAAAATGTAAAGATAGACCCTTTAGCGTCGCACTAAGAGGGAAAAAAAAACCTAGGCGTCAAACATGAGAGCCATAAGGCGTAAAACACACAACTGGAAGTACGAAAAATGTGTAAACGCTTATTATTGAATAATCATAGCATACATAATGAATAGAGAATCCCTCTATTTATAGACTCAAAGACCAAAACCTAAAGAAAACTAGGAAAAGACTTCTTAACTTGCTAAAGACCTAAACAAACTTGGAAATTAACCAAGAGAAAATCGCTCTATATAAACACCACATATTTCTGATTTTCTATAAATAGCACAAAGATAAAATTAGAGCCCTCGTGTACATGAACAATTTACGGGACTGCTGTGTTTGTCAAATTAAGGATTCAGGCCAAATTCCGTCAAAAAAAGCCATGTGTGCGGCACATGGCACCGGATTGAAGGGCATAATGGTCATTTTATATCCCCTCCCCTTCAACACCTCACACATCACCACCACCACCCCCATCCCACCACCACCATCACCCTCCCTTTCCGCCACTCCATCCCACAGACTATGAGAATGCCAAGTTTTTTTGTCATTAAATCTTTCAGTGAAGATAACATTCACAAGAGTATCAAGTATGGTATTTGGAAACAGAAAACTTGATGCTTCCTATCAGGAAGCTAAGGAGATAGCTGGGAACTGCCCTGTCTTCCTTCTTTTCTCGGTATGTTTTCCTGAGCATAAACTTCACATTAGATCCTCCCTATTCTCCTTTTAGTTTTACTCCTCTTTTGCTTGATCAGCTGATATTCTTTGTGGTTGAAAATGTTACTTGGCTTTCTCTCAATTACTTCATGAGTAGATCTTGATTAGTTCTCTCTTTAGTTATATCAATTATCCGATTTAACAATTTGAATTACTTGGAAACAATAATTTCATTTTATAATAAAATGAAAAACATTGAGGAGGTATATATTTTCTGTCCGCTTGCATGTTTATTCTATATGCATGCTTCATAAAAGGGGCTATAAATTAATTTTGCCTGCTTATGGATTGTTAAATTTGTGATCTATTATGTTCTTGGTATGTGATGTTAACTATCGGGGCTTGTCTTTTCATTGAGTCAATACATTGGGCATGGACGTGATAAATTATGCTAGAAAGAGGAGTATGTTCTATTATTGATAACGTGCTAGTATAATTTAAAATGAGAATGAGGATAAGAATCAAACTGTATTTGGAGTACATGACATGCGCAACAACTGTTCTGAAGACATGACATCTTATCATTTTGATCTGTCAGTTAATGAAGATAATTACTTGATACCACAACAACAACTAGGCCTTAATCCCAAAAGATTAGGGTCGGCTACATGAACCAAATAAATAATTATGTAAGGTCATCCAAATGAATGCATTCGCTTAATTTCTTTCGATGATTCCACAGTATAAATAATATGCATAAAAATAAGACTCCAGTGGCCTAAAATAACAGTGAACTGAAGCATGCAAATGCGTTTCTAAAATTGAGTAGTTAACTATCTCATTACCTGGATAACACAGTCTTTCCTTGCAACAACAATAACATAACCTATTAAGTCTCCACTAATTGAGGGTATGGGCGGGGATAGATAGGAGAGGAGACCGACCTAACTTTTGATAATAAATGAATAAAGTGGTTGTTCCCAGAATACCACTGACACATATGGATTGGAGACTGTCATAACCTTTGGCAATGAATGCACAAAGTGGCTGCTTATTGAATACCACTGAAATAGTATCCCCTATACCGTCACGTTTGCTAAAGAATCATGCCCTCGAATCAAAGTCTTTCCTTGTTATAATTGAATATTTCATTATGATTCTTTCGGTTGAAGATTGAGGCTCGTATTAGATTATGCTCTGTTATTGTTGGGATGCCATTTTCTTAATTTCTAGAGTTGTACTTTGGCATGCTGTGATGTATTGCTTGAATCCTTTAGGTGAATGGTAGTGGGCAGTTTTGTGGCGTTGCTGAGATGGTCGGATCTGTTGATTTCGAGAGTACTGGCAACAGGATAGATGGCTGTTAAATGGTATATTATAAAAGATGTGCCTAATAGTCGATTTCGTCGCATACTAGTTGAAAATAATGAGATTCTCAAGCTTGTTACCCACATTCGAGATTCTCAAGAGGTGATGGATGATCTTTGAGACTTGCATTCTGAATTGTTTTCTTCTGTTGTGAGAATGTTTTATACAATATGAAACTGGTTACTGATATTTACGTAGTTGAATATAATTCTCTTTATATTTTCCTTTTACGAATAATTTATGTTTGCTGATAGGTCACTCCTAGACGGCAGAAGCACTGCTCGAGTCTGATTGTTTCGAGCTCGATTGTAATTTTAGATTAAAATTTCCAAATGAACTGAATTCAAATATTGATACTCCTATTCGAATGGAAACTAATATTCCAAAGGATTAATATTGTGAAATGCATGAAGTACTGGATGTGAAATTTTGATTACATGTTAGGTCTTGTTTTTATATTTTAGGTTATATATTTGAATTAGAAAAAAAAAATTTAATTTTATTACATTTAATAATATACATTAATATTAAGTTTTTTATTTTTTTTACAAGTTATTAGATTTTTTTAGATAAGTCCAATCAGAGGTCGAGTTAATATGAAATTCCGTTGTTCGGATCAAGCTAGATTTTTTAAGGAATTTGTCTCGAATGAAGACGATTCTTATTTGTAAATCTCGAATTGAATTCAAAATTATACTTTTAATTTAAGTCATATGTTTAAAATGAACTTGGCTTGATTAAAGTCGATCGCACCTTGTGAGCGATCATAGTGGTTCTGAAGAAAAAATTTGAAGTTTTTATTTCTTTTTCTTAGAATGAAAAATGAGCTGTTTATCAGCATTTATACAGTCTCTAGAAAACAGAAATACAATCTCCTACATCTCAACAATCTGTATACTATTACTAATCTAAACTAACTAATCTAAACTAAATGAAAGATTTTATTTTATTCTTCAAGTATAACATATATGAAGAACTGTAAAACTGCAATCATGATAATGACTTCAATAATGTGCCATCAATTCCCCAAAAATGCCCCTATTTTTTTGGATTTCCGTTATGATGTAACGGAGAATATGGATGGAAGGTCAAAAATCCAAAAAGCGAAATAGTTTAGGGGGTAAAACTTGACCGTTTTTAGTTGAGGGTCAAAAACCAAAAAACGGAATAGTTTAGGGGGCGTGAACGCTTTTTACCCTTAATTGGGAAAATTCCAACTTAGTTAATGAAGTTCTAAAACTAATGGCTGGATAAAAAATTATTTTGTAAAAGTTTATACTCTTTTAATGAAAAAGATTAGTGAGCACTTGCGGGTTAATTTATAAACTAAATGATTCGTTAAACTATTTTTTCATTTTTCAAAAAAAAAATTTAACTATTTGAATGAAAAAATTAGATTTGTCACTCAATTTAATGAACTAAAAAACAACTCAATCAATTTATTCAATAAAAAACCCCTTCTCAACCCATTTATTTATAATGTTGCCAAATTTCAAAAACTTCATAAACTTCTGATGTGGGATCTTAAATTGTATTGAAAAGAGAAAAAAAGAATAAAATTGAATAGGAAAAATAAAAAATAATAAAAAATATTAAAATTAACTATTTCATTTGAATAAGTCAAAGATATCAAGGTATATCATTAAATTAATAAATAAAAAATCATCTCAACCAATCATATTTTTTTAACAAATTAAAAACCAAACAATTCCATAAAATTACACGTAGGATTGTAAAAGGTTGTGATTGTTTGAAAATGAAAAACAATCTCTGTAATAAATATAGATAGATTGTTTAATTGAACAATATGAAAAGTTAATAAAGTCTGCCTCTCAAATTCATTGGAAAATCCAACTTAGTTAACCATACTCTAAAAACTAATGGCCGGATAAAAAAAATTATTTTTTAAAAGTTTATACTCTTTTAATGAAAAAGATTTGTAAGCAGGTTGACCTGCGGGTTAATTTATAAACTAAATGATTCGTTAAACTAATTTTTTTTTTAAATAAAACTTTAACTATTTGAATGAAAAAAGTTGAAAAGAAAATTGGATTTGTCACTCAATTTAATGGACTAAAAACCAACTCAATCAATTTATTCAATAAAAAACATTCTCAACTCACTTATTTATATTGTTATCAGAATTCAAAAACTTCATAAACTTCCGATGTGAGATACTGAAATGTATTGAAAAGAGAAAAAATAATGAAATTGAATGGGAAAAATAAAAAAAATATTAAAATTAACTATTTCATTTGAATAATTCAAAGATATCAACCTATATCATTAATTTAATAAATAAAAAATCATCTCAACCAATCATGTTTTTTGAACTAATTAAAAACCGAACAATTTCATAAAATTACATGTAGGATTGTAAATGATTGCGATTAGTTGAAACTAAAAACAGACTCTTTGATATAAATATAGATAGATTGTTTAATTGAACAATCTGAAAAGCTAATAAAGTCTGCCTCTCAAATTCAATGAGAAAATTCCAACTTAGTTAATGATACTATAAAAACTAATGTCGGGATAAAAAAAAATTATTGTTTAAAAGATTTATACTCTTTTAATGAAAAAGATTAGTGAGCAGGTTGACCTGCGGGTTAATTAATAAACTAAATTATTCGTAAAACTAATTTTCTTTTTTAAAAAAACTTTAACTATTTGAATGAAAAGAAAATTGGATTTGTCAAAATTTAATGGACTAAAAACCAACTCATTCAATTTATTCAATAAAAAATCATTCTCAACCCACTTATTTATATTGTTGTCAAAATTTAAAAACTTCATAAACTTCCGATATGGGATCTTGAAATGTATTGAAAAAAGAAAAAAGAATGAAATTGAACACGAAAAAATAAAAAAAATATGTAAAATATATATGTTTTTTTAAAAAACAATTATGAAATTAGGGATCGATGTATGAAATCAGGGTTTAAATATGTAGTTTTTTTTTAATCTTGCTTTTGCTTTGTTTTCTTAGAGTGCTGTCTTGGAAATTTTGAAGAAACAAGCTTCAAATGCCGGTACATCTGCGGGGAGGTAGGGAGAAGATATAAAAGATATGTTAGAAAAGACGTGGGATGCGATTAATGGTGTTAGGAAGAAGCCAATCACTCCCGCTCAAAGTTGTGTGCTCTATCTGTTCCCCGCTGAAAGATATTCCTATTTTGGGAATCTTTAGGATACTCCTATTTGAAGGAGTATCACAGGCTTCAGAAGTTTGAGCGGGAAATGTATATAGCCATGGGGGACATGCACATTATTGAAGTCATTATCATGATTGCAGGTTTAATGTTCTTCATATATGCTATACTTGAAGAATAAAATAAAATCTTTCATTTAGTTCAGATTAGTAATAGTATACAGATTGTTGAGATGTAGGGGATTGTATTTCTATTTTCTTGAGACTATATAAATGCTGATAAACGGCTCCTTTTTCATTCTATGAAAAAGAAATAAAAACTTCAAATTTATTCTTCAGAACCACTATGATCGCTCACAAGGTGCGATCGACTTTAATCAAGCCAAATTCATTTTAAACATATGACTTAAATTAAAAGTATAATTTTGAATTCAATTCGAGATTTATAAATAAGAATCGTCTTCATTCGAGAAAAATTCTTTAAAAAATCGACCTTGATCCGAACAACGGAATTCCATATTAACTCGAGCTCTGATTGGACTTATCTAAAAAAATCTCATAACTTAAAAAAAAATTAATTATAATGTATATTATTAAATGTAGTAAAATTAATTTTTTTTTCTAATTCAAATATATAACCTAAAATATAAAAACAAGACCTAACATGTAATCAAAATTTCACATTCAGTACTTCATGCATTTCACAATATTAGTCCTTTGGAATATTAGTTTCCATTCGAATCGGAGTATCAATATTTGAACTCGGTTCATTTGGAAATTTTAATCTAAAATTACAATTGAGCTCAAAACAATCAGACTCGAGCAGTGCCAAGAGTTTTGAAGATTTCTTATTGGTTAAAACTTGAAAACATGTTATATAATATAAATATAGATTGATTATGGAAAAATATTTTAAACCAATAAAATTCTTTATAAAAGAATTTAAAGTATTAAATTTTTTATAAACTTCTAAAATATAAAGATACAAGAAGAGGATAAAAGTACGAGATGAGTTTTCAATTTTGAATTCTGAAATTAAGGAAGATAATATATTTAATGTAGATTATTGTAGCATACCAAAAATACTGTTAGTTAGATTTGTCAGAGATCGTGGAAATATTTACTTAAATTAGCATTCCATTAAACGAATTAAATAAAATAGTTGTCAAATATCTGTCAGGGTAGCTGGCAATGTGGTGTTGCATTTAACCTGCATGTCGTGGGATCGAATCCGCCTTCCCCCAATTTAAATACAATAAGTTAATTTTTTTGCATCAAAAAAGGTTTTATAACTAACTAAAAACAAAAAATTCAAGAAAAAGAATGTGGCATGATATAAATATAGATATATATACTAGAATAAGAACCCATGCAATGAATTGTGTATATAAAGAATATTCCACAAAAAATAATTAAGAAATATTAAATGGAAAAAGTGAAGAATTGTATCAAATATATAATTAAATAAGCAAATAGTTGTTACGTTATATTTTGTATTTTTTATCTTTTTTGTTTTTGTGTGGGAGAGGGGATTTTAGGTGACACTAAATTTGAGTTTGAAGAAGTAATATATGTGTGAATGTTTTACCGAATGTTCTTGTTTGTTTGACTTTTGTTTTTTAAATGGATTTATTTTGGTTTGAAAATACTTTCTTCAGGGTTAAAAAATATAACTTATTTGTGAAAAAATGTGACATATGGTGCGAGTTTTATATTGAATATTGTGTGGAGCGGTAAAAACACACTCACTTGCATCGTCTCAAGAACCATGTGAATGTAAAGAAGCCTCTTTAGATTACTATCTCCAAAAGAAGTAATGTTAGGTGGCTAAAAGTTAACTAATTAATTGGTTAAATTGTGGACAAATTTGTAAATAAATCTTTGAATTCCTTAAGCCAACATGAGTAAATAGTGTTTAATTTTAGCCAATTTTAGCCAATAAATTTTAGCCATTAATCATTTTCCTTTGAGAAAAGCCAAAAAGAATCATCCACAATCTAATTAGGTTGTGAAACTTTCATAATTTATTGAAACATATTGCTAAAGTAATTGATGTCTTGACATGTGTATGTATCACAAAAGTAAAATGACATTTGCATTCTTCTCTAGAACCAAGAATTTAACAATTTATAAACAATTCACATCTCCCCTATTGGAAAACACTATAAGCTGAGAAATGCTAGTACATCTGCCAGGGACGAAGCCAGGAATTTGGTGTTGGGGAGAAATTGATAGATTTCTTGGGGGGAGCAATAAAAAAGGCAAAAAAAAATTCTTGGGGGAGGGGGCGAAACTAATAAAATTTTCTAAAATTTTCCAAAATACACATAAAATTTCGATAAATAGTATTTTTTAAAATCTTGGGGGTGTCGCCCCCTGTCTTCGCCCATGACATCTGCGGGGAGGTGGGGAGAAGATATAAAAGATATGCTAGAAAAGACGTGGGATGCGATTAATGGTGATAGGAAGAAGCCAATCACTGCAAATTGGAAGCCAATCACTCTCGCTCAAAGGCCCTATTTTGGGAATCTTTAGGATACTCCTCTTTGAAGGAGTATCAGAGGATTCAGAAGATTGAGTGGGAAATGTGTGGACACCACTACGGGATACCGAGCCATCAATTCCACAGCGAGAAAATTCGGTTTCACTATATATATATATATATATATATATATATATATATATATATATATATATATATATATATATACATTTCTAATTCAACCAATTTCTAATTCAACTAAATATCATTGAAGTTGATTTTCTCAAGTTTCAATGAAAAATATCAACATTGTGGTGAGTTCTCGATATATGATTTTTGAAGTTTTTGATAAATTTATTAAAGTTTTGGATTATATATGTAAATTGTACAAATATTAGGGATATATGTGTAAATTATATATATATAATTTACACATATATCCCTAATATTTGTACAATTTACATATATAATTGTACAAATATTAGGGATTTATGTGTAAATTATATGAAATGCTCTACATTTCATATAATTTACACATAAATCCCTAATATTTGTACAATTTACATATATAATCCAAAACTTTAATAAATTTATCAAAAACTTCAAAAATCATATATCGAGAACTCACCACAATGTTGATATTTTTCATTGAAACTTGAGAAAATCAACTTCAATGATATTGAGTTGAATTAGAAATGGGTTGAATTAGAAATGTATATATAGTGAATCTGAATTTTCCTGCTTGTGGAATTGATGGCTCGGTATCCCGGGTAGTGGTGTCCACCCATTTCCCGCTCAATCTTCTGAATCCTCTGATACTCCTTCAAAGAGGGGTATCCTAAAGATTCCCAAAATAGGGCCTTTGAGCGGGAATGATTGGCTTCTTCCTATCAGCATTAATCGCATCCCACGTCTTTTCTAGCATATCTTTTATATCTTCTCCCCACCTCCCCGCAGATGTCATGGGCGAAGACAGGGGGCGGCACCCACAAGATTTTTAAAAATACTATTTATCGAAATTTTATGTGTATTTTGGAAAATTTTATCAGTTTCGCCCCTTCCCCCAAGAATTTTTTTTTGCCTTTTTTTTTTGCCCCACCCCCCAAGAAATCTATCAATTTCGCCCTCCAACACCAAATTCCTGGCTTCATCATTGGCAGATGTACTAGCATTTCTCAGCTTATAGTGTTTTCCAATAGGGGAGACGTGAATTGTTTATAAATAGTTAAATTCTTGGTTCTAGAGAAATGCAAATGTCATTTTACTTTTGTGATACATACACATGTCAAGACATCAATTACTTTAGCAATATGTTTCAATAAATTATGAAAGTTTCACAACCTAATTAGATTGTGGATGATTCTTTTTGGCTTTTCTCAAAGGAAAATGATTAATGGCTAAAATTTATTGGCTACAATTGGCTAAAATTAAACACTATTTACTCATGTTGGCTTAAGGAATTCAAAGATTTATTTACAAATTTGTCCACAATTTAACCAATTAATTAGTTAAATTTTAGCCACCTAACATTACTTCTTTTGGAGATAGTAATCTAAAGAGGCTTCTTTACATTCACATGGTTCTTGAGACAGCAAGTGAGTGTGTTTTTACTGCCTCCACACAATATTCAATATAAAACTCGCACCATATGTCACATTTTTTCACAAATAATTTATATTTTTTAACCCTGAAGCAAGTATTTTCAAACCAAAATAAATCCATTTAAAAAACAAAAGTCAAACAAACAAGAACATTCGGTAAAAAATTGACACATATATTACTTCTTCTAACTCAAATTTAGTGTCACCTAAAATCCCCTCTCCCACACAAAAACAAAAAAGATAAAAAAATACAAAATATAACGTAACAACTATTTGCTTATTTAATTATATATTTGATACAATTCTTCACTTTTTCCTTTTAATATTTCTTAATTATTTTTTGTGGAATATTCTTTATATACACAATCCATTGCATGGGTTCTTATTCTAGTATATATATCTATATTTATATTACAGAGTCTGTTTTCATATTTTTAGTTATATCATGCCACATTCTTTTTCTTGAATTTTTTGTTTTTAATTAGTTAAAAAACCTTTTTTGATGCAAAAAAATTAACTTATTGTATTTAAATTGGGGAAAAGCGGATTCGATCCCACGACATGCAGGTTAAATGCAACACCACATTGCCAGCTACTCTGACAGATATTTAACAACTATTTTATTTAATTTTTTTAATGGAATGCTAATTTAATTAAATATTTCCACGATCTCTGACAAATCTAACTAACAGTATTTTTGGTATGCTACAATAATCTACATTAAATATATTATCTTCCTTAATTTCAAAATTCAAAATTGAAAACTCATCTCAAACTCTTATCCTCTTCTTGTATCATTATATTTTAGAAGTTTATAAAAAATTTAACACTTTGGTTTAAAATATTTTTCCATAATCAATCTATATTTATATTACATAACATGTTTTCAAGTTTTAACCAATAAGAAATCTTCAAAACTCTTGGCACTGCTCGAGTCTGATTGTTTTGAGCTCAATTGTAATTTTAGATTAAAATTTCCAAATGAACTGAATTCAAATATTGATACTCCTATTCGAATGGAAACTAATATTCCAAAGGACTAATATTGTGAAATGCTTGAAGTACTGAATGTTAAATTTTGATTACATGTTAGGTCTTGTTTTTATATTTTAGGTTATATATTTGAATTAGAAAAAAAAATAAAATTTTATTACATTTAATAATATACATTATAATTATTTATTTATTTTTTAAGTTATGAGATTTTTTTAGATAAGTCCAATCAAAGCTCGAGTTAATATGGAATTCCGTTGTTCGAATCAAGCTCGATTTTTTAAAGAATTTTTCTCGAATGAAGACGATTCTTATTTATAAATCTCGAATTGAATTAAAAATTATACTTTTAATTTAAGTCATATGTTTAAAATGAATTTGGCTTGATTAAAGTCGATCGCACATTGTGAGCGATCATAGTGGTTCTCAAGAACTTCTTCTTTGTGAACCGAGATAAGCTAATATATATATATATATATATATATATATATATATATATATATATATATATATATATATATATATATATATATATATATATATATATATTAGTAAATGACCCGTGCTATGCACAGAAATACTAAATTTCAAATTATTAATTTAATGGTTGTATAATTATATTTAGAAGAAAAACTCGTTAACTTTAATTTTTCAGAAAACAAATAAGAAAATTTAACGTGATTAGGTAATGTGACTTTTATTGAGTAACTCACAAATGTAAGTGTGAACACCGAATAATTATTGTATCAAATAATATATAATCACTATAATTAAACATAGTCCTATACTATTTCGATTAGTGTTTCATCGAATGTTTTGGTCCAATAATCACTACACTATTAATATTAAATGTTAATCACCTAATCTTTTTAGAAAACATGAAGATACTACATATTGTGACTTTATTTTTCTTATGGAGCCATGTAATTCATTAAGTTTTTCAATATTGTGTGCTCCACATTTTGAGATAATGCATCTTGTTCCATGAGAGCGAGCAATTTTCGGCTCAAGTTTTTTTCGCCAAACTTGCGTTGTTGTAAGATCCATTTTAGTAAATGTTTTTATCCCCTGAAAGATAAAATTAGTCTAATAGTATATTAATAAATTATTTAAAGGGAATTTATTAATAGTAATGTTTATTGGATAAAAAATGGATCAAACATAGATATAAATAATAATTAAACATCAAAAGTCATGAACATAAAAAGGATGAAGAGATGAGTAAATATTAGAATAAAATATTCTCTTAAATTCTCATAAGTTCACCGAAACTTCCCAATAAATTCTCTCAAATAAGTTCCTCCTAAACTTTATAATTTTTTTTAGCAAATTGTTCTTTTTTGAATGGCAATCTTTTAAGAAAAAACACTTTTGTAAAAACTCTGTTGGGCATGGCTAAAAACATAATTCTTATAACCAAAATAACAAATCAAGTCTAAATTAAGTTTTTGCTTTAGACTTCTAGGATATAAGTAAATCAATACATATAACAGAAAAGGTTACTAAGAATTATGATTCTTTGTACTGTGCAATCAAATAAATCGAAACATTTAAAAGAAAAATCAAAATTAAAAATAAAAGTGGCTAGCAATGATCAATAGATTCAACTATCATAAATCAATGCAAAAAAAGCAAAAATTCTACTAATAATATAAAAGAAATTTAGAAAAATAACACAAGGGCCATAAGCAATATGATGATACATAGTTATTAAAAACTCAAATAGTATTTAGGTATATACTTTAACAAATATAATATTGCTTCAATTCGAAATTTAATGTTTCACTTTGACTTGAGATGAAAATTAATAAAAGTATTTTACTTTTAATAAAGTTGTCTTCTTGCATTATTAGTTAAGGAATGTTAATCCCCTTAAATTACGCTTAAACAAAGGAAGGTTAGTACTTAGTAGTGGAAGTTTATATGAAAAAATATTATTATTTTAGGAAATGAGTAATTTAATTCTAGCCATTCTGAAAAGAAAAAAAAAAACTCGTAATAGACATACTTTAGTCGACAAAAACTCATTATGTATACTTTATTCGACAAAAACTCAAAAACAATGGTCGGTAAGTAGCTTATTGATTAATGTAAAAATTATTGCAATGTAAAAGTTCAAACGAAACAATTTTTCCTTACGAAATTTGTTACAGTATTCCAACTATCTCATAATTTTCTTTAATTTGAAAAAAAAAGTATAAGATTGTAATATGAAAATCAATTTATAACCATCTCCTAAATTTTCTCACAACAGAAAAGCAAAAATATACAGACATGAAACGCCATTTAAATCGTAAGAATTGTTCCTCGCTCCCACGCTCAGCTTCATCTTCGACCACTTTTGAACTCGTTCTACCACTACTCGACCTCGGTCCCCTTTATCATTGACGTCAACTATCTAGACCAACCATAAACAAAACTATAGGAAAAAAAAGTCTATAATAAAGCTATAGGAAACCAAAAATACTGTTAGTTTATATTTGTTTAAGATCGTGAAATTTTTTACTTAAATTAGCATTCCATGGAAAGAATTAAATTAAATTGTTGTCAAATACTTGCCAGAGTAGCTGGCAATGTAGTGTAGCTTTTGACTTGCATGTTTGCGGGATCGAATCTTGCCTTCTCCAAATTAAATAAAATAGTTTAATTTTTTTGCACCTATCAAAAGTTTTATAAATAATTAAAAACCTAAAATCCTAGAAAATGACACATGGCATGATATATATATACAAATCTGAAAAGGGCTTTTGTAATATATATACACTAGCCTAATAACCCATGCTATGTATGTGATTCCGTTTTACTAGATAAATCAGAGTATATGAAAATCAAATGGCTCTTTGATCATTTTTTTTTATTTTTAAAAATGACTATTGGAATGAAAATTTTGAAAAGCAAATTGAATTTGGCACTGAATTTAATGGGTTAAATATCAACCTACCAATTAATTCAAATGAAATGAATGCTCAACCCCTTTATTTATAACGTTGTCAAACTCCAAATTTTTTTGTACATTTTCAATGTGGGATCTTAAATAATATTGAAATGGAAAAAAGGAAAATTTAGAAAATTAGAATAGAAGAAAAGAAAAGCCATAAATATATTAAATTATACAATTTAATTTGAATAAGTTAAAGATGTCAATCCATACATCAAAAAATTAAGAAATTATATTGGGGACCCGAAAACTCTATAGTGCTGAAAAACTGAAAATGCCTTTGATGATTTCATATACTCCCTCCGAAAATATAAGTCTTTTTAAAAGTTTTAACACAAATTAAAATACTAATCAAGATGACTAAAGTACCCCTAATTAATACTCCAAAATAACAAATAAATTAATGAAGAGTTGCATGGGAACTACACATTTTGACAAAAATGAATATATGGAGAAAATAATGTAAGGGTAATGATAAACTCATATTTTTTTATATAAATTATACTACTTTTCACTTAGTTTTAATCTAAAGAATATTATATTTACATATTTTAGAGTCGATTTGATATTAAGTTCGTAATATATTTATTTTGATTTGATATATCTATTTTAGATATTTTTATATGTTAAATAGAAACATATTATTAAGAATCTTTATTTTAGAATTATATTATATTTTCTTAAATTTATTTGGTAGGAAATCATATCAATTGGATACAAGTTGATATGAAATTGGAAACAAAGATTACGGGCCTCGAGTCACAAGAATAAGAAAGGGTTAAACACCTCCTCACATCTCTATAAAAAGAGGGCATGAAACCCTACAGAGGAGGCCCCGATCAGCAGCAAAAGGAGCCGCAAGACAGAGACTCCAAATCATCATTTTTCATCCGAAAAACTAACCACCAATCATCATCTTGAGGCTTAAATCATCAATTTTTCATCCGCAAAATACCAACCACCAATCATCATCTTAACAGCATCAAAATTCACCAAAAAAGGAACCCAATCAGCCGCAAGCAGAGCAATCATCATCACATAGTCACTGCGTTGTTCCAATTGGAACTGTGGTCAATCTGGTGCGGTGCTGAGAAGGGATTCGATTTGTGGAGACAAATTTCAACATCAAGTTGTAATCTAAACTCATTCCTTTTTATTATTTTCTTGATTCGTAATTTTTCTAATGTCTAATTTAATTGCTATGGTTGGTTGCTACATGATGATTGGCTAAATTTTCTAGTTGATTAGGCTAGTGAAAATTTTGTTGGAACAATGATTTAGTTTATTATTTTTCCCTTAATATTGTGTTCAATATTCCCTTAATCCCTATTTTATTAATTATTATTATGGTGTGTTTAATGCTTGTATGGATTTGATCACTCTACACATGATCTCATAATTTAATTGCGAAGGACCGGAAGGTGAAGTAATTAATTAGGAACTAAGTAATAATAACTCGTAGTAAAACTGACTAGGAATAGATTCGGTTTCTATTGAGCGGTTTCCAAAAGTAGATAACTACGGGGATTGAAATTTCCATAAATAGTTAATGCTGTCTCATTAATCAATTTCACATAGACATGTGATTTTTGTTAATTGAGATTAGGGGGTTTATTGCAAAGAATTGAATAAAACCTAGTTTAGGGAATTTTACCGTTAATGAATTAGGATACATTTAAGGGAATTCGACACGATAAAAAGGGAATCCTTTAAACTAATCATTGGGAAAATAAGTTGGAACAATGTCCTAATCAACCTTTCTCTCATTATTTGATATCTTCTTTCTTATTTGTTTCATTTAGTTGTTATTTAACTTTTTTTTTTATGTGGGAGTCTTTATTGTTGTTAATTCTCTTATGTGACTTTAGATTAATATTTTTTTTAGTTTTTTATTTTATTAAAAATTAAAAATTCTACAAATTAATACTTTAGTTTAAGAGAGTTTAGAAGAAGATTCACTTGATTTTTGCAGTATAAATGAAGCGAATTGATTTTTTTTTCATTTTTAAATATCCATATTTATTTATTTTTAAAAAGATATTATGAAAGTAAAAATGTTGCATAAGAATAAAAAAAAACAATAAACATTGCATAACTTTAAGCTAAATCGAACTTGAATGTAAGCTCAATCGAATTCAGATGACCAAGTCATCTGAATTACCCGTTATTTGTAAAAACTTTAACTATTTACATTTATATAAATAAAAATATAAGAAGTAAATAAGTGGGCTTCCCTAATTTGATGGATTGAAATTTTCAGCCCAATTTCACACTCAAAACATGTCAAAGTACTCTCTTTTATAGTATTGTCAAACTCAAAAACCAATGTAACTTTTCAATTTGGGATACTCTTATAAGACAATCAAGAGTTTACAACCAAAGTAAAATATTAACCAACCAATCAAAATTTTATAAAATAATTAATTGAACCAAAATTCATGGAAATTACACGTAGAATTTGAGAAGAATATGATTGACTGAAACTGAAAACAAGCTCTGTAATATAAATATACTAGCCTAATCACCCGTGCTATGCACGGAAACAAAATTAATTGTTTAAAAAATATTAAATAGCATAAAAATGAAAAATGACATTCTACACGGATATTGTTGTTTATTTTTCAACATACCTATATAGAAAAAAGAAACAATATAAGAATTTTATATTTATATGCAAAATATCAACCAGTCGTGTTTTTTAAACTAATTAAAACCCAAACAATTCCATAAAATTACACATAGGATTGTAAAGCGTTGTGATTGGTTGAAACTGGAAACATACTCTCTAATATAAATATAGATAGATTGTTTAATTGAACCATCTAAAAAACTAATAAAGTTTGCCTCTCAAATTCATTGGGAAAATTCCAACTTAGTTAATGATACTCTAAAAACTAATGGCTAGATAAAAAATAAAAAAAAATTTATTAAAAGTTTTTTACGCTATTAATGAAAACGATTCGTGAACAGGTTCACATGCTGGTTAATTATTAAACTAAATGATTCGTTGAACTAATTTTCTTTAAAAAAAAACTTTAACTATTTGAATGAAGAATTAAAAAGAAAATTGGATTTGCCACTCAATTTAATTGACTAAAAACTAACTCAATCAATTCATTCAACAAAAAATCATTCTCAACCCATTATTTATAATGTTGTCAAATTTCAAAAACTTCATAAACTTCCGACGTGGGATCTTGAATTGTATTCAAAAGAGAAAAAATAATATAATTGAATAGGGAAAATAAAAAAATATTAAAATTAAATATTTCATTTGAATAAGTTAAAGATATGGTGTTATATCATTAAATTAATAAATGAAAAATCATCTCGACCAATCATGTTTTTTGAACTAATCAAAAATCAAACAATTCCATAAAATTACACTTAGGATTGTAAAGGGTTGTGATTGGTTGAAAATGAAAAACAGGCTCTGTAATATAAATATAAGAAGATATAGATTGTTTAATTGAACAATCTAAAAAGCTAATAAAGTCTGCCTCTCAAATTAATTGGGAAAAATTTCAACTTAGTTAATGATACTCTAAAACTAATGGCTGGATAAAAAATTGTTTTTTAAAAGTTTATACTCTTTTAATGAAAAATATTAGTGAGCAGGTTGACCAGCGGGTTAATTTATAAACTAAATGATTCGTTAAACTATTTTTTCTTTTTAAAAAATAAAATTTAACTATTTGAATGAAAAAATTGAAAGAAAATTGGATTTGTCACTCAATTTAATGGACTAAAAACCAACTCAATCAATTTATTCAATAAAAAATCATTCTCAACCCATTTATTTATAATGTTGTCAAATTTCAAAAACTTCATAAACTTCCGATGTGAGATCTTGAATTGTATTGAAAAGTGAAAAAATAAAAAAATTATTAAAATTAACTATTTCATTTGAATAAGTCAAAGATATCAAGCTATATCATTAAATTAATAAATAAAAATTATCTCAACCAATCACATTTTTTGAACTAATTAAAAACCAAACAATTTCATAAAATTACACGTAGGATTGTAAAAGGGTTGTGAATGGTTGAAAATGAAAAAACAGGCTCTGTAATATAAATATAAGTAGAATTTAACTAACCAATAGAAATTTTATAAAATAATTAATTGAATCAAAATTCATGGAAATTACACGTAAGATATAGAAGAATGTGATGAGTTTTGAATTTTGAAATTAAAGAAAATAATATAATTAATGTAGATTATTATATTATACAAAAATATTCTTTGTTTAGATTTGTTAGAGATCGTGAAATTTTTTTACTTAAATTAGCATTCCAATAAAAGAATTAAAGAAAATAGTTGTCAAATACCTTTCAGAGTTGCTGTCAACGTGGTTTAGTATTCGACTTGCATGTCGGGGGATCGAATCCTGCCTCCTTCAAATTAAATAAAATAGTTTAATTTTTTACACCAATCCAAAGTTTTATAACTAATTAAAAAACATAAAATCCTAGAAAATGACACGTGGCATAATATAGATACAAAAAGTAAAAAGTGCTTCTGTAATATATATATACTAGCCTAATAACCCCTGTTATGAAACAAAATTAATTGTTTAAAAAATATTAAATAGTATAAAAGTGAAAAATGACATTATATACGGATATTATTGTTTATTTTACAACATACCTATATAGAAAAAAAACAATATAAGAATTTTGTGTTTGTATACAAAAATATCAACCAGTCATGTTTTTTAAACTAATTAAAAACCAAACAATTCCATAAAATTACACATAGGATTGTAAAGCGTTGTGATTGGTTGAAACTGGAAACAGACTCTATAATATAATATAGATAGATTTTTTAATTGAACCATCTGAAAAACTAATAAAGTTTGCCTCTCAAATTCATTGAGAAATTTCCAACTTAGTTAATGTTACTCTAAAAACTAGTGGCTAGATAAAAAAAAAATTAAATCTTTTTACTCTTTTAATGAAAACGATTAGTGAACAGGTTGACAGCTGGTTAACTATTAAAGTAAATGATTCATTGAACTAATTTTCTTTAAAAAACCTTTAACTATTTGAATAAAGAATTGAAAAGAAAATTGGATTTGCCAGTCAATTTAATTGACTAAAAACTAAGTCAATCAATTCATTCAATAAAAAATCATTCTCAACCCATTTATTTATAATGTTGTCAAATTTCAAAAACTTTATAAACTTCCGATGTGGGATCTTGAATTGTATTGAAAAGAGAAAAAATAATATAATTGAATAGGGAAAATAAAAAATTATTAAAAATATTAAAATTAACTATTTCATTTGAATAAGTCAAAGATATCGTGTTATATCATTAAATTAATAAATAAAAAATAATCTCAACCAATCATGTTTTTTGAACTAATCAAAAATCAAATAGTTCCATAAAATTACACTTAGGATTGTAAAGGGTTGTGATTTATTGAAAATGAAAAACAGACTCTGTAATATAAATATAAGTAGATATAGATTTTTTAATTGAACAATCTGAAAAGCTAATAAAGTTTGACTCTCAAATTAATTGGGGGGTGAAAAGCGCTGATGCCCCCTAAACTATTCTGTTTTTTGGTTTTTTACCCTCAACTAAAAACGGTCAAGTTTTACCCCCTAAACTATTTCGGTTTTTGGTTTTTGACCTTCCATCCATATTCTCCGTTACAAAATAACGGAAGTCCAAAAAATAAGGGCATTTTAGGAAAATCATATCATTCATAATAAATAGAATTAAATTTAAGGGAAAAAAAGGGCCTTTTAAGATTTTTTTTTTTTTAGAGGTTGGTGGTTGGAGAAGATGAGTGGTACCCGGCTTCCGGCTTTTATTAATTGATTTTTAAATTAATAAATAAAAATCATCTCAACCAATCATGTTTTTTGAACTAATTAAAAATCAAATAATTTCATAAAATTACACGTAGGATTGTAAAGGGTTGTGATTGGTTGAAAATGAAAAACATGCTCTGTAATATAAATATAAGTAGAATTTAACTAACCAATCGAAATTTTATAAAATATTTAATTGAATCAAAATTCATAGAAATTACACGTAAGATATAGAAGAATGTGATGAGTTTTAAATTTTGAAATTAAGGAACATAATATAATTAATGTAGATTATTATTTTATACAAAAAATACTGTTTGTTTAAATTTATTAGAGATCGTGAAAAAGTTTACTTAAATTAACATTCCATTAAAAGAATCAAAGAAAAAAATTGTCAAATACCTGTCAGAGCAGTTGGCAATTTGGTCTGGTATTCGACTCGCGTGTCGGGGATCGAATCCTGCCTCCTGCAAATTAAATAAAATAGTTTAATTTTTTTGCACAAATCAAAAGTTTTATAACTAATTAAAAAAACATAAAATCCTAGAAAATGACACGTGGCATAATATAGATACAAAAAGTAAAAAGTGCTTCTGTAATATACATATAGATAGATACTAGCCTAATAACCCCTGCTATGCAAGAGATTCCATTTTACTATATAATTAAGAGTATATGAAAATAAAATGACTCTGTGAGGTTTTTTTTTTTTAAATGACTATCGGAATGAAAATGTTGAAATGCAAATTGAGTTTGCCACTGAATTTAATGGCTAAAAACCAACCCACCAATTTATTCAAATGAAAAGCATGTTCAACCCCTTTATTTATAGTGTTGTCAAACTCCAAAAAAATCGTAAATGTTCAATGTGGGATCTTGAATAATATTGAAAAAGAAAAAAAAAATCTAGAAAATTAGAATAGATGAAAAGAAAAACCATAAAATATTAAATTGTACAATTTAATTTGAATAAGTTAAAGATGTCAATCAATACTTTTAAAATAATTAAAAAAAAATCAAAAAAAATGGAAATTAGATTGAGAACGTGAAAACTCTATAGTGTTGAAAAGCTGGAAATGCCTTTGCTGATATCATACATAAATTTTATACACATTAATTTTCTTTTATAGTCTTGTCATTTGTCAAGTTTTAAAAATAATAACTATTTTTTTATGTGGGAGTCTTTATTGTTGTTAATTCTCTTATGTGGTTTTAGATTAATTTTTTTACTTTTTTATTTTATTAAAAATTAAAAATTCTACAAATTAATACTTTAATTTTAGAGAGTTTAGAAGAAGATTCACTTGATTTTTGCAGTATAAACGAAGCGAATTGATTTTTTTCATTTTTAAATATCCATATTTATTTATTTATCAAAAGATATTATGAAAAGAAAAATGTTGCATAAGAATAATAAAAAAAGAAAAAAGATGAACATTGCATAAGTCTAAGTTAAATCGAACTTCATTGTAAGTTCAATCGGAATTCAGAGGACCCGCTCATCCGAATTACCCGTTATTTGTTAAAAATTTAACCATTTATATTTATATAAATAAAAAATATAATAAGCAAATAAGTGTGTTTCCCTAATTTGATGGGCTAAAATGTCAGTCCAATTGCCCACTCAAAACAACATGTGAAAGTAGTCTCTTATAGTGTTGTCAAACTCAACAAACAATGTAACTTTTTAATGTGGGATGCATTTACTCCTTTTATAAGAGTTCTTAGTCTTCTCCTTTTATTTTATTAAAAAATATATATAACTCTTGAAAATTACACGTAGAATTCTAGAGAATGTGATTGGTTAAAAACAAAAACACCTTATTTAATATAAATATAGTTAGATTAGATAGATTAGATGGTCTAATAACACGTGCTATATACTCGGGATTTTCATTTTACCATATAATTACTAGTATATGAAAACAATGGCTCTTTAAGCTTTTTTTTTTTAATGTTTTAACTCTTTAAATAAAAAAACAAAATAATAAGCAGGTTTTTCTCGCAGATTCTACCAAAAATCAAATGGCTCTGTGAGCTAATTTTTTGTTTTAAAATATCAACCCACCAATTCATCCAATTGAAAAAACATGCTCAATACACTTTCAATGTGGAACCTTAAATACTATTGAAAAGAAAAAAGAAAAATATAGAAAAGAAAATGGAAGAAAAGAAAAACAATAAATATATTAAAAACCATAACTTTAGATTAATATTTTTCACTTATTTTTATTTTATTAAAAATTAAAATTTCTACAAATTAATACTTTAGTTTTAGAGAGTTTAGAAAGATATTCACTTGTTTGCAGTATAAACGAAGCAAAATTGATTTTTATTCATTTTTAAATATCCATATTTATTTATTTTTCAAAAAATATTATGAAAATAAAAATGTTGCATAAGAATAAAAAAACAAAAAATGAACATTACATAAGTCTAAGCTAAATCGAACTTGATCGTAAGCTCAATTAGAATTCAGAGGACCCAGTCATCTGATTTACCCGTTATTTGTTAAAACTTTAACTATTTATATTTATATAAATAAAAATATAATAAACAAATAAGTGTGTTTCCCTAATTTGATGGGCTGAAATGCCAGTCCAATTTCTCACTCAAAACATGTGAAAGTACTCTCTTTTATAGTATTGTCAAACTCAACAAACCATCTAACTTTCCAATGTTGGATACTTTTATGAGTCAATTAAGAGTTTACAACAAAAGTAAAATTTAACCAACCAATCAAAATTTTATAAAATAATTAATTGAATCAAAATTTATGGAAATTACACGTAGAATTTAAAAGAATGTGATTGGCTGAATCTGAAAACAAACTCTGTAATATATATATTTGACCCGTTACCGAGAGGGGGAAGGGAAGGAGGGAGAAAATCTAAAATCTAAAATTACTTTTCATATCATAATGGAAATTATATTACTGTTGCTACATTACAGTGGCACTTTATTAGTTGCCTAATCTAGTACGTTTATTAGTTTCCTAATCTAGTATATTGTGACTCTTGTAATTAATTACTTATGAAAAGAGAGGTACCGTTCTAAAATAACTGAATTTGGTACGTGTTTGTATCAATACTATAAAGTAAAAAATAATAACAATAAAGTAGAAATAAGAGAAACCCTAGATAATAGAGATGATAAGAGAGACAAGTGAATCTTTTTTGAGTTGCAACTTCAATCTTTTTTTTTTTTTTTTTAGCAGCCTCACCAGAGGAGGAGAATTATTGCACCACTAAGGAGAGATATAGGAATCGAACACGGAACCTCTCGGCCCGTGTTCGGATAGCCTTACCACTTGGGCTATCCGATTCCTATGCAACTTCAATCTTATTAATAATGTTATAGAGGAGACCTATTTATAGATTTTAATACGAGGTTACAATGCAGTCCTAATTATTTAAAAACTTTGTTGCGTTTTAGTGAGTTGGGACTCTTCTGGAAATAAACATCCACATATATATATATACTAAAATAGATATATTAACACTTCTCTCTGAATGTTCATAGCATGAAGAATATGCATCGTTAAAACCATTAATAAAAAAATTAAACTCAGTGGGGAAAAAAATACTAGTAAAGAAAAAGGAATACATTATTCTTATGTCAAATTTATTTCCTCCGTTGACAACATCATTTAACTAATGAATGTAGATTTTCATGATCAACTTTAAAAATTGTAATTGATATTATCTTAGTGAAATACTATCTCCATTCCTAAATATAATGCTTTTATTAAATGTTGCGAAATTTAAGGAAGCAAAAATTAACATATTTTTGTAATCAAAATATCAGCATTATTCACTGAAATAGAATTAGTAGTATACAAGACATATTTAAGAGAGTAATATTGATATTTTAATTACAAACTTATCTTAATTTTTTGCTTCCTTAATTTTCGCAACAAGTAATGAAAGTCTTATATTTAGGAATGGAGGGAGTATTTTTTTTTAGATTTTCATACAATCAACCCTTTGGATGTCTCCCTGTGGATTTGGTGTATAAGGTTGAAATGCATGTGATCGGGTGTACGACAAGTATGACAAGAGTTTTCCGGGCGTGAGTACCTTTTATTTTGCATTGAGAGTTTTCCAGACAACATCTTATGTACCCTTAACCAATCTGTTTTTTTTTTTTTGAAATATGTATCATGTTTTTATTTTCTTAAATTATCATGAATCCAAATATGTTATTTACAATCCCAACCTGTATAAGCGTAATGCTCTTTTAAGAGTGTTCACTGGAAAATTCTTCCTCTTTTTTTCCTAACAGAAATTGATGAATTTAATGAAAAGTAAACTCACACGTTTGCACACACGGGAGCAACTCACTGAGCTCACACCTTTATATTTTCAATGTTTTCAGGTTGAATCAAGTCAAGTGATTCAGATGATGGTTGGTTTTGTACGGATGACTAGTTCTCCTACTTATTCTTTAAGTACTCTCTAA
The DNA here is from genome assembly GCA_026122235.1 of Vinca minor. Taxonomy (NCBI): domain Eukaryota; kingdom Viridiplantae; phylum Streptophyta; class Magnoliopsida; order Gentianales; family Apocynaceae; genus Vinca; species Vinca minor. The sequence goes on along the minus strand of JAOCZM010000129.1, from coordinate 2,648,368 downwards.
ACCTTAATGTATCCGTTGAGATGGTTAAGAATTTATTTCCACTGCATTTATTTCAAAATTGACTTGGATGTTTAAGATTTTGAACGCTAATATTTGCTGGACAAGAGTGTCGAGAGGCACGCAACTCCATTCTCAGATACAGTGGCACTTAGTAGAAGGGTGGGATGTCACATAACACACTTGCAACTGGCTTTAATTTAAGCTACAGGCTGAAGCAATTGTTCCCATGTTCTCTTTGTCGAACTCATAACCCCTACGTTATTAGGCCTTAATCTTGACCACTAGATCAATAACTCATTGACATACTGCTAATTTATTTAAGTTCGATCAAACCGGCAAAAGACAAAAAGGCCTATCGGCATATTATTACCTGGCTACAATCATGAACTTCCCTTCCCCCTAATGGCTGGCTTCATATATGTAATTCATACTCAAGGAAATTAAAAAAGAAAATGGAAATAGAAATCTACAAACCCTAGAACAACAAACATCTCTCTTCCAGAAGGAAATTATGTTACATTTAGGGTGTTGATGGAGGTGAAATTACTACCTTACCCTTATCGAGTTATAGACTTCAATATACTTTCCAGCTGTGTTGTTCCAACTATTATCGAGCTTCAGTACCTTCTGTACAATAACATTCCATTCCTTTGGCTCTACATTAAAATACACAATTAATCAGAACCGAAGAATATTTGTCTAAAAGCTTTTTTAGGTTTTTTCTCCCTTCATATTTAATGAATTTTACTTGTGCAACATTATAAAGAATTTTAGTATACTTACTTTCCCGATAATAAGAAAATGCTCGGTCTAGAGCCCCGTTCAAGGAGTTTTGATCAATTCCTTCAAAGACAAACCTGCAAGCGCAAATGGAGAAATAGCATTGGTAATTTTACTTATTAAATTTTTATAAGAACAATAATTTTCACAAAACTTCACATTTTCACTGGAAAGATTTAAGCTTCGGTAAAAAAGGCAGACTGTTAGTTTCTAACTACGGTCTTTTTACTTTTTTATTTTTTAATAAAATTTTAATATGAAGAATGAGAGGAAAAACACAGAGATTACAAGACAAATTTACAAAATAAAGCCTTTTATTCTTTCCAGAACCACCCCCTAATTGCTTGAGAAAATATGTATGTTGGGGATGTTTACAGTTTCAAATTTTCTTTCCAGACAGTACAAAGGCCTCTTCGAGATGTCTAGATACTAACTCCTTTACACGTATAAACAGAAATATTTCATAAATTGTGCATCTATCTATCAATTGACTCCTGCTGCTTTTGGAAATGACAAATGTTTTTTAAATTTCAATCAATTAAATTTTAAAGTATTTAACACTGTACTTTGTATAAAAAGTCGTACGAAAATTAGGAAAACAAATATAATGAAATACAAAAAAAAAGATGATGCAAGTGGTACCTGAATTAGCAAATCCGGTTGACTATTGCATCTAAATCAGTGGTCTTTAAAGACAATAAAGGATTTTGATACTATTTTGAGCAAACAAAAGCTCAAGTTCTTCCAAAACGTTTTCAAGGTCATGGACGGAGGAGAGTTAATGAGTAACGAACGAGAATGTAGAATAATTATTCACTTTGCAGAAGATACTTATACTCGAGATGAGAAAATAAGATCAACTCATATAATAGTAAATACTATAAGGCCTTTTGGCCATTGTTCCCCTTCTCAAAATGTTTGAATTTTTACCAATTTTAAGGATTATTTTTCTAAAGTTACGCTCATCCCTAAATATAATTCCCTTATTATCTATTATGTTAGTATCTGGGAGCAGCCACTTTGTGCATTCATTGCCAAAGGCTATGTATGTCTCTTATCCATCCCCGCTCATACCCCCATTATTGGAGAACTTAACGGGATTATGTTTCGTCGCATCTATTACGTTAGTATAATTAGTCAAAGACTCCTTCGTAATCTATGCAAAAAGGACAAAAGGACCTTATACTTAGGACTGGAAGGAGTACAAGATAAAATGTAAACCAGGTAATGCCAACTTTCTTGCCCTAACAAACAAATATAGATTCAAGTTATTTACCCATTAGCCATCTCCGGTTGTGAGGCATCGTCTATGTCGAAGACTGTATCCGCAAGACCACCAGTCTTCCTAACGATAGGAACCTGAAACCATCACAAAAACACATAAATCATCTCAAAGTTTCTCCTTTATTCCAGTTTTCAAATGCAAAAGTTGTTAAAAGACATTCGCAAGATGGTAAGCTTGTATATATTTCTAGGAAAGTGCAACTGAAACTCAAGATACGCAGACATACATGTTTGAGCCTTTAATCTAGTAAACAATTTTATGAACTTTGAAAACAATAATTTATGCCTAAAATGTCAAAGAGGTACATACTGCTCCATATCGCATTCCAATCATTTGAGCCAGGCCACAAGGTTCATACATCGAAGGAACCAATACCATATCCGCAGCTGCATAAAGCATGTGCGAGAGCTCCTCACTGTACAATGCAAACGGTATAATAAGTAAATTCAATTGTAAGTCACTGTATATGTGATAAATGTGGCCCTGGAAACAAGGCACAATAATCGAACACATACATCCTAACTCTTTTTCTTACTCCCTCCGACCCAAATTGAATGTCCACATTTGACTTTACACAAAAATTAAGGGATTAGTTTGACTTTCTAAAATATGCTCATTTCAAGAAAGTGGACATTCATTTTGGGACGGAGGGAGTAATATTTTTCTCCTAAACGTAGGCGTCTAAACTTTCTAAATGCTTGCATTATAATATGTATCAAGACGTCTTTTATATACAATCAGAAGCAAAATATAAAGTACATATATATGCAGATAGTTTCGTAATGCCTTCCAAGAAAACGAAAAATATTTGGCATACGTTCCCATTACTTTTCAACAGTATTTTTATTTATATAGTATACCACATCCATTGCATCCAAATAACTTTGCATTTTTTTCATTATCAAGGACATGTTAGTACAATTGAGAAGCATAATTTCCCTCGGTTCTTGATTAAATCTTTAGTAGAATTACTATTTCTTCATTAAAACTGGACAGTCTGATATATACTCTCTTCTCCGTCCCAAATTAGTTATCCCAAAAGTCACATTTCCTTGTCCCTAATTAGCGTTCTTCTCATGAATTCAAGACAACAATAAGAGTTTTTCCAACATTACCTTAACATTTACTAATTCAACAAACAAAACATTCATTGAATTCAAAGTTTCGACATGGTTTTTTTGGTCATCTGACTCAAAAGACTAACCTAACTAAATTTTTTTAATTGGTGTGAAAGTTGATTTGTGATGACTAATTTGGAATGACGACGGGAGTACACAAATGTACTTAAATTTATTGTTGAATGTGCAGGTATCCTTTGATCCAGTTGGATCGCGGATAATCAGTAAGTCATAAGTGCGACCGTGTAATTGATAGGACCCCAAAACATATATTCGATCATCCAATACATGTTTAATATTTTCACTTCTGATTTTAACTGTTGACATTTAAAAGCAGTGACAAATATTTTCCAGAAGAGTCTGAATGTAAGAAGTGTTCAGGCCTCATAGTCTAGAGGAATTCATTAGATTATTAATGCACTTAATACACTTAATCTATTGAAAAAAGAAAAGAAAAATTGTTATGTCACTCATGCAGACAAATGGAAAGGAGCAAGCAAATTATCCTAAGGAGTCCTTCCATCAGGAAATGACTATAGTTGTTCAGTTCTCGAATAAATGTTACCTGTACATTAAAAGGATCTTTATGCTGGAACCTTGATTGTGCTACAAAATGTGAAACAATGGATCAATCGCCAATTTATCAGAAGAAATGCAGAAAACTAAATTAAATTCAACTAAAAAAGAACATGTAAACAACTACAATAATCAGCATGAGCTACTAATTCCATATCTTGTTTTTGGTAGAAACATCCACTTATCCTATGTCAAAAACCAAAGATCAGGGAAGAAAGCAGATATTGTCTGATTGTACTGGTTAAGAAAATATACTACTGAATAAAAGTCTAGCACATCTAGAAAAGAAACTAACTCTCCACGAAGACATAGTCACAACACTCAGAAGTATCATAGACTAATAGATATCTTTTCTAATTATTGTGCATGTAAATGGATTTAAACATCAAGAGTCTGAGACTTGCTAAATTGTTATCCTTACATGTTAGATTATTCCGTGCACATGTGCTTTAATACAAAATATAAATCACGGTGTATATAAAAGTTTCAGCAAAATAACAAAGATAATGTCAAACAATACTGAAAGATCAGAATTTTGAATGTGTTCACATAATACTTATGCAGAAAAATCTACTATTACAACCTTAATCTGAAAAGAAATCAGAATTTTGAGCATTCCAGAAAACCCTGAAACACTAAAAGGGTTTTCACATTAGGAATGAGATAAATTATTCCGTCAAATCCCGCTTAAAGATTTTAAATGAAAAAAGTAATCAACACATTACCAAATTTGCAAGATTTTCAAACTCTCTTTGAACCCGACCATCTGGAGCTTTTCCCAGTACAACCAATTGTCCTCCCTGTCAAGCAAGCCCGGATAAAATTTAAACTTGTCGCCATCCTTGATCAATCAAATTTGATATAAAAGATATCCCCGTATTTAAAGGACAAACAGTAAGAATGAAATACTGTGTAAAAACATAAATTCATTATAATGCACCAATTTTACGGGTGAAAATCCTCTGTCCCCGTTTGTGTATGTCCCCGTGTCCCTAACCAATCAGAATTTACTATATAAATATTTGTTTTAATTATATATACACATGGTGAATTGTGATTGGTTGGGGACACGGGGACATACACTGACGGGGACAGAGGATTTTTTGCCCAATTTTACAGTAAATATGTGTGAACTACTGCTGCTCAAGAAAAAAAAAAAAAAACTAACAGTATGAAATTATTTCAAATGCAAGTGGAGCGTCCATTATCTATGTGAATGTTCCTATGAGAGAGAAGAGAACTTACAAGTTCTTCAACCCGCTTTATTGCATGAGTTATTAAATGAAGACCCTTTTGAACAACCAAACGAGTAATGCAGATAACCAAGGGTGTCCTATCTTCAGTGCCTTCTAAAGCCAAACCAAGCCCCCTCTGAACAAACTCTTTACATATCTGCTTCCCTTCAATTCCGTTAGCTACCAGTGCAAAAATTGAGAGAAATAATTATAGAAAGCATCAGACATGGTAACTGAGAAGGAAAATTAGTAATTGTAAATAATCATTTTTGACAACAAAAATATCTGAAAAGTAGAAAAGCTGTCAGCTAAACTATGCCAATATGAAAACTTTTTGTGATTGAAACATGACAGGCATGTGAGGCATGTAAAATTTTAAGGAAAAGCTTGAATTGGAATTACCGCACAAACCTCAAGTTTCTTGGTCAGTCAACCGATATTTAACCATAATTCAGCTATGTGCAACAAGATTGTTTAAAGAATATCATGAAATCAACTTACTGTACCAGCAAGACTTCCAAATCTACATCTTTGGTGTCCGGACCGAAAACCGGGAAACCAATTTAGTGTACTAGCGAGACCTCCAAATCTAAATCTTCGGTGCCCAAGCAGATAATTCAGGCACTCTCTTAAAGGGTCGAGAAATGTAATCACAAGAAGGTGGTCAATTTTTTAAAATATATCCAACATGGATGCTGGTGTTCAACTGCTTTTCAGTGTTTGGTATCTGTCAAGTCAAACTGCTTTTGAGTGTAAATTGAAATCTTACTGAAAACGGACAGAGTATGTGATTATGTAGTATAAAGCCATTGAAGACTCTGGTAGGGATTTAATAGAAGAAAATCTGAAACTAAAGCTAAAACAGAGTTTATTTTATTTTTTTGGTTAAGCTAAGATATTTAACTAGTAATAAAGAAAGAGAACAAGAACAAATCCTAAGAGTCATATCTAGAAGAGTCCGGCATTACGGGTAAGCTTATGCATTATATGGATGAGGTGCTAATTAACATGGCAGAAAAGCAGGCAAAAAGACTTTGATTCTTGCAGCAAACATTCAAAAAGTTTCTCAGAGTTAATTGTTGGCTCTTGAAAAGAATCATTTTCCATCTAAGAATGCATAATTTACACTTCTCCGCATAGCTTAAGATTTATGATCATTTGGTACTACAACTTTTTTAGCAACTTCTTTCTCCATAATTCTGTTTTCTACCATTACTCTACAGTGTCTCTTCTAGACTCCGTAACAGGCACTGAATATTTCATGTGCTAAACAAAAGGGTTCATTTAAGGGTTTGTCAAGAAATCTTTCAAAGAAGCATACGCGGTTTCCATGGTCTACTTGCAAGCAGAAGAGTCCATATGTAATTCTTTTTACTCTTTAATGTTTAATAGCCAATTTTCAATAAGATTGCTAAAGACTTGACATGAATAAGAAATGAGTAGTAAACAGAAATCAGGAAATGCTGATTTGTCAGAAAACTTCAACTGACACAGTGGATATGCACACCTTGTTCTTAACTTAAATTAGAGGAAGTCATACAACAATAATTCTCCCAGACGGTTATAAAAGAAAGACATAATTACCATCAAATTTAGCAGGCAAGAAAACATCAGTTGCGGGGTTCCACATGGTAGCATCTATCCCATTTAAAATTCCAGTATACCTACAGAACAACAAAGCACTTGAATATAATTCCTGAAAATAAAATCAGAACATATATGCATACCACAACAAAATAAAATAAGAATATAGCAACATCAGTGGATGCCAATTGCCTCCCACAAACATTTGACCAGTTTCCCAAGGTTGTAAAATAAAATGCGAAATGATTGGAAAATATTAATCAAACCACATTGTGATAACATTAGGAGAGCCATAATGATGAAAATCCTGATTGTAGCAAATTTTGTAGCAGAAAATGATAATAAGGCTAGTTTCCAGTGGCAGAATTAATGAATTTACATCTTCACTATCCATGACCAAGGTTTTGTAAAATTCAAACGAAAAATATTATTACAGATGTGCTAGTAAAAGTCCACATTGAGAGCTATCTCTTATTTGACCTTTTCCTTTCTTTCTCGGATGGGTTGTGGAGGAACCATTAATAAATAAGATGCAATGAAGATTACATTACTTTAAAGGTATGTACGTGTTCATAAGGTGCTAATTAACACAACATTTCTATAATTAACAGCCACAGGAAATTAAAAGGTAAACCAGCCAGTAAAAGGAAGTCCTGTAAGGGCTAGATTTACATAGTATTGTCCCCTATAAGCAAAATGATTTACATCGTCTTATCCCCTATAAGCAAAATGATTTACATATTCTTGTCCCTTCTAAGAAAAATGATTTACATGGTCTTATCCCCCCCCACCCCATAAGCAAAATTTGTTATTTTCTGCTGCTATGACAAGTTTCCAGCTCGTGAAGCATGGACACATGCTTTTATCAGCTGTGCCCTATAAGTGAAAAATATTTTGCTACTTTAAGATCAAATTTTTTTGAACAATATTAATGGACACAGATGATAAAAGCTGATCAAAGATGCAATAATATTTTGAGATATTTGTACGAAACAGTTTCCCATTTGTTGGTTAGCATAACCTTTGGGAAGCTCAATATCACGTTTCTACACGAATAAAGCTGCAATTTCCCGTCAAAGCTTAGCACCCATGTTCTGTATACTTCCTATAATCTTTCATGTTATTAAAGGTTATTTTATGGTAATCCCAAGTCAAGAGAAGAGAAAAGCTATTCATACCCCAAACTGAATAAAAAGAAAATTAGTTTACTTCCCCCCCTTCACTGTACTTTACAAGCTTAAGGAAAAATTTCTACCAGTTCGTTCAAGAAGCTTGTCTTCTTGTTATAAACTTTGCAGAGAAAAGACGTTTCTTTTGTTATTTGGCCATCTCTTCTCCTTTCTCCTTTTGCAGGTTTTTCCATTCTATGCAAAACCACTCAAAATTATTTCCACCCAGTGGTTCCCTTGTTCATTTGGATAAGCTTGTGTAAACAACTACCAAAACTATTTATCTTCATGTGATTCAATGATAAATAGCAGAAAACAAGATCCTCTAGTAAGAAAGACCCTTAGAAGCATCCTGTTAATGGCATTTAACAGATTTCGGAAAAGAATTGGAGAACTAACAAAAGTTTGGGAAAAAAGAAAAGAAAACAAAAGAATAAAAAATGAGTTGTTATTAAGCTGTCACCCCACAATTTTACTGTTTTACTCAAGTTGCAATTCTGCAAATTTAGACACTTCAAAATTGAAACTGCAGGCATTCATAATGTTTATCATTTGAAAAGCAATAGCACGGAGTACTCACTTGTCATGGTTTCTCATCAAGGTGCTAGAAAGCCATCCCGAACAGAGTGTTTCCGTACGGTATGTAGGAGAGACTGTACTGAAAATCAGAAGAACAATTATATACATGAAGGTAGTACCAAGTCTATCGGGCACAAATGATCTTTCATTGTTCCAATTCTGTATTCTTAAGATAAACATTTCCGCAAGAATTCTTTAACATTACATTGCATGAGTATATTGAGAAATATTCTCCATGATACTAATAACAAGTTTGTTAAACCAATATATTTCAACAACAATTTCCTACTAAAAGTTGGGAAGACCATAAAATTAGATTTTCCTTTTTCTTTTATCCACCATATTTTTATTTTTTTACTTTCAATTTTTAAATAACCAAACCATAATAATGGAAACTTTCCAGCTTAACCGCATCTAGCTTTTCAATTATTCTGTCCACTTTTATCCCAAAAATATTTAACCATATCTAGCTTCCACTTTTATCCAAAATTACAGCTTAATTTTTAAAGGAATAATGTCACCAACTTTATTTTTACTGAAAAGAACATCATTACATGTAATATTAACGTCGGACGTTATCTGCTTTGAAAAAGTTCTAATTTTCTGACCAAGGGCAACATCTTTGAAGATATTTATGTTTTTTAATATATGAAAAATCTGTAATAAAGTATTCAAAGGTAGTTCAACATACACAACTGCATTGCTGTAAATAATTCCTCCTTTTAATAAGCTCAATCTCTCAGGATTATGGCCGATTGTTCGATCATCAATCGCCTGCAAATTTTGTTCAGAAAACTTGATTTTAGGCCTCCTTTGTCCACTTTAGAAATTTAATATGTAGCAACTCTACGATAAACATAATTAACATCTAATATTTAAACCAGATCACCTAAATTTGGTCTAAAATGATGCAGCTCGATCGAAACCCATGCATTGACAGACAATGGAAAAGATTTTGAAGATTAACCAAGGTGGAATGACCATCTTTCCTTAGCAATATAATCAAGTTGACCCCACAAAACTTCAACATCTAACTCTCTCTCTCTCTCTCTCTCTCTCTCTCTCTCTCTCTCTCTCTCTCTCTCACATATCAGTGTTGTATTAAATAAAAGAATTCCCACTCAATACAAAAGCCTTCCTGACAAACGGAAGAAATTTATCCATTTCTCTTCAAGAGTATTTTCTTTGCAGGAAGAAACATAATGTTTAGAATAACTTTTGAAAAATATACACTTAACTAGGAGATTAGAAAGTCATATTAGAAAAGTTCAAAATTAGTTGTCAGAACAGAAAATTGTGTATTCTAAATCAAACTTAACATGAAACCAGGATAGAATGCCTAAGAAAAAAAAGCAATTCTCACAAAGTTTTGAGGCAGCCCTAACAAAATGCATTTGATCAAGAAATCTCATTCAAATATATATCAAGGGTTCATTAATCAGGCTTATTGGGGGTGGGGGTGGGGGTGGAGAGGAAGAAGAAGAAAAAACACGGGGTATACTAGTGTATAAAATTTCGGGGTCAACTTGGCATTACTGATTAGAAAGAGGAGAGCAAGAAGCACACTCCCTGAAAATTAACTGTAAAAGTGAAAGTAATAATAGTAGTAGAGTAGAATCTTAAGAAAACAGGTAAAGACAATGTAAAAACATGTGCATCTATCAATAAGTATTCTAACTACTGCACCTTGTCTTCAGTTGCATATGCAGAGCCATCAAGGCCACACTTGCTGAGTTGCTCTTGTCTGAAAAAGAAATAAGAAGTACATCAAGAGTCAGAAAAGAACTTATGTCTCCTTCTTTGTCTCTCTTTTTCATCATTTATCTTTTTTAAATCTTTAAATAAGAATCGTTATTCAGGATATGGAATCGATAGGAATAAGATTACAGACTGGAACCTAAAATTATGATTTCCGGGCTTGAATATTGGGAATAAGATCCTCAAAAGCTAAATGGGCATCTTTTGAAAAATGTATTAAATCCATTTATAATGTTGAAGTCCAAACTCAGAGAGGAAGCATACTACAAGACTCGGAGAAAATGAAATCATAGGATATGAAAAACCATTATCATACGTGCAGCCACCCTTGAAAGTAATGCATAAATGAAAACAAATGTCATTGCCATAACCTCCTCATCATTTAAACCTGAGTGAAAATTTTGAAGTGCACGTAATAGAACAATTTCCCTCAGTATACAGTAAAACATCAAATTGGCAAGTGCAAATCTCTTTTAGTTTTGCCTATCAACTTATACATAGTAGACAATAGTATGTATTCTATACAATTAAAATGAAAGTTCTTCAATGATTCAAACTCCACCTCCATGCAGTATACCAATATTCTTAATTTCTTTTATAAGGTTTTCAATTCTGAACTCTCGAGACTTGAAATTTAGGACTATATATAGTAGCTTGAAATTTTCTTTTCTTTTACCCACTCCAATAAATTATGCATGTATAGGCTTTTCTGCTGTTCTTGTTGCTGGTAAAACAAAATCTGGATCACCGAGATATAGCTCTTTCATCTAATAAAATGTGATCAATAAAATTAATTTAAAATGCACCCTTTTATGAGAAAATTGCAAATTTTGTAGTAATAATAACAATATAATTCAAAGATTTTCATTATCTAAACTAAGGAATAGTGTATGTAGACGACCAATCATAATAACAAGTTCATAACTTTTCAGGATATATGGCCCAAGTTCATAACTTTTTGCCTATTTTGGCCTAATTAATAAACGGGTAGGGGTCCATGCCAAACCCCCCACCACAACAGGTGGCTTTTATTAAAAAAAAAAAAAAATATATATATATATATATATATATATATATATATATATATATATATATATATATATATATATATATATATATATGGTGCACCACTAATGCTCTAGATGCTTTGAATGAAAGAAGCATGGTGATGTGCACATAAATCAAAATGGTTCTTGGGTGCGCTTCTCTCGATGCCTTTTGGCTTTGATTTGAGGGCATGATTCACGTAGCAAACGCGACTGGCATAGGGGGACCATTGTTACATGTGTATTATATGAGCAACCACTTTGTGCACTTGTTGCCAAATGTTAGGTTAGTCTCCAATACATCTGCATTTGGGTGGTGATTACGGGATCGACCACTTTGTTTGACAAAGGTTAGGTCTCGTATCCCGTCCATCCCTCGCTCATACCCCCAATTATTGGGGACTTAATGGGTTATGCTATTGTTGTTGTTGTGTATATATATATATATATATATATATATATATATATATATATATATATATATATATGAAGTTTCCGTACTCCGGAAACACAAAGCTATAAATTCTACATGTAGCCCCGCATTGAACTTAGAAAAGCACCAAACTATAGGGGAACAGATACCTGCATTCTCCATAATGTTCCATGTTGTGAATAGTCAATACCACTCTCGGTTTCTAAGAGAAAAAGAATAAACCACAACTGAATAAGAAAACTGCATAAAACTCATGGAGAAAAATCAACAAAGCAAACACTAGATTGATCAAGGTTTTGCAGGTCATGCCTTGAGTGATAGATAATGGTACATATCCCAGTAAAGTAGGGGTAAAGCACTAGTCTGCCATTCATGGACATGAATAAGATCAGGTTGTGTCCCAGTTGCCTGCAAAGAAAGAAACGTTACTCTATAAGTGTCCGCGGATACCTAGAAGCCACTAAAACCATTTAACTCCCATCATCGGATACAAAATCTCTTAGTGCAGCAAGTCAACAAATTTTCGTTTTAACGAGTAAAGAAAGGACAAGATCCCAAAGACGGAAAAAAGTTTCCAGAACACTCGTGATAGTTAAACTAGTTTCAGAATCTTTAAAATATGCGGTTGGTGCCAGAATATGATTTTTTGCTTGTGTTCTTTCTGTTACGGAGATATATAACCATGAATCTTAAGTGCAATATACCTGCATCCATTCAAGACAAGCTCGACTAAAGAATAAATATGCCTCTAGTTCATCATATGAACCTCCATATACACTTAGTCCCTTAAAGAACTTGTTAGCAGGCTCAATGAAGACTACCGGGATTCCTGATACTTCTCCCCTATAAGCATTTGTGGAGACCCAATCTCCATCGAAGAACGAGTTATATGTATGGACCAACTCCAGGTTGTTAATGTACTGCCTTTGGATGCATTCATAGAAAGGAAGCACAACATCCACTTTATGGCCACGCAATAAGCAAGCTCGAGCGAGGCCAGTCACAACGTCTCCAAGACCTCCTACTTTTGCAATGGGTGCCATTTCAGCCGTCACGTGAATGATGTGCATAGGATCAGAATCCTTCTCTACGTTAGCAGAATCATCCGAGCTGATGTCCCATGATGGGAACTCCCTTTTCCAGAATGGAACTTCATCTTCAGGAGTAGGCCATACAAGATTTTGAAACCCGGACTTATCGGTTAAATCTTCCAATATTTCAGCACCAACCTATAGGACAAAACTAAGAATAAGAAAAGGCCGGAAAGTACATGAAAGAAGAAAATAACTCGTGTACACTGTCACTTCCCTTCTTTTTTCTGAAATGACTATAATTATGCAACAAATAATTGCTGCTCACCTTCCCATTTCCCAAATGCCGCATCAAGAAACTGACACCATTAACACTATGTTTTATATGGGAGTTATGAATTGATTGAATATCCCAGATTCCGATGATAGTGAGATTAAAACTCTTTGAAAACATTTTGCTGCTCTTACATACTCGGTGAATCTGTGATACCAATGTTTTCATTTACTAGAAAACGTACATAATAGAGCTCAAAAAGCTCTTCTTACATTACAGAGATCCATTTCTGCAAGAGCTATCACCCCAAACCCTATTGGCCTTTTCGTCAATAAAACATAACAACTAATCCAATTCAGAACCAATAAAAAATAGTGTAATCAAGAATTTTGAAAAAGAAAATGCCAACAAAGAATTGATAATTTTTCAAACAACATCATCATCCACCTTATACTTTCTACCAATTCAAAAATCTACTCTTAAACCAGACAAGAATAAGAAATAAAATTACATAAAAGAATGCCGCAGCTTTGGAAATTAGCTGCAACAAAACAATTACAACAACAATAATATAACTCGTAAAGTCCCCAATAATTGGGTCATGGGCGGTGATGGATAGGAGACAAATATAATCTTTGGCAATAAATGCACAAAATCGCTATTTCCAAAAATATCACTAAAACGGATGGATTGAAGACTAATCTAGAAACCACACCCATTTATCATAAATTACAAAAATTATCAGCATAAAGAGCAAAAAGAAATTCAAAAACAAAAACAAAAAAATTCCTAGGCTAAAGGAAAATTCAGGAATTTACCTTGTTTGTAGCATTAATTTGTAATGATGGGGTCTTGAAATTAGGTGTCTTTGAGTGGGAATTGATGGATGGCTTGAAATTCTTGATGTTCCAATTGATTCTATAGAAGCAATAACTAATAGTACAATTGCTCTTTGAAATGGGAAAAACAGAGATTGAGGATTTCAAGCAGAATTCAAGTGGCATAGTAGTAGAACTGCAATTTGGAAAGCTGAAATTCATACTAAAATTACAGTATTTGCTCAATTTTCTTAAATCATATGCATGTTTGTACATATAATATAGTGACTGACAGGGAGTGGGGCTGGGAGTGACGAGTGGCGTGGGGATGGGGTTTCAGGTCCAGTGCAGAACGGATAAGTTCAGCATGTGCGAAACTTTTCTCGTCCGTTGAATTAAAATTTTAACGTTGAAGATTGATTTAAAAAACATATGTTATATGCTCATAACACCTGTTTTAAATGAAAAAACAGTTATTGTTTTTTTAATTTAAGAATACCTGTTTTTTAAGTTCAAAACACTTGCTTTTTAAACTCAAAACTCATATTCTGAAGCGTTCTGTATATATTGAAAACAACTGTTCCGTATAGGATCGGACGGTGGGGATGGGGTTTCACGTTTGGCACATAACTGTGTCCTAGGAATGGAATATCTGAGGAATCAACAATATAATAACTTAGCCAAAAAAAAAAACAATATAATAATTTCAAATTCAATTAAAGAGTATAAAAAAGCAGAGTCAAGTTGTTACTCAACCTCTTCTTCTTTCAACTTCTGCTGAATTGTCGAAAAAGAAAAACTACAAGTTTTTTTAGTATATAGCTTTTTTTTTATTAAGCATTTTCAATTCATTTCTATATTTTGAGAAGGCAAATTGTGAAGTAACTCCCTATATTTTACGATTGATGAGTTAGGTCCTTACAATTTATTTTATTTTTTAATTATTAGATTCTATAACAACTTACGCATTGGATTTTTTAGTTTACGCATTGGATCTTTTAGTCAACCATTAGTAAATAATTAAGTTTGGAATTTAATCAAACATATAGAGTATTTTTTAATTTTCAAAACTCTTTTATTTATTTATATTTTTTTCATCTTCATCCTCACTTTTTCTTTATCTCATCACACCTGTCATGGTGTCCTGCATCCGCTACCATTCCCATCATTGCTCGTCGATCCGCTATCCAAGCAAAATTGATGGAACTTTTAGATCGAAAATGATGCAATTAATGTTAGGAATTATGCTTAAAAATAAATCTTCATTCTAATAAAGTTGCAAATATTAAGAAGGTATAAGTTATTCATCCATTGATTGAATTTGTGTAATAATATATAAGACCCAAGCATGCCAATTATAACTTATGGTAGGCGTGAATGCTCACAGTTGGGTATAAGTTATTAGAATTAACATACGATAATAATAGGGTTAATGATCAGTCAATGAAAGAATGGTATTCCATTGAATAAAGATCATCACATGATAAGTCATGTGTAAGAGATAACTTATCTTTAGCTAATGAGTAGGTTTTCCACCTTATTATGTAAGTGTGGTCAATATACGTTAAACTGGATCTATAATCGTGAGTTTCTAAAAGTACTACCAAAAGAAAAGGAAATCGAGACACTATTCCTGCTACTGTGTGAATGAATACTCTGCCATTTGAGTATGAGTAGGTAGCCTAGCAAAGCTAGTACTATGTGTGTAATGCCCAGGACCTTTTGACCTTAGAAATTGCATGATCATATTTAAATGTTATGTGACTAATTGACTTTTATATGTGTTATATATTATGTACATAATTGTTTAGGGTTGCTATGTTGTCTTGGATTAATTAGAGGACCTAATGCATAAAAAGAATTATATGTTAGTTAATTGGTTAATTTTGGAAGGAGGTTAGTGTATGAAGGGGTGCCATTTAAGATAAGGTCAAGAGGAGGGATGTATCTATTCATTGGTTGCCTACTTTAGAGTTATAACCTTCCAGAAATCTGGAGTTTAGATAGCCTATAAATAGAGTAGGAAAGTAGAGAAGGGAAGGAAAGAATAAGAAAGAAAAAGAGAGAAAATAAGAATGCTGAAAATTCTGGACAGCAAGTCAGAACACTTTGGCAGACATAGTAAATCATCTCAGAATACTCTCATATTTTAACCATAGACACTAGACTACTTAAACTATATTTTGACCGAAGGAATTTCTATTTCAAGTTCTGTATTAAGAGATATCATCATCGGAGTAGAAGGTTCTGGCATATTGGGTAGTCTGTGGGAGATTGCACTTTTGAGATAGCAAAAGGTGCTGGTTTTCAGCGATTCTTAGTTCTTTTCGAAGAGGACTGATATAGCTACGCTTGGGATTCAACGGAGTAGCATTTGGAGTTCTAAATTTCGAGTTATAAGATTGGGAAGTCAGTTTTAAGTCTCAGAAAATCAAGAAAAACGGATTATGGACAGCCTACGTGCACCGCACTAGAAACGTCATAAAGGTAAATCTAGAATTCCAAATCCTCTGATTCTTTTTTATTTAGAAACTAGACTTATAGAGCTACGATTTGACCCAGTGATTAGTATTTTAACCTTTAGATTTTCCTATGTACGTCTTTCAATTAGGAACACGAACCAGATTTTCTGGATTTTTACAAGTTAAGAACGTAACGGTGATAAGGTAAGGACCCTTCAACTTTGAGTTTTTCCAAGCTTTCATAAACTGATATTTTACAGATTATGTATGAAGTATGAATGAAAAATAGTTTTATCATGTTTTTCTTGCATAAAAGTGGATGAAGCAATATTTAATGTGAATGCATGAATTGTATGATGTTTAATTGCGCATGTCTGTGATAGCATGATTACTTGTTGTTTTTATGATTGTAAGCATAAGGGAACATCCCAGTAGGGACATTGACTAAGAAGGGATCCAATATGTTTATGTTATGCTTATGTTATGTTATGGATTTCATGAGGAGTCAATGAACCAAAGTTGGGATAAGATGTAGCATGTAGAGTTGTGTTATATGATAAGTACATAGATAGATGTTGGGAGAGGCCCAAACATCAAGTCATGATGTACGATGTCACGAACAGTATACAACGATATATGATGTTTGCATTTGTTATTTGATGTGAGCAGTTTTCCAGGGAAATGGAAGTCATTTTCTAAATGTTTTTCTCAGGTTTTGGAGTTGTTTAGTTGTCTCGTAGTAAGGGTGTAGACGATGGCCATCGTTTGTACTCGAGCTATTGAGAAGCTAGGCATTCCCACGTATACACTAGGCTAGAACCTTCACTTCCTAACGGTCTCGCAGTGGAGGGGTAAGAATGGCAGGTGCGCAACCGTCATTCCTAAAGCTGTTGAGAAAGCTAGGAGGTTGAGTCGCATGTATTTATGATTTCTCGAATGGAGGGGTAAGATGTGTAGGGTTGTTGTATGGGCGGCGATTCTGCACTCCCAATATTCTAAGAAATTGGAAGTATTTTGCATACCATGATTTTACTGCTTTATTGGTGATTATGTTTTTAAAGTTATGAAATATTTTGGGATGCATAAACTATTTTAATTAAGTGTCTATATATTTCTTCATCCCAAGGTTGAAGAGATCTTACTGAGCAATAGTTGGTTTTGCTCACCCTTATCCAAATTTCCTTTTCAGATGAGCAAGATGTTAATTACGAAGGGTACGTGGGGGACGTCGTGTTCGAGTATCAGGGAGATGACACTTTATAGACGTCTAGCTCACTTTACTGTTTTGAAATAGACTAAGTGTAATGAATTTTGAAGTATGTTTAAGTTGTACTATTTCAGTTATGATGTACCCTTTTAAGTTAAGTTATATATATACTATTTGAGGTTTTAGTATGTTTTATAGTTTTCGTTGATGCATGTATGAGTTTTGTGTTATGGGTTCTGTGTTCCGTTTGAAAAAACGGAACGCTGCCAAGTCGTTTCCCGGTTACGGGGCGTGACAATGTGCTTTGATATATTGCAACTGAGATTTCTTTCTATGTCATTATAACGGAAATCCTCTATGCCAGGCCTAGGCAATGGTTTCAGATATCTATTTCAGGGTAGATCCCTGAAGAAAGTAAAAGAACAATGTAGAATATTCAAAGGATTATGAACTAGAGATCTAAGGAAGGTAGAAGTTACTGATGAAGGTGATAGTGCACCTAACCCATACCCACTGTTGGGTGTTAAATAGATGGATATTATCTCCATTGCAAGACCAGTATGACAGATACTAGTGCATATATTATTCTATTAGTTTTTTAATTATGAGTTAGAATAACATAAAAGAAGAAGCTCGAATGTGAAAGTGTGGGCTCTTTTTTTAAACAAGAAACATAATATCATTAAGCGATATCATAAAGGGGGAGTATGTGTTAGTCCTAAGGGCAAAGTGACTCTATGTTGTTTTGATGATAACAAACCATTGAGAGTTCTAATGTTTGTGTGAGCATGTTCTTTTTAAATAGGATCCTTTGCACTCACATCAACATTGATGAAAATGGTAAGTTAGCTTCTTGTGTAAACTAAGGTATGTATATTACACACAAGAAAGCTACAAGATGGAAGGAAGGAGGCAAGGAGGTTGGTTGGGAAATAGGGCTCTTCTAAGAGTCCCTAGATGTATTTGGCAAAAAGAAGTTTATCATGCTAGTGCTTTAGTTTTCATTAGTTTTTATCTTGAAAGCACTAGTCTTTGCTCTTATTTGTTATAAGATCTTTTTGCCATGATCCTTTGCACTCACATCAACATTGATGAAAATGGTAAGTTAGCTTCTTGTGTAAACTAAGGTATGTATATTACACACAAGAAAGCTACAAGATGGAAGGAAGGAGGCAAGGAGGTTGGTTGGGAAATAGGGGCTCTTCTAAGAGTCCCTAGATGTATTTGGCAAAAAGAAGTTTATCATGCTAGTGCTTTAGTTTTCATTAGTTTTTATCTTGAAAGCACTAGTCTTTGCTCTTATTTGTTATAAGATCTTTTTGCCATGCTTTCTCATGCTTCCTTGTACTTAATATTGTCCATATCCTATCTAATTACATCAAAGTTTGACATAATCAAAAAGGGGGAGATTGTTAGCCCTAAGGGCGATCGACTCGGTTTTTGATCATGGACAAACTAGTGATGTTTGTGTCTAATGTTTTCATCTATGTGATAGAATATTGGAACTCAATATGGAAGCTCTAAGTACTTCAATCAAGCCTTGATCAAGCTTCAAAGATTTCATTCAAGACACATTCGTCAAGCTTGAAGATTGAAGACTTAGGTTGGTTAGATTAGCTTTGTTGAAAATGGTATTTATCCTTAAGCTCTAACCAACGCTCTCTTGAACATAAGCTCTTCACTATAGTCTTGCATTGCATGTTTTCATAAACACATTTTTGAAAGGCTAAGTTTCAAATAGTGTTCGTATTTCAAAAGCCTTCGATTTCAAAGTATAAGTCTTGTAAAATGGGTTTCCAAAGTGCTCTTACTTGTTATATACTAAGAAAACATTTTAGACTTCAAAAGATTTCAAAACGTGTGTTAAGACAACTCTCCGAATGCCCAGAAAGTCGGTCAGCGAGATTATCTCGGATCAGCAGGAAGAAAGCAGAGTTGGTACGACTTGGTTCGATCGACCAAGAGCTTGTTCGGTCGGCCAGAGATGACCAAGGTCGGTCAACCGAGGTCCCAAGTCGGTCGACCGAGATTGCTTTCGGTCCACCGAAGTTACGTGTTCGGTCAACCGAAAGTACACTGTTACTAGCCGTTTTATGACCGTTCCAGAGTTGTTTTTCAGCGAGATTTCAAATTGTATAAATACTCCAAAGCTTTAGAATGACTCCAACACTTTGAGAGACTTGCAAAACATATTCTTATTGATTCCTTATCAAGTCTAAACACCTTGAAAGCAAATGCACTTCATTGTCATGATCTAAATGCATTCAAAGGTGAAATTGCAAAGCAAGACAAAGAGTGAGCTTATTATGTTCAAAGAGCCAACAAGATGAGCTTCAAATGTAATTATCTTTCACTTAGAAGAGTGAACAACATTGTGCTTAATCATTCATCTTATCCCCTTTCTTAGTGATAGGGTAATTGTTGTAAAAGTCCTACTTTGTGTGGGCAATTGTATAAGTCCTACTTAGTGTGGGCAAGCTCTTAGTGAGCTTCTTGTTTAGTGGTTGTTTGTAAAACTCTTGGTGAGTTAGCCACTAGTGTAAAGTCCTACTTTGTGTGGGCACATTCTTCTTAGTGAAGTTGGCAAAATCCTTGGGTGCGGCTCAAGGTAGTGGAGGTAGATTCTTAGTGAATCGAACCACTCTAAATCTCTTGTCTTGTGATTTGCATTGGGTTTTGCTTTAGCTTTTGTTAAACTTGCACTATCATTGTTTAAATTGGAAATAGTTTGCAAGATTTATTAGAAACCCAATTCACCCCCCCCCCCCCCCCTCTTGGGTTCCTTCAGTATGTACGGAGGATCCCCTACCCAATGAAAAGAGGCATCTAACCTCATAGAGTGTCTATCTAATAGATGAGTCGGAACATTATATGACCTATGTACATAGCTAGTTCTATAGAAAATATTTTTTAAAGTACGACGAACTATATCAAGTACATGGACACTTGATGATAGATCCACATCAATTCGGTAGAAACAGTCAACAAGTATGTTGATTAAGCATATAAGGTGAACTATATCTCTGAAATACCCAATAGGGTTTGAACCTAAAGGGTGAATTAGCTTCTAAAACTTTTTAGCTTTTCTAAAACTTATTTGCCTAAATGATCACATTAACAACAAGTATGTTGATTAAGCATATAAGGTGAAATAATTGTTATGGCAACTTAGATGACTTAGGTGTTATATGCAACACATAGGCACACAAGACTATGAATATGATTAAGGAAAATTTAGGTAAAGTGCCCTATATATAAAGCGTGTCAAGAAATTTCTCTACTATAAAAATCCTCTCTTTTGTGTGTTGAACTAAACCATAATCCGGACTAATTTTTTGAAACTTCTCTGTAAGTGTTTTCCGATTCAAACATAAAGTGTAGAGTTGTCGTGTTGATTCTAACTATTGTTAAAAATGCATATTAGAAATGAAAATTTAATTACCATTAAAAAAACCATAATTTGGTTGTGGAGGTCTTGCACAAACACCCTAGGTCATGTTGTTTAAAAAAACGAAGCATTGGTGGGGTTAACATATCTGCTCCATAACGAGTATCCCATTAAATTTATTGTTCTGGGGTTGATATTTTTCATTTCAAATGTTGGTCTATTTAGCTCTCGTGCAGATCTACATAAGCTATTTGGCGCGTTATTGGGGAAAATCAGCATCAGCGTCGTCGTTCATGAGATATTAAAATATAATCAACATTCATGGACCATAATTTCCCCCTCTGGCTTAGCCATGTTTCTAATGATATAAGTTTTATTTATTTATTAGTTAATTACCAACATATATTTGTAGATTAATATGATTATTTTAATTTTTGCAATAATTTGATATTATTTTGTCTGCACTTTTTGTCGAAAACAGGGTCATACCAATGATACATGCTATCAGAAGAACGGTTTCTGCCCCAGGCTATCGCAGCGAAGGGCGTCATTCTCAACCGTTGGCGTATCAAGTTTCTATCTTGGGAAATGTTGTTGCTCAGGGTCCTGAAGTTACTATCCAAACAAATGATGTGTATGCTTCCACTCCTGTGGCGTTACATCTTTTTTTCAACCGGTTTTTACAAATCACAGTTTGACCTCAGGTAATAAATTACATACTATGCAATGAATTATTAATTGCGGGGCAACTCATCACATTTCATCATCTTTGCATGTTTACTCTGCCTATCATGCACTCCATTATACTCTTATTCGTTTGCCTAATCGTGATTTTACATTAGCTACTCATCAGAGGACTATTTGTTTAAACTCTCATCTAAAGTTGACCAATGTATTAGATGATCCCTCGTTTTCTTTTAATTTACTATCTTTAGGCCAACTCCTTCAGGATCAAAATCTTTTTGTCTTTTTAACTGCTAACTCTTGTTTCATTCAGGATCTTAGGAAGCAGAAGACGATTGGTTCAGCTAAACTCGATAATGGCCTTTATATTTTGCTCCACTCTTCTTGTTTTCCCTCTTTTGTTTTGAACGTTATGAATATTTATACTATTTCTCCTATGAATAAGAGTGCATTTTTTTTCTTATGATTTGTTATGGAATTTTCATTTGGGACATCTATCTTTTCCTATATTAAAATTAGCACAATAAATTGATTCTCATATTATTTCTAAACATGATGAAGTAATTATTTCCAAAAAAATTTACCCATCAAATTTTTTATATCTGACTACCGCCGTGAATTTATTACATACCTCATGCGCTATATAAATAGATGAATGATCAAAACATCACAATGTAAATAGCTTAGTAACCCAAATAGTTATTTACTCTAATATATTTATAGAACCATTTATAGTTTAACCCATGGTTTTGAAACCCGGACCGGACCGGCCGGTCGGACCGGTCGGACCGTCGACCGGACCTCCGAGCGGTCCGGTTAAGTGCCAAAACCCGTTCACGTCAAAAACCGCTCTAATTTTACTGACCCGGTTGACCCGGCCGGTCGGACCGTTCGACCCGGAAACCGGAACGGTTTTGGGAAAACCGGCCGGGTCACAAATTTTTTTTTTTTTTTAAAGTTTTTCTGTATAATGGGCCGTGTACTTCTTTTGAGGCCTTTGGTCCTTCTCAATTAAAGAAGGCAGGAGCATTTCTGTATAATGGGCCGTGTAGTAATATCATTCCCTTATTTTTTTTTTTTTTCAATAATGATTCTTGGATCAAATTTTTTGAATCAAACAAGGATCAAAGAGTATAAAATAAAAATGATGGTTAGAATTTAATGTGGCATTATGCCTTCTTGATCCAAATTTTTGATCCAATAATCACTACCTTTTTTTTTTTTTTTAACTTGAATAGTTGAATACTTCAATTGATACTTGTTTTTGTTTTGTTTTCAATTTCATGAACCCTTCTCAACTTGCAATTCTAGTTAACAATCTAGCCCATCTTTGAATGTTAACTTGAAAATTTTTACATTAATTTTATTTTTTATTAATAAATATATATTATATATTTTTTTAATATTTATGACGTCACCGGGTTGATGAACGGGTCGATGACGGTCCGACCAGTGACCCGTGACCCAGTAACTTTTCCGGGTCGATGCCCGGTCCGGGTTTCAAAACCTTGGTTTAACCACATAAATAGTTCGGTGCCTTGACAAACCACCAGTATTTGTCGAGTTTTTTTGAGCATCTGTTATCAAATACATATAAACACTTATTACATTTTTTCTTAGAATGTGATTGTAAAAAGTATTCAAAAAATTAAATAATAAATTTCAGATAAATTTACCCATTAATTTTTATATACGACGACCATTAATGTGAATTTATTACATATAGTTTGCGTTCCACAATAAACCCGCGGTAACTAGTTAGTACCGGAACAAAAAACAAAACAAAAAAAAAAATAACTACAAGGGCTTCTTAATTAAGATACCACCCCCACTTTTATATTCCACCTTAACAACACTCATCTTGTTACTCTCTGTCTTCGAGCTCCCAAAGAACTCATTCTCTTATCCTTTTTCTCCATCCTGCAAAAACCCTCCCTCAAGAATGTTTTCCACTAGATCCATAAATTCCATCACATTTTACGTTGTTGTTATGTGGGGAATGCAGCTTTTAGAAATGCTTTATCTTTTTGCAAGTTCATCCTCATGCATCATGATTTTCTTTGCATTGTCAAAGTATTCTATCGGGGTGACATATTCTGTTTCCATTTTATCTGTTCCTATTCTCATGTTCATTATATATAAATCATCGGGATGCATCAACTATGTATTTAGGAAACTAGCACAAACACCCCTGGCCATTTTGTTTACTAAAACGGGGCATTGGTGGGGTTAACATATCTGCTCCATATCGAGTATCCCATTAAATTTGTTGTTCTTGAGTTGATATTTTTCATTTCAAATGTTGGTCTATTTAGCTCTCGTGCAGATCTACATAAGCTATTTGGCGTGTTATTGGGAAAAATCAGCGTCAGCGCCGTCGTTCATGAGATATTAAAATATAATCAACATTCATGGACCCTAATTTTCCCCTATAGCTTAGCCATCTTTTTAATGGTATAAGTTTTATTTATTTACTAGTTAATTACTAACATATATTTGTAAATTAATATAATTTTTGTAATTTTTGCAATAATTTAATATTATTTTGTCTACACTTTTTGTCGAAAACAGTGTCATACCATTGATACGTGCTATTAGAAGAACAGTTTCCCGCCAGGTTATCGCAGCAAAGGGCGTCATTCTCAACAGTTGGCGTATCAAGTTTCTGTTCTCTTTACTTTTAGTTCTATAGAAGAAAATGTTAGAAACAACAACAAAATAAATAATATTGTAATATACTGAGTTTGAGTTTGAAATTTTTGACAATTTACTTGTCAGTTTAGAAGATAAGAAAGCCAAATTTGGCTTTGTTAATAGAGATAATTCCAATTTATTTGGAAAGAAACAATATGTGGTTCTAACAGTGGAGGAAAAAAGATAGTTAAAATAGGCTTTCGACCTTTTTTAGGATGATATACTAATATTTAGGCAATCCACTTTTTGAAATATAATTATGAGTAAGTTGTTAATTTATATATATTTTTAAATAAATACAAAAAAGTTAATCCATTCTTTCAATATGAACAAATTGTTGAGACAATTTTAACTATCTAAATTAAATATATTATCTTCCTTAATTTCAAAATTCAAAATTGAAAACTCATCTCATACTCTTAACTTCTTCTTTTATCATTATATTTTAGAAGTTTATAAAAAATTTAACACTTTAAATTCTTTTATAAAAAATTTCATTGGTTTAAAATATTTTTCCATAATCAATCTATATTTATATTACATAACATGTTTTCAAGTTTTAACCAATAAGAAATCTTCAAAACTCTTGCCAGTGCTCGAGTATGATTGTTTCGAGCTCGATTGTAATTTTAGATTAAAATTTCCAAATGAACTGAGTAAAATTGAAATTTTGATTAAAATTTCGAATGGAAACTAATATTCCAAAGGACTAATATTGTGAAATGCATGAAGTACTGAATGGAAATTTTGATTACATGTTAGGTCTTGTTTTTATATTTTAGGTTATATATTTGAATTAGAAAAAAAAATTAATTTTATTACATGATAGTGGTTCTGAAGAACTTCTACTTTTATGAGACCAGATAAGCTAATATATATATATATATATATATATATATATATATATATATATATATATATATATATATATATATATATATATATATATTATTAGCAAATGACCCGTGCTATACGTGAAATACTAAATTTCAAATTATTAATTTAATGGTTGTATAATTATATTTAGAAGAAAAACTCGTTAACTTTAATTTTTCAGAAAACAAATAAGAAAATTTAACGTGATTAGGTAATGTGACTTTTATCAAGTAACTCACAAATGTAAATGTGAACACCGAATAATTATTGGATCAAATAATATATAATCAAAAGAATTAAACATAGAGTCCTATGCTATTTCGATTAGTGTTTCTTCCAATTTTTTGTCCAATAATCACTACACTATTAATATTAAATGTTAATCACCTAATCTTTTTAGAAAACATGAAGATGCTACATATTGTGACTTCATTTTTCTTATGGAGCCATGTAATTCATTAAGTTTTTCAATATTGTGTGCTCCATATTTTGTGATAATGCATCTTCTTCCATGAGAGCGAGCAATTTTCGGCTCAAGTATTTTCCGTCAAACTTGCACTGCTGTAATTGCATTGCTGTAAGATCCATTTTAGTAAATGTTTTTATTCCCTGAAAGATAAAATTAGTCTAATAGTATATTAATAAATTATTTAAAGGGAATTTATTAATAGCAATGTTTATTGGATAAAAAATGGATCAAACATAGATATAAATAATAATTAAACATCAAAAGTCATGAACATAAAAAGGATGAAGAGATGAGTAAATATTAGAATAAAATATTCTCTTAAATTCCCATAAGTTCACAGAAACTTCCCAATAAATTCTCCCAAATCAGTTCCTCCTAAACTTTATAATTTTTTTAGCAAATTGGTCTTTTTTGAAGAGCAATCTTTTAAGAAAAACACTTTTGTAAAAACTCTGTTGGGCATGGCTAAAAAACGTAATTCTTATAACCAAAATAACAAATCAAGTCTAAATTAAGTTTTTTCCTTAGACTTCTAGGATATAAGTAAATCAATACATATAACAGAAAAGGTTTACCAAGAATTCTGATTCTTTGTACCGTGCAATCAAATAAATCGAAACATTTAAAAGAAAAATCAAAATTAAAAATTAAAAGTGGCTAGCAATGATCAATAGATTTAACTATCATAAATCAATGCAAAAAAAGCAAAAATTCTACTAATAATATAAAAGAAATTTAGAAAAATAACACAAGGGCCATAAGTAATATGATGATACATAGTTATTAGAAACTCAAATATTATTTAGGTATATACTTTAACAAATACAATATTGCTTCAATCCGAAATTTAATGTTTCACTTTGACTTAAGATGAAAATTAATAAAAGTATTTTACTTTTAATAAAGTTGTCTTCTTGCATTATTAGTTAAGGAATGTTAATCCCCTTAAATTACGCTTAAACAAAGGAAGGTTAGTACTTAGTAGTGGAGTTTATATGAAAAAATATTATTATTTTAGGAAATGAGTAATTTAATTCTAGCCATTCTGAAAAGAAAAAAAAACTCGTAATAGACATACTTTAGCCGACAAAAACTCATTATGTATACTTTATTCGACAAAAACTCAAAAACAGTATGGTCGGTAAGTAGCTTATTGATTAATGTAAAAATTATTGCAATGTAAAAGTTCAAACGAAACAATTTTTCCTTACGAAATTTGTTACAATATTCCGACTATCTCATAATTTTCTTTAATCTGAAAAAGGAAAAAAAAAGCATAAGATTGTAATATGAAAATCAATTTATAACCATCTCCTAAATTTTCTCACATCAGAAAAGAAAAAAATATACAGACATGAAACGCCATTTAAATCGTAAGAATTGTTCCTCGCTCCCACTCTCAGCTTCATCTTCGACCACTTTCGAACTCGTTCTACCACTACTCGACCTCGGTCCCCTTTATCACTGACGTCAACTATCTAGACCAACCATAAACAAAACTATAGGAAAAAAAAGTCTATAATAAAGCTACAAGAAACCAAAAAATACTGTTAGTTTATATTTGTTTAAGATCATGAAATTTTTTACTTAAATTAGCATTCCATTGAAAGAATTAAATTAAATTGTTGTCAAATACTTGCCAGAGTAGCTGGTAATGTGGTGTAGCATTTGACCTGCATTTTTGCGGGATCAAATCCAGCCTCCTCCAAATTAAATAAAATAGTTTTATAAATAATTAAAAACATAAAATCCTAGAAAATGACACATGGCATGATATATATATATATACAAATTTGAAAAGGGCTTCTGTAATATATATACACTAGCCTAATAACCCATGCTATGTACGAGATTCTGTTTTACTATATAAATAAGAGTATATGAAAATCAAATGGCTCTTTGAGCTTTTTAATAAAAAAAATGACTATTTGAATGAAAATTTTGAAAAGCAAATTGAATTTGGCAGTGAATTTAATGGGTTAAATATCAACCTACCAATTCATTCAATTTAAAAGAATGCTCAAGCCCTTTATTTATAATGTTGTCAAACTCCAATTTTTTTTGTACATTTTCAATGTGGGATCTTAAATAATATTGAAATGGAAAAAAGGAAAATTAAAAAAATTAGAATAGAAGAAAAGAAAAACCATAATTATATTAAATTATACAATTTAATTTGAATAAGTTAAAGATGTCAATCAATACATCAAAAATTTAGAAATTATATTGAGGAGCCGAAAATTCTATATTGCTGAAAAACTGAAAATGCCTTTGATGATATCATATACTCCCTCCGAAAATGTAAGTCTTTTTAAAAGTTTTAACACAAATTAAAATACTAATCAAGATGACTAAAGTACCCCTAATTAATACTCCAAAATAACAAATAAATTAATGAAGAGTTGCATGGGAACTACACATTTTGACAAAAATGAATATATGGAGAAATAATGTAAGGGTAAGTTAGCCAATAAATGCACAATTCTTATAAAAAAACCTATATTTTGCAACAAAAAATAACTCTTAAAAAAACTTCTGTTTTGAATCGGAGGGAGTATATAAATTTTATACACATTAATTTTCTTTTATAGTCTTGTCATTTGTCAAGTTTTAAAAATAATAACTATTTTTTTATGTGGGAGTCTTTATTGTTGTTAATTATCTTATGTGACTTTAGATTAATATTTTTTTACTTTTTTACTTTATTAAAAAATAAAAATTCTACAAATTAATACTTTAGTTTCAGAGAGTTTTGAAGAAGATTCACTTGACAGTATAAACAAAGAGAATTGATTTTTTTTTCATTTTTAAATAGCCATATTTATTTATTTTTAAAAAGATATTATGAAAGTAAAAATGTTGCATAAGAATAATAATAAAAAAAAAATAAACATTGCATAAGTTTAAGCTAAATCGAAATTAATTGTAAGCTCAATCGGAATTCAGAGGACCAAGTCATCTGAATTACCCGTTATTTGTAAACACTTGAACTATTTACATTTATATAAATAAAAATATAAGAAGTAAATAAGTGGGCTTCTCTAATTTGATGGATTGAAATTTTCAGCCCAATTTCACACTCAAAACATGTCAAAGTACTCTCTTTTATAGTATTGTCAAACTCAAAAACCAATGTAACTTTTCAATTTGGGATACTCTTATAAGACAATCAAAAGTTTACAACCAAAGTAAAATATTAACTAACCAATCAAAATTTTATAAAATAATTAATTGAACCAAAATTCATGGAAATTACACGTAGGATTTAGAAGAATGTGATTGACTGAAACTGAAAACAAGCTCTGTAATATAAATATACTAGCCTAATCACCCGTGCTATGCACGGAAACAAAATTAATTGTTCAAAAAAATATTAAATAGCATAAAAATGAAAAATGATATTCTACACGGATATTGTTGTTTATTTTTCAACATACCTATATAGAAATAAGAAACAGTATAAGAATTTTGTATTTATATGCAAAATATCAACCAGTCATGTTTTTTAAACTAATTAAAAACCAAACAATTCCATAAAATTACACATAGGATATCGAAGGCATGGTAGCCCAGTGGGTAACATTCACTGTCTGTGACCGAGAGGTCCAGGTTCGATACCTCCCTCACACAAGGGGAATGATTTAATTGTCATTTCTTTGGGTTCCCTTGTGTGAGGTCTTATACACCCCTCACGGGCCCCCCGCTCAACGGGACTTCTACTTCTCCCCTCTCGGGGGCTTCTACTACTCCTCCTCTGGTGAGGTCTTATAATAATATATTTGTAATAAACTGGACCATACTTATAAATGGTCTAGTTTTTTTTTTTTTTAAAAAAAAAAAAAAACACATAGGATTGTAAAGCGTTGTGATTGGTTGAAACTGGAAACATACTCTGTAATATATAAATATAGATAGATTGTTTAATTGAACCATCTAAAAAAATAATAAAGTTTGCCTCTCAAATTCATTGGGAAAATTCCAACTTAGTTAATGTTACTCTAAAAACTAATGGCTAGATAAAAAAAAATATTTATTAAAAGTTTTTTACTCTTTTAATGAAAACGATTCGTGAACAGGTTGACCTGCTGGTTAATTATTAAACTAAATGATTCGTTGAACTAATTTTTTTAAAAAAAAAAAAAAACTTTTAACTATTTGAATGAAGAATTGAAAAGAAAATGGGATTTGCCACTCAATTTAATTGACTAAAAACTAACTCAATCAATTCATTCAATAAAAATTCATTCTCAACTCATTTATTTATAATGTTGTCAAATTTCAAAAACTTCATAAACTTCCGACGTGGGATCTTGAATTGTATTGAAAAGAGAAAAAATAATATAATTGAATAGGGAAAATAAAAAATTATTAAAAATATTAAAATTAACTATTTCATTTGAATAAGTTAAAGATATGGTGTTATATTATTAAATTAATAAATAAAAAATCATCTCGACCAATTATGTTTTTTGAACTAATCAAAAATCAAACAATTCCATAAAATTACACTTAGGATTGTAAAGGGTTGTGATTGGATGAAAATAAAAAACCGACTCTGTAATATAAATATAAGTAGATATAGATTGTTTAATTAAACAATCTGAAAAGCTAATAAAGTCTGCCTCTCAAATTAATTGGGAAAAAATCCAACTTAGTTAATGATACTCTAAAAATAATGGCTGGATAAAAAAATTATTTTTTAAAAGTTTATACCCGGCGGGTTAATTTATAAACTAAATGATTCGTTAAACTATTTTTTCTTTTTTAAAAAAACTTTAACAATTTGAATGAAAAAATTGAAAAGAAAATTGGATTTGTCACTCAATTTAATGGACTAAAAACCAACTCAATCAATTTATTCAATTTAAAATCATTCTCAACCCATTTATTTATAATGTTGTCAAATTTCAAAAACTTCATAAACTTCTTATATGGGATCTTGAATTGTATTGAAAAGAGAAAAAAGAATAAAATTGAATAGAATTTTTTTTTTATTAAATTTATTAAAATTAACTATTTTATTTGAATAAGTCAAAGATATCAAGCTATATCATTAAATTAATAAATAAAAATTATCTCAACCAATCACGTTTTTTGAACTAATTAAAAACCAAACAATTTCATAAAATTACACGTAGGATTGTAAATCGTTGTGATTAGTTGAAAATGAAAAAACAGGCTCTGTAATATAAATATAAGTAGAATTTAACTAACCAATAGAAATTTTATAAAATAATTAATTGAATCAAAATTCATGGAAATTACACGTAAGATATAGAAGAATGTGATGAGTTTTGAATTTTGAAATTAAAGAATATAATATAATTAATGTAGATTATTATATTATACAAAAAGAGTTAATAGCTATTTATAGCACTAAACTATTTACGAATTTCTTTTTATAGTACTAAACTATTTTTTTATCTAAATATGTCACTCAACTATTTACGTTTATCAAAAAATAAACAACCACCCATTTTTTGGGTGTTTTCTGGCCAGCGATGTCACGTGAGTTGCTTAATTTGGAAACGTCAAGCCATAACTGCTTAATTTGACAGACCTGTTTGCCCTTGCAACTACAAATTAAGCAGTTATCGCCCGACGTTTCCAAGATTTCTTTTCCTTTTCGTCGTTATTCATGTTCCGAAGCAACTCACGTGACATCGCTGGCCGGAAAACACCCAAAAAATTGGTGGTTGTATATTTTTTGATAAACGTAAATAGTTGAGTGACATATTTAGATAAAAATATAGTTTAGTACTATAAAGAGAAATTCGTAAATAGTTTAGTGCTATAAATAGTTATTAACTCTATACAAAAAATATTGTTTGTTTATATTTGTTAGAGGTCGCCAAAAAATTTATTTAAATTAGCATTCCATTAAAAGAATTAAAGAAAATAGTTGTCAAATACCTGTCAGAGTTGCTGGCAACGTGGTTTAGTATTCGACTCGCATGTCGGGGGATCGAATCTTGCCTCCTGCAAATTAAATAAAATAGTTTAATTTTTTTACACCAATCAAAAGTTTTATAACTAATTAAAAAAATATAAAATCCAAGAAAATGACACGTGGCATAATATAGATACAAAAATTAAAAGAGCTTCTGTAATATATATACACTAGCCTAATAGTCCCTGTTATGCACGGAAAAAAAATTAATTGTTTAAAAAATATAAAACAGCATAAAATTGAAAAATGACATTCTACACAGATATTGTTGTTTATTTTACAACATACCTATATAGAAAAACGAAACAATATAAGAATTTTGTATTTATATACAAAATATCAACCAGTCATGTTTTTTAAACTAATTAAAAACCAAACAATTTCATAAAATTACACATACGATTGTAAAGCGTTGTGATTGGTTGAAACTGGAAACATACTATGTCTGTAATATAAATATAGATATTGTTTAATTGAACCATCTAAAAAACTAATAAAGTTTGCCTCTCAAATTCATTGGGAAAATTCCAACTTAGTTAATGTTACTCTAAAAACTAATGGCTAGATAAAAAAAAAAATTAATTTTGTTTTACTCTTTTAATGAAAACGATTAGTGAATAGGTTGACTGCCGGTTAATTACTAAACTAAATGATTCATTGAACTAATTTTCTTTAAAAAAAACCTTTAACTATTTGAATGAAGAATGGAAAAGAAAATTGGATTTGCCACTCAATTTAATTGACTAAAAACTAAGTCAATCAATTCATTCAATAAAAAATCATTCTCAACTCATTTATTTATAATGTTGTCAAATTTTAAAAACTTTATAAACTTCCGATGTGGGATATTCAATTGTATTGAAAAGAGAAAAAATAATATAATTGAATAGGAAATTTTTTTTTTATTAATAATTAACTATTTCATTTGAATAAATCAAAGATATCGTGTTATGTTATTAAATTAATAAATAAAAAATAATCTCAACCAATCATGTTTTTTGAACTAATCAAAAATCAAACAATTCCATAAAATTACACTTAGGATTGTAAAGGATTGTGAATGATTGAAAATGAAAAACAGGCTATGTAATATAAATATAAGTAGACATAGATTGTTTAATTGAACAATCTGAAAAGCTAATAAAATCTGCCTCTCAAATTAATTGGGAAAATTCCAACTTAGTTAATGATATTCTAAAACTAATGGCTGGATAAAAAAATTATTTTGTAAAAGTTTATACTCTTTTAATGAAAAAGATTAGTGAGCAGGTTGACCTGCGGGTTTATTTATAAATTAAATGATTCGTTAAACTATTTTTTCTTTTTCAAAAAAAAAAAAAAAACTTTAACTATTTGAATGAAAAAATTGGATTTGTCACTCAATTTAATGGACTAAAAACCAACTCAATCAATTTATTCAATAAAAAACCATTCTCAACCCATTTATTTATAATGTTGTCAATTTTCAAAAACTTCATAAACTTCCGATGTGGGATCTTAAATTGTATTGAAAAGAGAAAAAAAAGAATAAAATTGAATAGGAAAAATAAAAAATTATTAAAATTAACTATTTCATTTGAATAAGTCAAAGATATCAAGGTATATCATTAAATTAATAAATAAAAAATCATCTCAACCAATCATAAAAACCAAACAATTTCATAAAATTACACGTAGGATTGTAAAGGGTTGAAAATGAAAAACAATCTCTGTAATAAATATAGATAGATTGTTTAATTGAACAATATGAAAAGTTAATAAAGTCTACCTCTCAAATTCATTGGAAAATCCAACTTAGTTAATCATACTCTAAAAACTAATGACCGGATAAAAAATTTATTTTTTAAAAGTTTATACTATTTTAATGAAAAAGATTTGTGAGCAGGTTGACCTGCGGGTTAATTTATAAACTAAATGATTCGTTAAACTAATTTTTTTTTTTTAAAAAAAATGTTAACTATTTGAATGAAAAAAAGGAAAAGAAAATTGGATTTGTCACTCAATTTAATGGACTAAAATCCAACTCAATCAATTTATTCAATAAAAAATCATTCTTAACCCACTTATTTATATTGTTATCAAAATTCAAAAACTTCATAAACTTCCGATGTGGGATACTGAAATGTATTGAAAAGAGAAAAAAGAATGAAATTGAACAGGAACAATAAAAAAATATTAAAATTAACTATTTCATTTGAATAATTCAAAGATATCAAGCTATATCATTAATTTAATAAATAAAAATTCATCTCAACCAATCATGTTTTTTGAACTAATTAAAAACCGAACAATTTCATAAAATTACATGTACGATTGTAAATGGTTGCGATTAGTTGAAACTAAAAACAGACTCTGTAATATAAATATAGATAGATTGTTTAATTGAACAATCTGAAAAGCTAATAAAGTCTGCCTCTTAAATTCATTGGGAAAATTCCAACTTAGTTAATGATACTTTAAAAACTAATTGCGGGATGAAAAAAATTATTTTTTTAAAGTTTATACTCTTTTAATGAAAAATATTTGACCAGAAAATCAAGTAGAAGCACACATCCAATTGATGAGAATTAGACATGATGTTTAGGGTTAAATTAGATAAAACCGGTCCTTGAAATCAGGGACGAAGCCAGGAATTTGGCGTTGGGGAGAAATTGCAACAATATGTCGAACTACATATAAAAACGGTAAAAAGAATTGAGGAGCGAAACTGATAAAATATTTCGAACTATATATATAAAATTTATTATACTTAGTAATATTTTAAAATTCTCGGGGACGACTGCCCCGCCCCGTTTTCGTCCCTGCTTGAAATAGCTTAAAGGAACAATTACGAATTTGCATCGATGACTTACCTAAAAATAAATAACTTCAAAACCCCTATTCACATGCATCCGAATCTTTTGTTTAGGAACCTGAGATAGAAAGCTTGACAATTATACAAAAATGAACATTTTTAGGGGCTTTTATTTGGAATAGACAAGTTTTTGTACCAATGCACTGAAATAGACACCTTTTGTTTGGGGTTCTGAAACTAGGCACAACGCACTATGATTATGCGTTGTACGAAGCACAACGCATACTGGTCATGCGTTGTATAGAAGAACGCATTCTGGTAATGCGTTGTTCCCAGAGAAGAACGCATACTGGCAATGCGTTGTTGCTTTCCTTCCTTTATAACTTTTTGTCCATTCGTCCATTCCTCCATTCATTTACCTTTACAAAGCAAAAAGCTCCTCCATCCCTTTTTATTTTTACTTCGATTGTTAAAAAAAAAAAAAAAAAAATCATTTGTTTTGCCATAGAATTTTGTCCCTTCATCCATTTTAAAACCCTAAGAAACCCTAAACCTAAAAGTTGCAATAAAGTAAATATACCATAATTTTTTAGTTAATTATTTTGTGTAATATATTTATATTAAGAATAATAATATTAGAGAAAAGACAAAATTTGTTAAAATAAAAAAGTTCAATATAAATGCAAAAATTGAGAATTACGTAAATTGTTACAAAAATCTTACAAACTAATAATACTTAATAAAATCTAAGAGCGACTTGGTCCGGCATGGTTTTGGCAATTTCTTGAGTTATGACCAGGCATTTTACAATTGCTACAAAGGAGAATAGTTCTCGGTTCACGATAATCCATATCGCTACGTATCCTTGTGGTTTGAACGCGACTCCGTTTATTTTTCATATTCAGACCGTAATACGTCATATAAAAGGGTGCATCCCGCCATAAACTCTGGTCAGCGATAGGATTAAAAGAAGCCTCATATGTTTTTTGGTAATTTACGTTGGTGTATATATCCAATACCAATTCCATCGGATTCCATCCCTTATTGTTACAAACTGCCATTGCATGAGAACATGGGTACCCATAAATGATCCACTTTCCACAAGTGCAGGATTTGTCGGTCATATGAAGTGTATACGTTGTATTGCCTCTCCCATTTTCACGTGCACGAGATTTTACACTGTATAATCCCGTCTGGTTATTGAACTAGACAACTCGGTGGCGTCGACACTTCTGTTGGTGTTGAACAAAGTTATCCCAAATTCTCGCAGGTAATGGTGAATGTTGTTGTTTGCCTCTTCCCGATGTTCATCAAAATACTGGACCATTTTACTAAAAACCATCTCCAAAAGAGCTTTTAAGGGAAGAGCCCTTGCTTTTTTCAACACATTATTTAGTGACTCAGAGAGGTTTGTCGTCATTATTCCATGTCTGTAACCACCATCATGCACAAGTGTCCATTGGTCATACCTGATTTGATTTAGCCAATTGTTAGTTTCGGCATTCCTGCTTTGAATTTCTTCCATATACCGGTTGAACTTGTGCATTTTTGTTGTGGTTCCCGCTAGCCACAATAAAGACTTCAACTCTTTATTTTTGAACCTTTTGTTGAAATTTGCTCTTATGTGTCTTAGACAGAATCTATGATGGGCAAATGGTGGCTGCCAAAGTATTTGGCTAGTGACCGCATTAAGGATTCCGTTGTGACGATCTGAAATGACACAAACATGCCTTTGTTTGACAACATGTTCTTGAAGGTTTTGAAGAAACCAATTCTAACTCTCCGATGACTCTTTGTCAACAATTGCAAATGCTAGGGGGAAAACGTGGTTGTTTGCATCCCATGTGCTACCAATTAATAGCACTCCCTTGCAAACCCCCCGGAAATGAGTCCCGTCAATTGATATAACGAGACGACAGTTTGTAAAACAGGTTATAGAAGGTTCAAAAGTCCAAAACAAAAAATTGAAGAATTTTACAGCTCGGCTGCTAGTATCATGGTGCATCCACCGAACAATTGTGTCGTTATTTGCATCCTCTATTGCCCGAGTGTATTGAGGAAGTAGGGTAAATGTGGATTCCCAATTATCAAATAACAACTCAATGGCACCCTTCCTAGCATACCACCCTTTCTTGTAAGAGCAACCGACTTCAAATATTTCCAAAACCTTATTTACAATGAGTTTGACCGGTGACTCTGGATCTACCTGCACAATATGGGTGACACGCTCGGCAATAATTTTGGATGAGAGGTTACGGTGATAGTTGTTAGCTCTTGTAACAATGCAAGTGTGCGTTGAATTGTAAATAGTTGTCTGCCATTTGCCATGTGTGGCTTTTTTCCTTATGTTTATGGGCCAAGGACACTTATTAGTCGGGGTTGAATTTGCACACTTGGGAGACCACACCGTTGTATTGCTCCTTGTCACCGTAAACTCGACTTTATTCTGAACACACCAAGTTCTAACTGCCAACAAAGCTTCTTTTTTATCACGAAACCGCATCTTGTTTTTGAGGTACTTTGTCTCGGGAGTCCAGCCATCTATGGTGACGTCCGCATCTTCTTGTAAATCATCAATTTGGGCACCTGAACCAAAATCTCGGAAACAATTGTATGCGGTGAAATCAGTATGCGCTACTGATGGACCTTCTTCGTGTTCGTCAGAGTCAGCACCATTTGGACCATCAGATTCGGGATCACCATCCATATCTGAAGTCGGACCTAGAGAGTCCGCTACAGCAGCTCCATTAACCATTCGTTCAGCAGATGCAACTATATGTGTGACCGGGGTTACATGTAGTCGTGGGTGAGAGTATTGCACCGGTTCTGCCGTAAGGTTAGGCATACTTGCATTTGGTGAATATTGCAAGTTAGGTAATGAGCTTGAACCAAAGAAACATTGACTATTCAGATTGGTGTTTAAGTCAAAATCATCGTTTGCTATTGTTTGGAAAGATATTTGCACAAATTCGATAAGAATGTGTACACCCGAGGCACCAAACAGTGGATTAATATCCCAAAGAGCATTCATTTCCTCATTACTGTTCATATCAACAGTCGAGTAAAAGAATCGTTGCCACTCCGGTGAGTAAAATGGCCACCTAAGGGTTAGTCGTAGTTGATACTCTGTTGGATTTAACCCTTTGAGGGCTAATATTACGTGAACCATCTCTGCATATGCAACTTTGCGCCTTAGCGTCCAAGTTTTCTTTGCATGGCCAGTAAAGTAGTGGCCTTCCTTACCTCGTTCAATTTCACTATCCCAGTACAAAAAAATTTTTATGGGATGTTGCAATATAGTGGCCACATTATGATTAAAAAAATGAAACGATGAGAGTGAATATAGAATTTTAGGGTTATTTGATGGTTTTAGTCGATGAACGGTACTTGACATATATATAGGGTAGAAAAATCTTATCATTTGGAGCTTTTTTTTTCACGTGAAGAAATCTAAAAAATCTTATCATCTTTCAGAAAAACGCATGACAGAAATGCGTTGTACACTAGAGGACATCCACCATTATTTCGAAAAATCTTATCATTTGCAGCTTTTTTCACGTGAAGAAATCTCAAAAATCTTATCAAGTTTCAGAAAAACGCATGACGGAAATGCGTTGTACACTAGACATCCACCATTATTTCAAAAAGTCTTATCATTTGCAGTTTTTTTCATGTGAAGAAATCTCAAAAATCTTATCAAGTTTCAGAAAAATGCATGACGGAAATGCGTTGTACACTAGAGGACATCCACCATTATTTTGAAAAATCTTATCATTTGCAGCTTTTATCACGTGAACAAATCTCAAAAATCTTATCAAGTTTCAGAAAAATGCATGACGGAAATACGTTGTACACTAGAGGACATCCACCATTATTTTGAAAAATCTTATCATAATGTCACTCCCCGTGGGTACAAACTATGAAGGTGATTACCATTTGCTGAGGTGGTTAGAGTTTGTTGCTTTTTACGATATGGGACATGGTGGCAATGAAGAATATCTACATATCCATCCAGCCCCTAACGATATCCTTGATTGGGAGGTTGGAACGCATATGGAAGGAACTCGAATTGTATTTTGGGATTATTTTGGATTGTAATTTTGATTTATTTATTTATGTCAAGAAATAAAAAAACTGAATAAGAAGATAAGATGAATTAATTTAAATAACATATCCAACATAAGAAAAACTCCAAATGTTAGGAAAATAAATAAATTACAGGAAAACAAAATGTATCCTAAGGATAATCGCCAGGTATGTAGCGATCAGGACCTATCCCGGTCAGACCTGCGCAAAATCCTCTCATCAGGAGTCAAGCCTTCAAACTCACTATGCAACTGAGAATTCCCACCAAATAACTGGTCAATAAAATCACTACTACCAGGTTCAGAATATCTAGATGGCCCTGCTTCAGAAATACTACCTGTAACAACAACTTGACTGGGTGTCCAAGCGTCAAAGAGTGTTTGTCCAAACTGGGAATCTGAAGTACCTTCGACAAGTGCTGGAACTACAACTGGCGAAACTGCTGCAACTTGCTCATTCTGTGGCTCTGCTTGTGGTACTTGCGGCGGCTAACCCCTACGATGTCTTCGATGATCAATGCCTCGCCCTTCACGATTTCTCCTACCACCCGTTCTGACTCATGCCGCACCATGCTCCGCAATCGGTGATCTCGGTGTACTAATGGGAGTCGAAAGGACTGCATCGGAAGAACCGGCTCTAGATGGTGGTCTACACCCTAATGCACCACCGACTGCCATTAATCCTCTGTTACACTTCGCCATTATCCTCTCCAAGAATGACTGAATGTGCGGTGGTGCTTGCTCGTTTGCCTCACTAGCTATATTATAGCATTCAGTGACAACATTTCCCTGTCAAATTTTCAAAATGATCATTAAAGATTAAAATTAGCCAAATTATCTAAAAATATAACGGAAATTAGAAATATGAAAACGAACATTATTATTTCTTACCAACAATACAACACTAGCAGCTGTAGCGAGAAAACCATCTGAAACTTGTAGCTGATGCTTCCCGTTGCCAACTTGGAGTCGGGTCCTAACCAGATACCACTCCATGTAATCAGACCTAGGTCTCTGGACGTCTCTAATCAAATGACCGGTGACTATAAAATGATTTCTATTATTCCAAGTTTCAATCTGATGCCTATGCACCGCACTACAATCCTCATTGGGCTTTCCTAGAGTTTTAAGCTTGTGCCAGTCCGGTCGTGTGTCACGGTTTTGAGGTATATACTGCTCGAAACCATACTGTCTCATCACACAACTGGGTAGGTGCATCTCCGCGATCTCAAAACATATAACAGGAACCTCAGCATGACAAACACCATCTCCTGGATAAGTAACGACATCCCGATAGGGGAGCCAATCAAACTACACAAAAAATTAACGTTACTTAAATATAAAAAATTATAAATAAAATTAATAACTACTTGATAAAACAAAAACTCACTTGCTGAGGTTGTAGGGAATCTAACTGATCGCGATATGTAATGAGAACACGCCTCGAGAGTAAAGACAAGTATAGGGGAAAAGATCAACGTCCACCATAAGCAGTACCCTAAAGGACATCAACCGGCCCCCTAATAACCGGACGAACCACTGAAATACGCGTCCAAGCCTACAACTGCAAAAGAGTCATCGGCCCTACAATCTCCTTGGCCACTCCAAGGCAAGCTGTACATAGTGATCTATATAGATATGCTAGTACCCCCAGCTCCCCCAGCTATACAATCGTGTGCGATCTAAATCAGCAAGGAACTGGAAATACCGCAACGGGACGTGGTTGCCGCTGTGATCACTGAAAAACTGTCCCCCTAACAACATAAGAATAAGACCCCGGGCAAGCCTAAAACAGTCTAAATCTGTAGGATCATCTGGTAGAGGAGTCAAAACAAACTCCTCTAAACGTGACTTCACCAACTGATTACCTCAAATATCAGTATGTAAAGGTCTAAATCCCAAACTAATATTAATCTGCTCAATCCACTGCTCTTTTTTTAAATTATATTTACCCCCAGTTATTGGAAACCCCTCTACCGGTAAACCCCACAATATCGCCACATCCTGTAAGGCCACTGTCGCTTCACCCACTGTAAGGTGAAACGCGTGGGTCTCTGGACGCCAACGCTCAACCAAGGCAGTAATGAGCACAAGATCAGTCTCCCTATACCCAATCTTAGCTAACCCACCAAATCCCGCTCTATTAATCCAATCACGAACTCTTTCGTGAGTCCCATAATACACCTCCCAAAAACCCTTATCAAACCTTCTAACTATTAAGGTCTTCTTATGTTCATCACCAACTCAAATTAAAGAAGACTGGTGTTCCGCTTGCATAGTCAATAATGAACCGTCTAAAGGGCCGGGATGAACATCGGCAGGTATGCTAATGGACTCCATCAATAATAATAATCTTCATTTATCATTAAAAAACAAATAAATAAATAAACATATTTAATTATTTGTGAAAATCTAAATTAAAATAACTAGTTACAAATAAATTAAAATTAAACACAATCACTTTGTTTTCATTATTTTTTTTTTAAATAATTCTTATCACTATCAATAAAAAATGTCATATTTTATTTTCACTAACATTAATTATGTCATACTAAAATACTATAGCAACTAACACAAAATTATACCGAATATCAAAAAATTATGCAAATTAATATAAATTTATACAAAATAACACAAAATAATACAAAATAACATTTTTAAAAACAAATAGCAAACATATACAAATTAAAACAAATTACAAACATATACAAATTAAAAACAATTACAAACATATAAACTTAAAATAAATTGCTTAAAAATAGAGATTGAGAATTTTTACCCAAAATGATAATGTCTTTAGAGGAAAAAATTTGTTGAGGAGAAATTTGTGAAGAGATATATTGCTTCTTCAAGAGAGAAAGGAAGCAAGAAAATTTCGCATATTCTTCACTGCTCGCGGCTGAGAGGAGAATAAAGGAGGAAGAGAGAGAAAGAAAGGAAAATGGGAGGGGTTCTAGGGTTTGGGGTACAACGCATTCCAAGTATGCGTTCTTATCAGGCAACAACACATTGCCAGTATGTGTTCTTCTCTGTTAACAACGCATTACCAGAATGTGTTCTTCTGTACAACGCATGACCAGTATGCGTTGTGCTTTGTACAACGCATACCATAGTGCGTTGTGCTTAGTTTCAGAACGCCCAAACAAAAGGTGTCTATTTCAGTGCATTGGTACAAAAACTTGTCTATTCCAAGTAAAAGCCCCATTTTTAGGGTACAACGAGTTTATGATATTCAAAATGATCAACTAGATTTGACAAACTGTTGGCAAAAGTAGGCTACAACAACTATTAAGAGCTTATGCAATCGCTGTTAATAAGCTATGTAATAAACTACTGTAAGATACAAAACCAACAATTGTTAGTAAATAATAAAACAACTAACAACTTTAAGCTACAGACTTAACAATTGTTAGCGACTGTTTGTAAGCTAAAGACTTAACAACTGTTTCATTACAGATTTAACAACTGTTCTAATAATGATATAACCATTGTTAGGAAAACTTAACAGCTGTTATTAAAAGATGTGTTGATCAGTCTCGCGAGTTTTGGTTCGGCATTCGTGTACGCACACAAGTTCAAGTTTTTTTGGTTTTGATAGAACTTGGATTTGCACCCTATGAGAAGGCGCGCACGAGATTCTAGAATGGGGCATAATCTTAGCAAGACAATTTAAATCCAAGTAAATCACTTTTACATATAAAGTGAAGCACACTTCCATATGCAGCAACCCATGTGAGATGTAAAACCCACTACTTTAACTTCCTTTTTTTTTTTTTCCAACCACTTAAAAAACTATTTTCTCATTCAAATTTATCTCCATTTCCAACAAGAAAAATGTTTCTGAAGATGAAAAAAATATACCGATATAAAGTTTCTGAAGCCCTAATTCTTGATGGATGAACAAGAAAAATGAGTAAGTAGAGGCGAAATCATTTGGACGATTTATATGTTTGTAAGGAAAGAAAGTAAAAAGCTGAACAAAATAAGGCTTCACCTTTTGGTGGCAAAAAATCCTCTGTCCCCGTTGGTGTATGTCTCCGTGTCTCCAACCAATCACAATTCACCATGTGTATATATAATTGAAACAAATATTTATATAGTAAATTCGATTGGTTAGGGAGCCTTTAGGAGACATCTGTGAGCAGAGCAGGATTTTCACCCCCTTTTGGTAGGTAAAGAGTGAAGGCAAATTTAAAAGTTCAGATAGAGAACACAAAAAAAACTACTCTAGATTCAACAACTAACGATAAAAAGATATTTTGACGGGCTTCAGAAAAGTACATGTGCGGCCCGCAATTGCTGAGTAAATAACAACTGAAAGAGGGTCATGTGCGTAATTTTCTTGAGAGATTGCTTATTAAGGCCCAAGCAATGTTTTGAAACCCGGACCGGACATCGATTAGGAAAAAGTTCTTGAGTCACGAGTCATCTGGTCGGACAAGTCAGTCAATCAGTTCATTAGCCGGTGACGTCATAAATATTTAAAAAATATATAATATATACTTATTAATAAAAAATATTATTAATGTAAAAAATTTCAAATAAACATCTCGTTGATATAAAACTAGTTCAGATATATTTTATTTTAATTATTCCTTTAAATATCCTTTAGTTTTAATGTCCAACGACAAATTAGACGTTGAAAATAAACTTTTTAGGACTTGTTTGTACTATAATTATTGTTTAGGGTTTATGCGATAATATTTTGATTGCCTTTTTCTTCTTCTTCTTCACTTTTTTATACAAAAAATAAAAAATAAAAAAAATGTTGTGACCTGGCCGGTTTTTGGGTCGACCGGCAGGGTCAAGCGGGTCAGTAAAATTAGAGCGGTTTTTAGCGTGTCCGGGTTTAAGTACATAACCTGACCTTCCGGAGGTCCGATCGACGGTCCGGCCGCCCGGTCCGGTCCGGGTTTCAAAACAATGGGCCCAAGTCAGGAAACAAACAAAGAGGGCAAGTGACATAAAAGTACAATATTACCCAAGTGATCCTACCAAACATTAATTTTCATGAGTTGTTGCATTCTTTTATATATATACTAGCGTAATGATTCGTGCTATGCACGAGAACAAATTTAATTATTAAAAAATATTAAATTGCATAAAAATAAAAAATGATACTCTACACTGATATTTTTATTTGATTTTTCAAACCTACCTATATAGAAGCAAAAAACAAATAATAATTATGTATTTATATGCAAAATATTAAAAAAAAATCTAGTAAGAGAAGAATATTCTTTCAATTATTTCTCAAGGTCAGTGTTGTAAGTTTTATTGAAAACATTAACGGTTTAAATGAACCATTCAAAAATAAATAAACTATTTCTCTCCAATTTATTGGGGGCAAATTACAACTCTTTTAATGACACGATAAGAATTAAACGACTCGATCAGCTCAAATTTATTTTTTGATATTTTACTCTTTTAATGAAAAAGGCTTGATGAGAAATTCGCATGCGAGTTCAATATAAAACTAAATGGTTCGCTAAACTAATTTTCTTTAAAAAAAACTTCCGGACAAAACAGACATACATATTCTTTTGTCAAACTCGAATTTTTAAAGAAAATGAAATAAAAAAATTCACTTCATGCAAAATTACACATGGCAAGAGGCTTGTGAAACTTGTCAAAGGTTGCATGCAAGTCTACAAATTTCACTAAAGACCTTTTTTTGGGTAAAAAATCCCCAGTTCCCGTTCCTATCTCCATCCCTATCTCCAACCAATCACAATTCACCCTGTGTATATATAATTAAAAAAAAAATTATATAATAAATTTTAATTGATTGAGAACAGGGATGAAAATAGGAATGTGGATAGAGAATTTTCACCCCTTTTTCTAGGTTTCACGTCCCTCGTGACCCACAATATTTTAAAATCTCATTACATATTTAGTACAATTATAAGAACTAGCTCAATACAAGGATAAACGCTATCTAACCCACCTAGATGCTTTTACCAATAAGTTTGTAAAGTTAATGAATTATCACATATTAGCAAAAAATCTAAAAATGTAACAAAGTACTATGTACATTATCCAAAAACTAAAAAATAGAAACTTTTCAGGTATTGAAAGTCACGACAAAAATATTTTATAGAAGGATAAAAATTATTGTCCTAGATGAGTCTCGCATTAACATCAGAGAGTTAATGAAGTATTATATATTTAATAATCATGTACAATTAACG
This sequence comes from Vinca minor, assembly GCA_026122235.1. Taxonomy (NCBI): domain Eukaryota; kingdom Viridiplantae; phylum Streptophyta; class Magnoliopsida; order Gentianales; family Apocynaceae; genus Vinca; species Vinca minor. The sequence continues at coordinate 2,603,882 of JAOCZM010000129.1, read as the reverse complement.
AAAAGCCATAGTATCCTAATAAAAAAGACAAAACTTTTCAGGTGCCAGAAGTCAAGATAAAAATACTCAATACAAAGATATACGTTTAGCAATAGTCTAAACGGTCATATATAAGCAATAATTTCGGAGAGTTAACGAAATACCATATATTATCCAAATAAAAAACACAAAACTTTTTAGGTGTCGAAAGTCACGACAAAAATCCGCAATAGAAGGATAAAAATTATTAACCCTAGATGCATTTAACAATAGCCTTGGAGAGTTAATCAAGTACCCGTTATGGGAGTTAACGAAGTACCATATATTATCGAAACAGAAAAGACAAAACTTTTCAAGTGCCAAAAGTTACAACAAGAATCTTGTCGTCAACCCAACGTTTTAGCGTATTAGTCTCAGAGAGTTAATGAAGTATCATTTATTAGAAACAATCTCAGAAAGTTAACAAAGTGTCATATATTATCCAAATAAAAATGCATATTTTAAGTTCCGAAAGTCAAGACAAGAATCTTTAATACAAAAAAAAATATGGCCGACCTTTAGATGATGTGTTTTGCATACTCTAATATATTTAAAGAAGCGTCATATATTAGCAATAATCTCATAGTTTACGAAGTACATATATATTATTCAAATTAAAAAAAAACTTTTTAGGTGCTAGAAGTTCACGACAAGAATCCTCAATACAAGGAAAAAAATGGTCAATTGTTAGATTCATTTAGCAACACTCTCAGAAAATTAATGAAGTATCACATATTAGCAATAATTTTAGAGAGTTAACATATATTATCCGATAAAAAATCAAATTCCTTTAGATGGGGATAATCACTACAAGGATATTCAATACAAGAATAAATTCCGCCGACCTTTAGATTCATTTACCAAAAGTCTTAGAGAATTAATGAAGTATTAAAAGCAACAATCTCAGGGAGTTAACGTAGATCATCTAAATCAAAATGGAATTTTTTTTCCAGATGTCGAAAGCCAAGATAAGAATAGAGCCGTGCCTAGAGAATTGGGGGTTCTAGGTGAAATTTGAAGGGGGATGCCTAATTATTTTACTTTTCTATTTTTTTCATTATATCGGTGCAAAGATTGTCGAATCTAAAATCTATTATTTCGCGTCCAAAGCACTTGTCCACAAACAAACCTTCCTTGATCGGGAGGCCTAGATATTTTTTTAGTGACTAATCCCGTCGCCTCAAGAGCTCTCCAAAGAGGTACACGTGTGGCCATAAAATGTGTTCCACAATGATAGAGATACCTAATTTGATAACTATATCTTTTAATGTTTTTAGCGGAGAAATCATTTATTAAAATATTATAATCAAGGTGCTTTAACATTACATTGTCAATATATAATATTTCTAATCCATTAAAACGATATAATGACGTATCATGTAAATGATACAACCAGTAATTATTTAATACATGATATTTTCTCGGAGCCATCTTTTGTCGCATGGCTTTTTGCAACCGCCTCAATCACCTATAAACTCTACACAGTCAACGATAAGAATAAAAACCCTCGAGCATTAAATACGTTTAACAATAATCTCAAAAAATAACAAAGAATCATATATTTTATTTAAATAGTGAATAAAAAAAAGAACAAGATAATAGTAAATCTTATTATCATAGACCCCACTTGGAAAAGAACACCATACTATCCAACTATCCAAGGCAGCAGCCAGTATTGAATCATCAAACACATCCAACGGTCGCAATTGACTGCATGCTGGTCCGATACAAAATATAAAAGTTGTTTCCGTGTGAGCGACTACACCGTAAGTCTTTCCACCATTGCAGTAGTAAAAAGCAAACAAACAAAAAAAAACAGCAAAGACTTCTAAAGACCAGTAGTAGAAAACAGCTCCGCTCTCTCTCTCTCTAAAAACATTCATTCTCTGCTTTACTTTCTCTCTCTAAAAGACGTAGTCGTCTCTCTCGACTGAGCTCCGGCGGAGGTTGGTGGTGGAGGAAGGGTAAAGTGGTAAATTCATTTCTGTACCTTTGCAAAATCGATCACGCTATCAGAATAATAAGGTCAAGCGTTGTTCGATCGAGGTAATTTTTGGTTGATTTTGCACTTGGATCACTTTAAATTTTTTAAATTCTTAGCTGTTTGTCGGTTGTTTGTTGAATTTTCTGGTTTTTGCAGCTCATTTGGTGGTGGAAGTTGTCATTTCCTTTTTGCCCCTTAATTTTGATGTTTTTTTTTGGGTGAGGGTTTGAGTCGTTTGGAAGCTTCAATTATTTTGTTTGATGAAGTGATTGAAATTACTTGATTGAAGAGTTAAGAGCTGAGCTGAAAAAGTTTCCTTTTTGTTTTTTATTTTTTATTTTTTTATTTTTTGGGTGAATTTAGTTAATAAAATGAAATGATGAAGGGAAAGGGAAAGGGAAAATGATAAATGATGAGTTGGTTTTTTTTTGTCGTTACGTCTCTCAATTATTTGTTGTTTTCAATGAATTTCTCCCAATTATTTGTTGTTGAGGATTGAATTTAGTGTGAAGATACTTAATTTGTTGTAATGTGCTCGAGTTAGATTTTGGTGAGACCTAGCTGAAGTTATGTAGTTCATGGATTTGATATTTTTTTTGATCCGTTTCTGTTCTATTTCTTGCTGTAGGGTTTTTCCGAGCAAAAACTTTGCGCTCGAAGTTCCTCATGCAGAAGTAGTAACGGCTCTAACTTTGAGGGCATTGAACTTTTCACCGAGGCAGATTTACGAGTGAAAATGATGGAGGCTGCAAAATTTACCGGAATCATAGGCCTAAACAATAACCATGATGATTATGGCCTCACACAAAACTTTTACCATAAGCTGGATGAGGGGTCACATATGTCAATTGACAGCTATGGCAGTTTGCAGATGAGCAATGCTGGAGGCTCTGTTGCCATGTCTGTGGATAACAGTAGTGTGGGGTCAAATGACTCCAACACCATTATGTTAAAACACCAGGGCCTTAAGCGTGTTAATAACAACTACTCAGTTGCGTCCAGTGTTAATCGTGGGAGAGTCTCTCATGGTCTGAGTGATGATGCCCTGGCTCAGGCTTTAATGGACCCTAGGTACCCCACTGAGGGGCTCGGAAACTATGATGAGTGGACCATTGATTTGAGGAAGCTGAACATGGGTCCTGCATTTGCCCAAGGAGCATTTGGCAAGCTCTATAAAGGGACATACAATGGCGAAGATGTGGCTATTAAGCTTTTGGAGAGGCCTGCTAATGATCTGGAGAGGGCGCAGTTAATGGAGCAGCAGTTCCAGCAGGAGGTCATGATGTTGGGAAGGTTGAACCATCCAAACATAGTTCGCTTCATTGGTGCGTGCCGTAAGCCCATGGTATGGGGTATTGTAACTGAATATGCAAAAGGGGGGTCAGTAAGGCAATTTTTGACTAAAAGACAGAACAGATCTGTACCGCTGAAATTGGCGGTAAAGCAGGCCTTAGACGTCGCAAGGGGTATGGAATACGTGCATGGGCTGAACCTAATTCATCGAGACCTAAAATCCGACAATCTTCTTATCGCTGCCGATAAGTCTATCAAGATTGCCGATTTTGGTGTTGCTCGTATTGAGGTGCAAACAGAAGGAATGACTCCAGAAACGGGGACGTACCGCTGGATGGCACCGTAAGTTTCTTAACTTTATACTACATTTTCCGTTATTGAGAAATTATCTGAATGTTTTACCTCGAACCATGAATACGAGGATGTGTGTTTCCCTTTGTTAACTTCTGTTTAATTGGAAAATGGTCGGTTGATTGTTTAGATTTGTCAATTTTTTTGTGAGAAATGTTTCCTGTGAAGGTGATTAGGACAGTTTTCTGTTGAATCTTAAAGTTGATTACGCGATATGTGCGGAACTAACTATCAAAAGCCAGGGCATCAAATTGATCTCGATTGACTTTGGTAAGAGCATTTAATTTAGACATGACTTCTACTTGGAAAAGAAACAAGTTGAAGATTCAACAAAAAACTGTCCTATTCAGCTTCAACAGAATTTTTTCTCACAAAACCGACAAATCTAAACTATCAACGGATCTGTTGATTGTGTAGATTTGTCGGTATTGTGAGTAACTTTTCCTATGAAGGTGAACAGGACAAACAATCATTGGATACAAAACCGTCGAATATAAACAATCAATGAATCGAGGTCCATTGACTGTTTGGATTTATTGATCTTGTCAGATTTGTTTAGGTCGGGTTTTCCTTTTTCAGGTTGAAGTCTAATTAAGTGACATCTAAATTAAATGCTCTTACCAAAGTCGATCGATTTGATGCCCTGGCTCTTGATAGTTAGTTCGCGTAAATGAATCTCCTTTTTGTTAACTAATTAAAGATACAATCTTCAAATTTTCGTATTGATTGAGAAACAAGAACTCTTCTACCAAGTCGTCAAAAGTTCATTTGCTTCTTTGATAAATACTTGCGTCCTTGTCTTTCTTGTAACTCTTTTCAAGTGCTGATCTGTATTCTATAAAACCCACTAAATGAGACGTGAATTTAAGTAGTCTCTGGATGCTCCAAGAGGATACCAATGCTTTATTCGAACTATAACTCTGTTTGTAGCAAAAAAGCATAGCCTTTGGGGGCAATCTTCTGAAGGGGAAAAAAAAACTCGGGGCCTCTCCTTCCTTTACGAATTATGATTGATTAGCACTTCAGACAAGTGTGCTTGGTTAGACGTGTGCCTGGATAGTTTCTTCTGAGTCCCTTCTCACTACTCAAATTGGAAAAAGGGATGTCAGGAACTGTTTTACAACTTTTTTTTCCCTCCCTCTCTCTCTGCCCCCCCCTCTCTTTTATTGGCATTCTTTCGCCACTTTGTTCCCACCCTTTGTCTCAACCAAAGAAACTAACTTTAATAACTACCACAAGCATCTGCTGTAGACCGATTTTGGACTAGGACTGATTGACAAAAATCTCAAAACTTGAGGAACTGGAGGAGGAAGGAAAAGAAGAAAAAGCAAAGAAATCAAGAACAAATTAACAAATTTGTTGTCCCAACTCCCAAGTGATGTGTGTGGGTAGAGACACCATTCATGAGGTTTGAGGAAGTTTAATCATGGAGACTGGAACAGAAGGAGAAGTGATAAGGCGAGGGCAATGCCAGTTGGTGGGTGTGAACAGTCAAAAAGAGAGAGATGGTTGTCGCCCTGGTTGTAGATCAGAAAGGCGGCTGGGATTGAGATGCTGAAGGGCCAAGCGGTGGAGGGACAAGAGGAGTTAGAAGTGGCTGTCTGTTCTGAGGGAGGAGAGAGTGATAGCCCGGGGACTATTAGTGGTGATGATTGATGCGGCGAGGCAATGGGCATGGTCCTGTGGTGGAGACCAAGAGGCACCGGTAGAGGTGAGATGGGGAGGAGGTGGGCCCAAAAATACCCTTGTAGCAAAAAGTGTTTTTGCAACTGGAGTATGACCTGCCGGTAGAGGTGAGATGGTGGGCCAAAAATACCTTATAGAAAAAAGTAAATTGCAAAAAGTATATCTCACCGGTAGAGGCGAGATTTTTCTTCCTTCTTTCCCTCAAGTTGGTTAAGCATTTATTGTCGGAAAAAGCTTAATTTTCTCTCCTTGGAATAGAAGGAACTTTTCAATTACGAGGATGTATCGTGAAGTGAAAGGGCTAACGGGTGACCTGGTTTTTGTCAATTATTAATATTTAAGGAGTTAAGTATAGTTTGTCTACCTTGGGTAGTTTGACACGAGTCACGTGACGTGAGTTACATGCCTATATTTTTAATAGTTATCACCATGTTACCAAGCAATGGGTCCCAGACATTAGTAAAGGTTACAACCTAAAACCATTCTCTTGAAAGGTAGGGTCCATCTTCTCGTCTTTGACAGATGTTAATCAAAGAACTTAGAGGTCTCTAGTTGTTGCACCTCTTGACTAATTTGTACACTGGATCACTAATGAATTGATGCAACAATGAAATAATAGGTTTTCTAAAGGAGAGATGATTATTGAACTCTGAGGCAATACCCAAAAAAAAAAGTGTCTTTATGGGACTAGTGGCACTTCCAATTGCTTGCAGTCAAAGTTAATAACAAAATCCATAAAAAGAGAAAATTTTGCTACATAAAGGGTAGAATTGCTAATCTGGAGCACGGGTGCGATCCTCCGGTAACCACTGTGAAAAAGTTCACTATCCAGAGTTTTCTGTTCTCTCAATAAATTTGTTTTCTTTTGGCTAATTTTCTTCTGATACTTCTAGTATCTCAAGTTTCTTGAAAAGCGATTAGGCAAATCTGAAAAATTATTATCAGATACTAGTGAAGGTTTTAAAAGTGATTGATCTGTTTCTAAGATGAAGGTTTTGTTCTTGCATTGTGAATATTCGAGTCTGACGGTCAAGGCAACGATGGTGAGTTAGATATAATGACTGTTATTCTTATTGACGATCAGTTGGTGATGAGCAGTTTGATGTTTAGAGTCAGAGGTATGTAGTCTTAGCTTTCGTGGAGCCAATACAAGGTGAAGCTTGCCTGCTTGTCTGGGGTTGTTATATCCATCATTTGGATGAGGAGAATGGAACCGTGTATTGGGGAAAGGATATTCACATTCTCATTACCAGATTCCCTTGCTTTCTATAACTTTTTACATTTTTATGAGTCTTGTTTGTTTCGTATCGTGACTTTATAATTTGATTTTTAGTTGGTCACCAGTTAAATCTTTGATTTGAATTATATTTAGGGTTCATGTTCTCACAATCCAATGATTTTACATGCCAGACTTCTCATGAATGTGCTTTCTCTAGTAAAAAAAAAAGATTCTGTTATTGATTTGTAGTCTAGGAGAATCTAGAAGTGTGAATATTTTCGGTGCGTATTATGCACGATTGAGACGGGGTCATTGTTTATTGTTTCTTCATTGTCTGTTCGTTACTCTTTTCCGTGCATGAGGAAGATAACATGTCGATTTTCTCTTCTGGACTACTTGAGTGCTCTTTTTTTCTGGATATTCAGAGAGATGATCCAGCACAGGCCTTACACCCAGAAAGTTGATGTTTATAGCTTCGGGATTGTTCTGTGGGAGCTAATCACAGGGATGCTTCCGTTCCCGAACATGACTGCTGTTCAGGCAGCATTTGCAGTTGTCAACAAGGGTGTCCGTCCGAACATTCCAAATGATTGCCTACCTGTTCTCAGCGAGATCATGACCCGTTGCTGGGATCCTAATCCTGACGCGCGTCCTCCTTTTGGCGAGGTAGTGAGAATGCTCGAGGCTGCTGAGACCGAGATAGTGACGACCGTCAGAAAGGCGCGTTTCAGGTGCTGCGTGAGTCCACCAATGACTACAGACTAATGCAGAGAAAGCAGTGGATAAGTTCTAGAAGTGGTAAGAACAGCGTAAAGAATTTGAACAGCAAAAAAACAAAAAAAGCTGATTTACATCAGTTCCTGTATGTATTCAGCAGGCTTAATTTCTTCTTTCAGATAGAAAAAAGGGTGGAAGGTTATGATTAGAACTGCTTTGTTTGTGTTTTTTGAATTCCCTTTTTTACTTTGTGGATTTAATATAACTGATGAATTAATGGTAATAGAGGAGGTTTGATGTGTATTTATAACATATATGCCTTTTGTTTTACTAATTACTGTGTTCATACCTTGTCCATTTTTGTCTGGCTGGGCATTGGTATTTATTTAAGGGGGCATGCTTATTTTTCAAAATTCTTGCAGCATTTTCTGGAGGAAAATGAGCTATAAATATCATCAAACAATACCTCTGCGGCTCAAAATGTTTTAAGTTTTTTTAAAAAAAACATATCTTACTACTATTTTCGTTTATCCGATTATAGCTTTCTATGCTGCTTCGCATGTGTAATAGTAGGTGATATTAAGGGGAAGAGCAGACAATTTTCATTTGAAACCGATGTGGAGGAGCATAAACAAAAATAATTGGATTATATAAAAACACAAAAGTAAACTTTTGGGTGCAATAAAGTGGCAAAAAATTCCTCTATCCCCGTGTGTGTCTCCAACCAATGACAATTCACCCTGTGTATATATAATTGGAAAAAATAATTATATAGTAAATTCTAATTAGTTAGGGATAGGATTAGGGACAGGAATGATGATAGACGATTTTCACCCCAATAAACTAGTTCGGGACGGTTATATAGTACTGATATTAATACTTAAAATTCTATCCCAATTATCAATTAGGTACCAGAACTCAGTCCATCAACAATCGAGGGACGAATTTGAATTGCCTGAGACCAAATTGGCCTGAAAACACTTGACCCTACATGCCATGAAGATACAAAAGTCATTTAGCACATTTTACTTGCATAACAACAGTTCAAAACCTGTGTGAAGATATTTTTTGCTATTCTCAACCTGTATTTGAATGGTTTACACAGGATGAGGCCTCAATCCCCTCTTTTTGTGTTTAGAGACAATATTTAAATTTCTAGTTCTTCTGTTTTAAATTGATCTTACTTTTTTTGGGTATAATATGACTATAAGAAACTGAATATTTAGTTATAGATGATGAAAGTTGTCACACCCCGTACCCGGGTAATGATCTGACAGTGCCTCATCTACCAATAAGACACCGAACCCAAAACAGAAATGACTCATTCCGAAATAATTTCATTACATAACTTAATTGAACTTCAAAGTCTTATATGAAACTTAAAGGATCTCAAAGGTAAATACAAATTTGTTCTTACATAGACGCATAAATATAAATGTTCAACATTAAAGGAACTATATTTAGCAACAAAAAAAAACATTAAAGGAACTAAATCTTCCTATTACATAGGTTCACCAAGTCATTCCTCAAACCAAAAATCATCCCCATCAACATCTGCAAAAGAAAGTAAAGGAATGAGCTATGAAACCCAATAAGGATCAACACCCTTGGTATGAAGTATTAAATAGGACTCAAAACCGTTTACCGGCTTTCCCAAAACAATGAAAAACAGAATATATCTTTACTTGACTTGAAATAACATTCAAAACACTTATAAAACACTTCACTTACTAGAGGATGCTAAGACCAATGTGGTAGTGGCTTCCTTGACTGCTGAGGTGGCGAAATAGTGGAAGGGTGTCGCTCTATTTTATCAACAAGGGGGATAGCTTGTCACTTGTGATAGTTTAAGGCGGCGTTCCTAGATCAATACTTTCTTGAAACATACCGTATTTAACGTCATAACCAGTTATTTGAGTTAAAGAAGACAGATGAGATGTCAGTGTCAGAATATGCAGACAAGTTCAAATCTCTTAGGAATTACACTTCAACTATTCTCCAAGACCCTGGGATGAGAAATCAACAGTTTGTAAGGTGTTTGTTGACCCATATTAGAAGAAGGCACTTTAGTAAACGTCCTACTATCTATATGGACGCTTACCAGAGGATCCTGGACATTGATGTTAAGTTTCTGAGGGCCAATTCCAAGAGAATAGGAAAGAGATCACACTCTACCATTGTACAGAGACAAGGTCCCCGATCTGCAACTATGACACCAATGGCTGCCATCAAATCAGTTAGTGTACAACACTGGTTCATGGTAATGTGCAACCTACTACTTCAGCATCGAGGGTTGGTGATACAAGGTCGATGCCTAATGCAAGGGTGTTTGCCCTTACTCAGCAGAAGGTGAGGAATGCTTCTGATGTGGTGACAGGTACGCTCCTCATCAAATTCGTACTTGCTTATGTGCTTTTTTACTATGGAGTTACCCACTCGTTCAGTCGTTTGTGTCTCGTAGATTTTCTAAGGTCCTTAAGACTTTGCCTGCATGTTCTTTAGATGTTTATAGAGTTATGATACCTGGTGGGAAGGTCTTAGAGTCTAATTTGGTTCATAAGTGGTGCCGGGTAGAGATAGACTCGAATGAGTAGGAGACGGATCTGATTCAGTTGAAATGGTTGAGTTTGACGTCATTTTGGGAATGGATTTATTGTTAGCCCATCATGCCTTAGTGGACTACAAAGAGAGGAAGATTTATTTTGTGACTGGGGATAAGGAAGTTGTAGAGTTTCGGGGGGTAAGCACGGAAGAAGGGTTAACGGAGTTTACCGATTATATCAACGATGAAGGCTCGAATGTACATTAAGAAGGGCTGTGAGACTTTCCTGGCCTATGTAGTGGCGAAAGATGATAAGAACGTCAAACGTGATGACGTTCCGGTAGTGAGGGAGTTTGGGGATGTGCTTCTCGAAAATTTGATGAGTGTCCCACTTACCTGAGAGATCGACTTTGAGATTTTTTACAACCAGGTGCGAAGCCTATCTTTAAGTCCCCTTATCGTATGACACCGCCAGATTCAAATGAGTTAAAAGTACAATTGCAAGAGTTGATAGATAAGAAGTTCATCAGACTGAGCGCCTCACTTGGGGTGAATCAGTCTTGTTTATGAAGGAGAAAGACGGAAACATGATGATGTGTATATATTATCGGGAACTAAACACGATCACCATCAAGAATAAATATCTAATTCCTCGCATCGACGACATTTTCGATCAGTTGAAGAGTGCAAATGTCTTTTTGAAGATAAACCTAATGTTGGGTTACCATCAGTTAAGGATCAGATCGGAAAACATACTGAATAGTTCATTTTGTACAAGATACGGGCACTATGAGTTCCTTTTGATGCCGTTTAGAATGACTAACGCATCAGCAACATTCATAAACATGATGAACCAGGTCTTCCAGAATTGTTTGGACAAGTTTGTAGTAGTCTTCATCGACGACATCTTGCTCTACTCACCGTCGGAAGAGGCACATGAGGAACACTTGAGGCTGGCGTTGGAGATTTTGGGGAAGGAGAAGTTATACGCCAAATTCAACAAATGTGAGTTTTTGTTTAAAAGTGTATCGTTTATGGGACATGTTGTATAAGCTAATAAGGTATCAGTGGATCCAGCGAAGATTTAGGTAATCGTAGATTTGCATAGATCGATAACCGTGGCAGATATTCATAGCTTTTTGGGGTTAGCCGGGTATTATCGGAATTTTGTTGAGGACTTTTAGAGAATCGCAAAGATGTTGACTCCGTTGACACATAAACGGGTGAAGTTTGAGTGGGGTTCAGAGAAGAGAGTTTTAAGAAACTCAAAGTGAATGATGTAATAGATATTGGACCTTATATAGTTTTAAAACATTAGTAGTAAGTTTTATGTATTTATGTTGAGAATGATATTGGCATAATGAAGATATAAGTTATTCAGTTATATTTAGGGTCTGGAATATTTATATTATGTTTATGAGTTCGATGTCTCATTGGTAGATGAGATGCTGCCAGGTCAACTTCTGGTTACGGGGTGTGACACAACCTCCAATAATTCTCTAATAATAATTCTATGTATGGAATAATAATGATAAAATATGGATGTATAAAAATTGTATGATATGATGGTTCTCTAAGGGGTATTTATAGAGTTAGGACTCCTAATAGCTTTAGAAAAAATAATAGAAGATGAAAGGAATTAGAAATCTAATAGGAAAGTCCCAAAAATCTCCATGGTTGAATTTAATAGGTAATTCCCAAAAATCTAATAGTAAAGTCCTAAAAACTCTCCATGGTTTTCAATTTTCACCCAAGTTGACTAGAAGATATCTTTTCAGATTTTGCAATTCAACCCCACAACTTTCCAATCGAGTTCCAGATTTTGCAATTGAGTCCTCCAAACGTCATAAAAGCTCAATAAGCATCCTACAACCATAAAATCACAAAGAATTGACAACTGTAATTAACAAGTGTTAAAATAACAACTAACAATTTCAAACTTAACAATAAGTTACAGAATTAACAGTTGTTATTTAAACATAACAACGGTTAGACGACGAAATAACAATTCTGTTATATAGAGAAATATAACAAATGTCAGATAACAATATAAAAAGTATTGAACAAAGACTTAAATCAGTTAAGTTTAATACTTAACAACTGTAAGTTTAAGACTTAACAACAGTTAGTTAAAGATATAAACAAGTTCATGAAAACCTCTTATTTTTTTGTAAGTAGCACTAATCTTTAAATGATCTTCCTTGTAATCTTGTTTGGGGGGAGTGGGAGGGGTAGATGGAAGTGCTTGATGATCCCAATAACCATAATAATCAAAATGCGGTTGATCGAAGTGGAAATATAGTGCCCGGTACTGTAGTGGATTCAAGTATCTGTCATCCAACAAAATTTGATTTCTATTGATGTTGGATTAAAGGGAGGAAATCTACAAATTTTTCAATATTCATGGGAGAACCATATAACAATTGCTATATTTCTATATATTACAGTTGTTATTTCGTTTTCAAACCGCTGTTATGTCTTTAAATAACACTTCTTAAATCTGCAACTTATTGTTAAGTCTGAAACTGTTAGTTGTTAGTTTAACTGCTTGTTAATTACAATTGTTATGTACGATATTAACATTTGTCATTATTTTGTTTTCATGAACTTGTTATATAACAACTGTTAATCTAACATATTACACCTGTTAATAAATAGATAACAACAGTTAATTTAGTAACAAACAACTGTTAAACTGAATGATGTTGTGCATTATTTAATCTGCCCTCCTTCTCTCCTTTCCCTTCTATGAAACATAACCTGTTTTTTTTTTCATTAACATTCTTAATGAAAACCAGCAACAATCAATTATAGTCATTGCTTTTGTTTCCGATCACTTGCTTCAATAAAGAAGTGCAATTCAAAACAAATTCAAAGTGGTTGGTCTGCAATTGCTTACAAACAATCTAATTCTAACACATTTGCAATGTGTTCTACCCAATTTACCAGATTATTATTTACTCCATCAAATGATGTTTATGCAGATGGTACTCCTAATCTTTATAAGCATTTAATTTCATTTAATGCAAACAACTGTAAATCTACATAGCCACACCCGATGTGTCTTCAACTAACATCTGTTATGTCTTAAACTCATTTGACCCGAGCTCATATTTTCTCGCTAACTCAAAAACATAGCCACACCCGTTGAGGTCTTCTCTAACTCTCTCTGACATATAACAACTATTGTTTTCATATAACAACTGTTAAATAAAATTGTAACAACTTTTAATGTAAGTTGTAAAACTGGTATTATAACAAATAGCAACTGTTAATTAAATATATTACAACTGTTAAATTCAGACAACATCCTAAACTATAAAAACACAAAGTATTGACAACTGTAATTAACAAGTGTTAAAATAATAACTAACCGTTTCGGAGTTAACAATAAGTTACAGATTTAACAGGTATTATTTAAAGATAACAATGGTTAGACGACGAAATAACAATTGTTATATAGATTAATATAACAACTATTAGATAACGATATAACAACTATTGGACAAAGAACTCAAACCAGTTAAGTTTAAGACTTAATAGTTGTTAGTTAAAGATATAAACACGTTCATGAGAACCTCTTATCTTTTTGTAAGCAGCACTAATCTTTAAATGACATTCTTTGTAATCTTGTTGGGGGTAGATGAAAGTGTTTGATGATCCCAATAACCATAATAATCGGAATGCGGTTGATTGAAGTGGAAATATATTGCCAGGTAATGTAGTGGATTCAAGGATCTGTCATCCAAAATATTTTGATATCTATTGATGTTGGATTACGGGAGGAAATCTACCAATTTGCCAGTATTCATGGGAGAACCATTTCTTACATGTCCAATTTTCCGGACTCCATTAGGTGAAACATGTAATTTTGAAATGTATCAATTAATTTGGAATATCCAAAAAAGTGAAATGTATCAATTAATTAGGAACAGATGTAGTATTCATTAATATAACTTTTAAAGACATTAAAATTTCGGCTATAAACATGTACTTATATAAATTCTTTAGTATTATTTGTTATTTCAATATAACTAAAATGTATTTACACTAATTTTTTAGCTTTGCACATGTACTTGTATGAATTCATTAACCTAATTTGTATATTCATGATATTTAAAATGTATGTACATGTACATGTACATGAATGACATGATTTTATGACGTTGTTAGTTTCAAAGTCTAGAAAGCACCAATTTTTTTACCAAAGTTGGAAGGTCACAATAATTTCGTAGTCTTTTGGGCAGCCCTCATTTGACATCATCCATGACCTCAACTATGGAAATAAATCAGTCATGACATCATCTTGGCCATACAAGAAGTCTTTTAAAACTAGAATAACCTATTTGATAGTTTTTTTTGCTTATCTTTCATAAGTTGTTTAGCTTATATTATATGCTTATAAAAATGACCCTTTGTAAACCAAAAACTTCAACCTTTGATGTAATATAATTTGTGAGTTTTCTTCTAAAACTCTTAGTTTTTCTCGAACTTAGAACTTATCAAGTTTTTAACTTGTGCAGATCGAATTCTTATCAAAGAACTTTTGGTTAGTTCTTTGTGGTGAATAGTATACCAAGGTTACTAGCTACGACATAAGTTGTGGGTTGAGGTCCTTATATATTTAAATAACACTTTTTAAATCTGTAACTTATTGTTAAGTCTGAAACTGTTAGTTGTTGTTTTCAGTCGTTAAATTTGTAGCTTACAATTGTTACGTACTATATTAACAGTTGTTATTATTCAAATTAACATCCGTTATTTTCAACAAACCAGAAAAATCCTCTACACATTGAATTGAATGGGCAGCGGTAGACTTTGTCTCGCCTAGGATTATATCCGAAATAGGTTGAGGTTCTGAAACTAATAGTTGTTATATGAAAAGAATAGTTGTTTTATCTTTATCTAACCGTTGTTATTTTTCTTTAGTTTTTTAAACATGCAGATGCTGTTTTCAGTAAAACTAGAAAATCTCTAACAAAACCATATTAATATATACATGTCAATTCATATTAGTGATGGGTCGACCAGAGTTAGAAGTAATTTGGGGCCCAATATAGTTCGGTTACCTAAATCATAAGTCAGTTTGAATGCCACAAGAAAAAAACTTTGATTTAGTTCTTTACCTAATAGTTTGTTAAAATAACAGTCTGAATTTAACAGTTGTATTGTGTTTAATTAACATTTATTATTTGTTAAAATATCAATTGTAACAAGTTCATGAGAACCTCTTATCTTTTTATAAGCACCACTAATCTTTAAATGGCTTTCCTTGTAACCATGGTGGGGTTAGATACAATTGCTTGATGATCCCAATAACCATAATAATCGAAATGCGGTTGATCGAAGTGGAAATATACTGGCGGTACTGTAGTGGATTCAAGGATATGTCATCCAACAAAATTTGATTTGTATTGATGTTGGATTCAAAGGTGGAAATCAACTAATTTGCCAGTATTCATGGTAGAACCATTCCTTAGATAAAGATATAACAACTGTAAGATGAATATATTATATTTAACTAACCGCTGTTAATTCTTAAACTTACAGATGTAAATTCTGAAACTTAAAGTTGTTATCTTTTGAATTAACAGTTGTTGCAAAATTTCAGGTTAATAATAAAGTATGTGGGTCAATCAAGTTGGAGGGTAATAACGTCTGTGAGAGCAAAGAGATGGCTGGAGTTAGGGGAATCTTCCCTTGAATAAGTATGTGGTAAACAAAATTAATTTTTTACTCACCCAGCCCCCGCTCGTTGATCAGTCAAACCAACCCAGCCCTGCCCTATGACTTGGTAAAACCCACCCCGAACTCGCCTGGCGCTTTCAAATTTTTACACAACTGCTAATTACTTGCAAAATAGACAGATGATTTAGCCATATGGCTCAAATATCAATAAGTTAGCTACTTTCCCCCTCAGTACAATGTACTTTGAGTAATTGTTTGTTGTTAACTAGTGTTTATCACCGCGAGCTCTTTGTTCCTCTCTTCTAGTGCTTTCGTTGATCTTCGCTTGCCATTAAGCTCCACGGTAACTATTGAATTAGCATCCCTTAGACCTGCATTATCATTCTTGAGTCTTCTATGGGTACGGTGCGTGTCTTTCGATGAAACCGAAGCGATTTCCAAAAATTAACAGCGCATGTGTTTGGATGAAACTAATCCTCTCATCATCTGACTCAAAGTTTGCGAATCTGATAAGAAGCGTTGGGTAGCTGTAAATTACGGACCCAACCCTTGCAATCTCAAACGTGTTAGCAACACCATCTTTCAATCTGTTGAATGCTTCGCACGCTGTCCGACAACATAACTCTATATCCGTAATAGAAAAGAAAACCCGAAATTGCAAGAAATTGCTGAATATACAAAATCATCAAGAAAATAGAAAAGAAACAATGGTGTTGAGAAATGAAAGAATTCACCTTAGTTTTTTATCCAAAGATGAAAAAAGTGGAGAGAGAAGAAAAAGAGTGCGACAGACGGGAATTTTGACAGAAAAAACTATTTCTTAATGGATATAAGCGTTTAATGCAAATAACTGTTAATGCAAATGATATTTTTGTTTTAATTTTGTTTTTCATGAAAACAACTATTAATGCAAATGGTTTTTTTTTTTTTTTTTTGCGCTAATTTAGTTTTCATGAACTTGTTATATAACAATTGTTAATCTAACATATAACACGTATTAGTTCAATACGTAACAACTGTTAAACAGAATCAGGTTGTGCATAATCTGCCCTTCCTCCCTCACTCATTTCCTTTCTATGAAAGATAACCTGTTTGTTTTCATCAATATTCTTAATGAAAACCAGTAACAATCAATTGTACTCATTACTTTTGTTTCAGATTGGTTGCTCCAATAAAGAAGTTTAACTCAAAACAAATTCACAGTCAAATGGTCTGCAATTGCTTATAAACAATCTAATGCTACACATTTGCAAGGTGTACTCGTTCGGTGTGGAGAGGTATGATGTCACTGTAAGAGATTTTTCTAGTTTATTGGAAAAATAACATATGTTATTACAACACGTAACAACTATAAATTTCAGACTTAACAACTGATAGTTAGAAATGTAACAACTAAGAGTTGTAGCATTAAATATTCCCTTCCAATCCATGTGGGATGTGGGTTTAATATTTAATTTTCCACCTTTCAACCACACCAATTTATACCAATTTATCATTCACATAGATAATTGATTTTCTCACATGTTATATATATCACCGCGAAGCTTTCGCAACAGACTTCGTGATAACCTCGATAACATTCAAAATCGAGTAGTGTAACACGCAACAAAATTGGCTAAAAAATGTACTCACGACACTTTAATTACAATTCAATTCTTCAATTAAATCCAATTCTCCAACAATCACAAGATCGATGAACAGGTCGTCCACACACTGACCCGTGATACAATAACTTTTCCGGGTAGATTTTCATACCGAGTTTCAAAATATTACTTAAAATAAAAATGCGTTTTACTTGAGAAAAAAAATGATATACCAAATAATTCAATTTTTTTTAAAATTCATTTAATACCCTTGGGCCTTATTCCTCTAATAATTTTAGCCCACTAATCTCGCTACTGTCGACGTCTATGATTTTTTTTTTTTTGCTAAGCGACGTCTACTGATAGAGCAAAAAGTTGACTCCCATAAAAAAAATAGTTGGAAGACGCTAAATGTAGGCAATGTGGACATTAAATGATGAAAGAAAATCTACACAATTTACCGAGTTATTATTTACTCCATCAAATGATGTTTATGTAGATGGTATTCCTAATCTATATAAGCATTTATTTTCATTTAATACAAGCAATTGTAAATCTACATAGGCACCCCGTTGTGTCTTCAACTAACATCTGTTATGTCTTAAACTCCTCTGGCCCGAGCTCCTCTTTTCTCCCTAACCCAAGAACATAGCCATAACTGTTGAGGTCTTATCTCACCCTCTCTGACATATAACAACTATTGTTTTCATATTACAACTGTTAAATAAAATTGTAACAACTTTTAATTTAAGTTGTAAAAATTGGTATTTTAACAAATAATAATTGTTAATTAAATACATTACAACTGTTAAATTCAGACTTCACAACTATTATTTAACATATAACAACGGTTAGGCAAAGAACTTAATCAAGGTTTTTTTCTTGTGGCGTTCAACCCGACTTATGATTCCGGCCTAAGAACTATATTGGGGGCCACTATTGCTTCTAACTCTGGTCGACCAACACTAATATGAATTACAATGTACATATTAATATCTTTTTTGTTGAAAATTAAAGGGTGTTAATATAAATAATGATAACTGTTAATACAGTACGTAACAATTGTAAGCTAAAAACATAACAATTAACAACTGTAATTAACAAATGTTAAAATAACAACTAACAGTTTCAGACTTAACAATATGTTACAGATTTAACATGTGTTATTTAATAACAACGGTTAGACGACTAAATAACAAATGTTATATAGAGAAATATAACAACAGTTAGACGACAAAATAACAAATGTTATATAGAGGAATATAACAACTGTTAGATAACGATATAACAACTGTTGGACAAAAAACCTCAAACCAGTTAAGTTTAAGACTTAACAGTTGTAAATATAAGACTTAAGAGCGGTTAGTTATAGATATAAACAAGTAATTTTGTAAGCAACACTAATCTTTAAATGACCTTCCTTGTAATCTTGTTGGGGTGGGGGGTAGATGGAAGTGCTTGATGATCCCAATAACCATAATAATCGGAATGCGGTTGATCGAAGTGGAAATATACTGCCCGTTACTGTAGGGGATTCAAGGATCTTCCATCAAATAGAATTTGATTTCCATTGATGTTGGATTCAATGGAAGAAATCTACCAATGTACCAGTATTCATGGGAGAATCATTCCTCACATGTCCAATTTGCCGGACTCCATTAGATGAAACATGTAGTTTTTACAACAAATACGTAGTGATAGAAGTCTAAGTTTTGCAAGATTTGTGAACAATGTCTTACTAAACAATACTAATCATCCCCCTTATAATTTCATTCTTGTATTTAGTCATACCTATAATCCATCCCGTGTCGATAAATAGGTTAGCAATGGCATCGCCCGAGATGTTTGTGTTCTTAGCATTTGTCTTTGTTATAGCCAACCACAAATTCAATTGTATACATTAGTAGGAATCAATAAGCTTCGTGCAACCATATATTATCTTAACTACATATCCATCCCTTTCAAAGTAGTAATCTCAAAGCTCCAGTGTCTCAAGCATAGGAAGACAGGTTGAACTTGGGAGCTCAAAGACAAAATGACGAGCTAATTCAAGAGACTCTAATCTTTCGCTAGCAAAGATGCTACTAGGAAATTGAATTTGCGGCTGGCTATAACCAAGAATCCAAGACAATGGCTAGGAACAAAAACATCTCGGGCGATGCCATTGCAAACCCATTTATCGACAGGGGATGAATTATAGGTATGCCTTAATTCAAGACTGAAGACAAATCTTTTGATAAAAATAATTGAAGATGAAGTTGAATATCTTGATTTGGAGAATTCTTCTATGAGTAGTTTTTTAGTTGAGTTGGAAGAAAACATTGATTGAGATGATTGTGAAAATAATGATTCGATAGATTACTTTCAAGATAATATTGATGTAGCTTATTCGTTGAGTGCTACAATTGATGATGAATTATTGATTCAAGATTCTTCACATATTATTGATTTGATAAATAAGTGTGATATTCTTAATGTTGAAAATTTGTTTGAAAGAAAAGGAGAGAAAGGAAAAGATTTCAAAAAAAATATTTAAGATGGGGTTGAATATATATATTTGGAGAACTCTAATCGATTGATTTAGAAAATATATATTTATTTAAAATCTCTTCATTTGTGTCGAAAGAAAATATTGAAAATTTTGGTTTGATTGATTGTTGAATTTTTTATATTGGATAAGTACATTCTGTTCGGATGAGGAAAGAGAAATAGTTTTCATTGAATGTGATGATTGCCAAGAACGCATAATTCAGATGTAAATAGATGAGAAAATGAACATACTACTACTAGTAGTTAGTAGTAATTGGTAAAACAATAATATCATGAAATCTCATTTTCCTTGTATATAATC
Organism: Vinca minor; assembly: GCA_026122235.1. NCBI lineage: Eukaryota > Viridiplantae > Streptophyta > Magnoliopsida > Gentianales > Apocynaceae > Vinca > Vinca minor. Next base: position 2,583,950 of record JAOCZM010000129.1, on the reverse strand, counting down.
CTCCCTATAGTCTCTCGAGTATTATGAGGAGGAAGCAACTCAACCACAACCTGAGTCTGAGATTGTTGAAGTTGAGATAAATCAGAGTATAATAAGGCAGAAGAAGATTTCGATCTTCCCACATTAGTAACATCAACAAAACAAAAGATGTAATAAAGGATAAGCAGTCATATCTTGAAATCAGTCTTCAATTTTGGTTGAAACTAATGTACTATGACTGTTTTTGTCATACCCAGCACCATTGATGTATTTAGATTCACGCTTGAGAATAAGTGTCCCTACTTCTACACGGGTTGCTTCGCAGCTCTCACTTCAATTGTCTGCCTCGTTATTTTATTTAGCCAAATGAAGTTTCTGTTAATAAGAAATGGACGATTGGCTCAAAATACTCAAAGGTTTAGGAATTTGGTAGTAGATTAGCAAGCGTGTAAATCGCGAGAAGTAGAAGATCCAAATATTGACGAGTTTTTCGACAACAACAGCCCGATTATGCCGCCTTCTTATCCCAGCTGACTTATTTTTATATTTACAGTGACATGTTTTGTAATGAGTTAGATCGTGTATTATCGTCAAAAGTGCTTTCTCATTGGCTGAAGAGTTTTAAGGTTTGGGGTTTGGGGTTTTTTTTAGTTAACTACTGTTTTATTTCTGTATGTTTTTTTTCAATGAAAATTTATGTATCAAAATCCCCCATTGAATGAATGAATGAATATTTCTCACAAAAATAGACATTACAACCTCAATGCTAAGGTATCATTAGATATTGCAATAAAATTTATCTATATTGAATCTGCAAAGGGATATTTAGACTCATTTGATTACTCGTTATGGAGGTAAAGTTTCTTATAAAAATATTGTTGGAAAAGAGAAAATCGAAAATGATGGAAGTTTTGGATTAGAAAAACATTGATGAAAAAAATATTGTTGATGAAGAGAACATTAAAAATTTATCTACTCATTAAGACAAATCATTTGATAAAATAATTGTAGATGAAGTTAAATATCTTGACTTGGAGAATTCTTCTATGTGTAGTATTTTATTTGAGTTGGAAAAAAATATTGATTGGGATGATTGGTTGAAACTAATGGGTACTATGGCTGCTTTGGTCATACCCAGCATCATTGTTGTATTTAGTTTAACGCTTGAGAATAAGTGGCCCTGCTTCTAAATATCCATTTCTCGATTCAACATAGACAAATTTTATTGCAACATCTAATGATACCTTAGTACTGAGGTTGTTATTTTTTTTGTGAGAAATATATTCATTCATTCATTCAATGAGGGATTTTGATACATAAATTTTCATTGAAAAAAAATATACAGAAATAAAACAGTAGTTGACTAAAATCCCCAAACCTCTAAAACTCTTCAGCCACTGAGAAAACACTTCTGACGATAATACACGATCCAATTTATTACACAACATGCCACCGTAAATATAAAAATAAGTCAGGCGGGATAAGCAGGCAGCATAATCGGGTCGTTGTTGTAAAAAAAACTCGTCAAGACTGGGATCTTTTTCTCCTCGAGATTGACACGCTTTTTAATCTACAACCAAAATCCTAAACCTTTGAGTATTTTGCGCCAACCGTCCGTTTCTTATTGACAGAAACTTCATTTGGCAAAATAAAATAATGAGGCAGATGATTGAAGTAAGTGTTGCGAAGCAGCCCGTGTAGAGACAGGGCCAATTATTCTCAAGCGTTAAGCTAAATACAACAATGGTGCTGGGTATGACCAAAGTAGCTATAGTACCCATTAGTTTCAACCAATCATCCCAATCAATATATTCTCCCAACTCAACTAAAATACTACCCATAGAAGAATTCTCCAAATCAAGATATTTAACTTCATCTACAATTATTTTATCAAAAGATTTATCTTCTTCATGAGGAGATAAATTTTTAATGTTCTCATCAAAAATATTTTTTTCATCAAAGTTTTTCAAATCTAAAACTTCCATCATTTTCGATTTTCTCTTTTCCAACAATATTTTTACAAGAAATTTTACCTCCATAACGAGTAATCAACTGAGTCCAAATATCCCTTTGCAGATTCCCTATAGACAAATTTTATTACAACATCTAATGATACCTTAGCATTGAGGTTGTAATTTTTTTTTTTTTGTGAGAAATATTCGTTCATTCATTCAACGGGGAATTTTGATACATAAATTTTCATTGGAAAAAATATACAGAAATAAAACAGTAGTTAACTAAAACCCCCAAACCCCAAACCTTAAAACTCTTCAGCCAATGAGAAAGCACTTTTGACGATAATACACGATCCAACTCATTACAAAACATGCCACCGTAAATGTAAAAAAAAGTCAGCCGGGATGAGAATGCTGCATAATCGGGCCGTTGTTGTCGAAAAACTCGTCAAGGCTAGGATCTTCTACTTCTCGCGATTTACACGCTTCCTAATCTACAACCAAGTTCCTAAACCTTTAGTATTTTGAGCCCACCGTCCGTTTCTTATTGACAGAAATTTCATTTGGCTAAATAAAATAACGAGGCAGACGATTGAAGTGAGACCTGCGAAGCAGTGACACTTATTCTCAAGCGTGAAGCTAAATACAACAATGATGTTGGGTATGACAAAAAGCAGTCATAGTACCATTAGTTTCAACCAAAATTGAAGACTGTTTTCAAGATATGTCCGCTTATCCTTTATTACATCATAGCGACATTTATAGTCATTGTTGTCCATACCGACGTTTGGATGTTGGTTAGTGACATTTACCTTAAATGTTGTTATATATTGTTACTTTTTGTGACTAATATAACGACATTTATATACTATGCCGTTAGATTTTGTTATTTTCAGATAAACATCGCTATATTTGAATTTACTATATAAATATTTCTTTCAATTATATATACACATGGTAAATTATGATTAGTTGGGAACAGAAATGAAGATATACACGGAGACAGAGGATTTTTTTTTTCCATTTTCACCTCCTTTGGCGGTAAGCGCCATATCTTCGCGCTCTCTCTTGCCGCCTATTTTTTCATCTCACTTCTAGTTGCTTTGATTCCTCTGTAGGTTTAAAGAATTTGTAAATATTATCCAAGACCTCCTCTTTATCAGTTTTTTCAAATCTTCTTCTTTAACAAACATATTATCAATTAACTTAGGAGACGACTCACCAAGCAATTCAAAACCCTCAAAATATTCATTTTCAGGATTTTCAGACGAGTGAGGTCTCTCTATTTCCTGAAAGATTTAATTTATACAGCAAAATAAGACATGGACTGATCCTAAAACCACCCAAGAATATGTACAAAGCGAATTCTCTGTTTCTGTTCAAGAATGTTAGTACTTGTCATCTCTTTGCATTTCGGGTGTCTAGGTGGTTTGAGCTAATGGAGTAATGAAATTTGATGATTCTGTTGCTTTTTGGATTTAATGAAAGGCTGTTATATTTGCAAGCATGTATTGGTGTTGGCAGAAATAATGTCATATGATTATTGTCATTTCTCAACCAGTTAATACTCGAAAAGGAAACTTTATTGTGCATAATAAAATCAAGAAAGAACAAATTAGAAAATGAGTTATAATTCCCTAATGCTTATCATTTTCTTCTTTTGCATTGGACTTTTTTCAGAATTTTTATGATCTCTACTAGATGCTGGAACAAATTCTCTATCGATGCCGGCACTAAATATGTTTCAAAGTAGTACAGGAACAACTCATCAAATCTTCATTTGTTGCACTCTTCCCTAGGTACCTCTGCACTTAGTAAGTTGAATATTTATTTATTTTTTTAAGTTGATGAATGGTGTTACTAGGTAGAAGTTAATTATTCTAAATCATATAAAGTAATATGTGCTGAAATGTTTAGGGAAACAGGGCACCTGTACATGAATTTAAAGAAGAATTAAATGGCCAAATGATCCTTGATATGCATCTGTATAAACTGTAGCATTTGACCAGGCATGAATGATTTTAATTCTAGAAGGACCTTCATTTTAAATTGAATATGCATCACAACTTTATCTTGGTGTGGGCTGTGACAATGCATTCTGAAACTCGGTTTGGAAATAAATCTGAACTTGGTTAGATAGTAAATATTAACATCAATATAAGGAAAAAAAATCCGTTCATAGCTATTGTAAGAAAGTTCAAAATTGATACATATGATATGAACTCTGGCTTGGGATGTAGCGAGACGCCACCAAAACTAATAATATAATTTTGATCTTTTGCATCAACTTTATATGTGACGGGAGAATTCCATCGCAATTTTTGGTTATTTGGGGTAAAACCTTTTGCATCGAACGAAGCCCGTCGCAAATTTGGTCATTTGCATCAACTTCATATGTGACGGGAGAATCCCGTCGCAAATTTTGATTATTTGTGGCGAAACTTCTTGCGTCGACTGAAGCCCATCGCATATAATCCCCTATTCACGACGAATTAGTTTGCTGACACAAATAGTAATTAGCAGTCGTAAATGCATATCACGAAACGATGTTGTACCATTATTTGCGTTGGTGTGTCATTCTTGACGCAAATGACAGTTATTTGTAACGGTAAACGCCCGACGCAAAAAGTCTCATCGCAGCAAGCTATATTTCTAGTAGTGCATTGACCTTTAACCTAGATTCAGTTGGCAAAATCCTCACTTAGATTGGGAAAACTTTTTCTTAGGATCATCCCCATTACGTATTAACACATGTTCCACTCACATAAAATCATCTCAGTGCATTCAGACATGAACTCCGCTTCTATAAGTGGTGCAAAAACCAAATTTATGTAAGAGAGGAGTATACTAGAATGTAATGGGATGGTTTAGGACCAAGTTTCGGCTTAGATTGCACCAGAGACCTCTCAAGTGTTTTTCAATATAGGGGATTAGTAAAACCCGCAAATGTACGTATAGCACATGTGCAACTGAATAGAGTTTCATTTTGAGATTTTTGTTGTAAGTTACGTGAAAGGTATTTATAACAGAAGAAGATATGGACACAGAGTAAACTTGAAGAGAAATAATCATGAAGAAAAATGATCTTAATATTCTCTAACTATTTGTCTTTCTCACTTTGGTGTTTTGAATACAGGATTTTACAATGGAATACATTCATAGTCAGAAACTTGATGAGTCAAATATAGAAGATCTCAGAAGTAAAGGGATGTGTCTTGTGCCCCTTGCTTATACCTCCTACATTTGTTCTTTCAATGGAAGCATTTGACCTTATAAAATCTTTTTCAAAACTTGTGGAGCTCAGAATACAAAGACTTTGATCCTTAAGCAAAAGGGTGAAAAAAAAAGTGCTTCTGAATCTAAGAATTTCAAAGGAGATGGGAACATATAAATGTTTTTCTTTGATTGTTTCTATTATTGGCGGCAAAAAATCGTCTGTCCCATACATATATGTTTTCATTTTTGTCCTCAATCACTCACAATTCGTACATGTATATAAAATTAGAAAAAGTATACAAATGACGAATTTTGAGTGGTGGAGACATGTATGAATACAGACGATTTCTAGCCTAGTTTGGATATGCATGCATGATTTGGGATCATAACATTAATTGATTTAGTGTTGTAATGACTAGCTAGCCCCTGTTGGATGGAGCATTTGATGGAAAATTTTCTTTTAGAACTATTAAAATGGGTTCAGACTTACCTCCCACATTCAAATATTCAATATCGATCCTACTCGTAGAAGTTGACTCCTCACTTCCACAAGTATAAAAATATAAAGCAAATCAGCAGCAACATTCTGTGGAGCTCAACTCAAGGAGCTCAACAATGAATATTGGAGCAGCCTAGAGGAACTCCACAATTGAAGAAATAGAAGAAGAGCATGAGCTCAACTCAAGAAGCTCAACAACCAGAGTTGGAGCTATCAAGAGGAGCTCCAAAGATAAGAACATCACACAACAAGGACAACAACACAACAAGCAAAGCAAAACAGCAAAAGACATGACAAGCCAGCAAAGCAGTTGGACACTATGTCAACTGGCACTGAACCAGAAGCTTCTAGAACCAGAGAAGCAGATGATCCAAACTCATAAACTGCGTGGGAATCAATTCTAACTGATTTACCCGTCCAAAATACAAGTGGCAGTTAGGTGCATTTTATCAAATAGTTGTGGTGCACAATAGCAGTGCATTTTAGCTTTGTACATAGCTTAACTTTATTGTACCTTAACTACTTGTATATAGATAATAGAAATCTATAAATACCTGTAAATATATTTTGAGATTAATTCAATGAAACAAAGAGTTTTCTTCTCAAATCCGAGCTCTCTAATCTGCTACTTCCAAAGCTGTGTTTGCTCATCTTTCTGAGTTCTTTTCTTAGTTTGTAACATGGTATCAGAGCTAAGGTTTTGAAGTTGTTCTTCTTCGTAATCCTTCATTGCTTTGATCATTTGATTTTGTATTAATTCATGGGAAGTGTTACTGTTGTTACTAACTCTATGAATTCTATGTTCACTAAAGAGCAGTACCAGGAGCTTGTGAAATTACTAAAAGGACAACATGTGAGTGAAGGTGTTGGCACATCATTCACTGCTGCCAATCAGAATAATGATGAAAGTGCTAGAGTGTCTTATGCCATGGCTGCAAAGTTTGCTAGCCAACAAAATGATGCAAGTACATGTTCTCAGTTAAACTCAAATGTATGGGTAGTTGATTCAAGAACTACTAACCATATCACATCTTCCATTCGTCATTTTTCATCCTATTATTCCGTTAATTCTGATTTTGTTAATCTTCCTAATAGTACTAGAGTGAATGTTACTCACAAAGGTACTGTTAAACTTAGCTCATCTCTCATTCTTCGTAATGCTCTTTTTGTGCCAAATTTTGGCTTTAACCTCATTTCTGTCAGTCAACTTGTCTCTTAGTCAGGATGTATTATAGCTTTTATACCTGATGGTTGCATTCTTCAGGCCAAGCAGAGCTTGAAGAAGATTGGTTCAGCTAAGATGGTGAAAGGACTTTATTATCTACATATTGGCTCATTAAATAAACCAGTAGCCTTGCAAGTTTCTAGCTGCTTCGGTCAAATAAATTAAAGACTCTTTGTTATGGCATTATAGACTAGGACACTCTTCTATTCCTAGATTTAAAGCTGTTAGAAAAATGTTCTATGATGTTGCTATTCCTGAAACATCATTATGCCCTATATGTCCCTTAGCTAAACAAAGGAAAACATCATTCACAAAAAGAGCTAATGTTGCTACCTTCATTTTTCAAAATGTACAAATTGACATATGGGGACCTATTAAAATTGCTTCTATTCATGGACATCATTACTTCTTACTATTGTTGATGAATATAACAGATTTTGCTGGATTTTTCTGATAAAAAATCAATCAGAAGCTAGACATCTTGTTCAATCCTTCTGTCAGTATGTTAAAACTCAATTTGATACCATGATCAAAACTATAAGTACAGACAATGGTCAAGAATTCATGATGCCTGATTTTTATTCTTCAAAAGGCATCATTCATCAAACCACATGTGTTGAGACACCAGAACAAAATGGATTAGTGGAAAGGAAACACCAACATATTCTTAATGTGGCTAGAGGTTTAAAATTTCAATAATCTTTACCTCTTGCATATTGGAACTTTTTTATCTTACATGCAGTCAAACTTATCGATGTTCTTCCTACTCCTATTCTTAAAGACAAGTCTCCATATGAAATATTGTACAATAAGCAATCTGATTATAAGTCTTTCAAAGTTTTTGGTTGCCTTGCCTTTGCTAACACTTTAGAACAAAGAAGGACCAAGTTTGATCCAAGAAGTGTGAAGTGTGTATACTTGGGCTTTCTAGTTTCTAGCAAAGGGCATTTGCTTCTTGATCTATCTTCTAGAAAAGTTCTCATTTCCAGAAATGTTACATTTCATGAGACATTTTTTCCCTACTCTAGTCACATTGATCATAATGCCATTTCCATCTTTGATAAACCTTTGAATGTTACTGTCACATGAATAGATCCTTTTTCAGATTCCTATATCCCGTGTGCTAATAATGCTTCTGAAAATCTTCAGCCTGTCTTTGATCCTCCCAACACCCAATCTGCTTCACCTAGAAGATCTACCAGAAATAGAATTCCTCCTACTTATCTACAAGACTTTGTTTACAAACCTATCTCACATAGTTCTCCTCATTCTGTTAATCAGGTTATATCTTATCAGAAGCTCTCTGAATCTAACTTGCCATATGTTATGAGTTTAAATGTTTTTTTTTTTTTGGGTCAGCATCTTAATTCTCTCCTAGAGAATTTTATTTGCCTCACGTAGGAGGCGGGTGTCGAACCTGAGACCTCCCGGTCGCAGGTCAAGGCTTGCCCCACTGGGCCACGACCTTCTTGACTATGAGTTTAAATGTTACATATGAACCTAAGTCTTTTGTTGAAGCAGCTAAATTTCAGGAATGGGAAGATGCAATGAAAGCGGAAATTATGGCCTTAGAATTAACAAAGACTTGGATCATTGTTCCTCTTCCACCAGGAAAGAAAGCCATATGTTGCAAATGAGTATACAGAATCAAATACAAGAGTAGTGGGGTCATTGAAAGGCTCAAAGCAAGACTAGTGGCAAAAGGATACACTCAACAAATCACAACTATTAGACTGTTGCTAGCCTTGGCAGCCATCAACAATTGGCATTTGCAACAGTTAGACATAAATAATGCCTTTCTACATTGGGACTTGGAAGAAGAGATCTATTTGACATTACCATCCTGGATATGAGGTTCTTGATTGTCCTCCAGGAACTATAATGGTGTGGAAGTTGCAGAAGTCCTTGTATGGACTTAAGCAAGCTAGCAGGCAATGGAAGTTAATCATTGCACTCATAAGTCAGAGATTTGTTCAATCCAAATCAGATTATAACCTATTTACTAAAGTAACTTCTTCTGGTTACTTAGCTTTACTTGTCTATGTTGATGACATTCTTTTTTGACAGGAAGTGACATTGATTCCCTTAACAGTATTAAAGCTTTTCTTGATCAGACATTCAAGATCAAGGATTTAGGGAACCTAAAATACTTCCTAGGTCTTGAAATTTCTAGAACTTCTCAAGGCATCAATCTGTCCCAGAGAAAATATACTTTAGATCTTCTTAAAGAATAAGGTTTCTTAGACTGTAAAACAGTTTCAACCCCCATGGACTCAAGAGCTAAGCTAAGTATTGGAGATTCTCTTTTATTTGTTGACAACACACCTTACAGAAGGCTTATTGGGAAAAATATTATATCTATCTATCACTAGATCAGATATTCAGTTTGCAGTTCAGCAGTCAAGTCAATATCTTGACATTCCTACTGAACTGCATTTTAAAGTTGTGATAACCGTAACTTTTGCGCACGTGATTTTTTGACGTGTAATTTATTTTTCGCGAGTAACTGGGTAGACGTAATTTATTTCGTGTGGTATGTGACTACGTGTAAAATTATTTTTATAACATGTTACGTGTTATTTTTGTGTATGTTTTATTGAGGGGGTGTTTCGCTCACATATCGTAGTTGGGGGATTTAATTGTTATTCACCTAAATAAATAATTGGAATATGAATTAAATGAATTGAATAATAAATAGAATTTAATTAAAAAGAAGGAAAGGGGTTCGTGGGTTACATGGGATTAAAAATCAAAAGAATTTAAAAGAGAAAAGGAAAGGTTCAGGGGGTTAGAGAATTTAAAAGAAAAAGAAACAGTACCTATATAAATACTAATACTACTTTGTTGGCTAGCAGTGAAAAGAAAAGAAAAGAAAATATAATTGAAAGAAACCAAATAGGCAGATCGTGAGATTAGGGAGTTACCTTTCTCGGGAATTGTTCAATCATCACAGCACAAGAAAATGAATAAAAGGCTTCTGCCAAGAGAAACAGTGAGTTTTGGAGATATCACCATATACTTCTTAGAGTTTCGAGATGACTTTTGAGTGACCAATCTTTGTCGGATTTTGACTAACCTTATATGTAAATTGATCACGCCGAAACAAGATACGAAGGCGTAGAAGAGGATTCACGTTTCGAATTCGGAGTTGGAAGATATCGTACCAGGAACGGGGGTTGGTTTCCTGAATTTCATTTTCTGCACAGTTACGGTTGAATCGTCGTACAGGTAACATACGAACTTCAATTGGAGTAATTCTTTCTGATTTAGAAACTAGACTGGTAGGGCTAATATCTGACTGGAGGGATCGATATTTTAACCGTTAGATTTTCCGTAATGTATGTCAGAAATATTGAGAAGAACCAGAATTCTTATCAACTTCGACACGATAATTGATGGGGTTTCGGGATTAAGTTTTTATCGTGGGATATACCGAATCGAAGATATTCGAAGGGGCTTTGAGGCAACACAGACGGATTACCAGCCGAGTACCCGGATCGCGAGTTATTTCCTCGGTAGAGTTTTGCGTCAAGGCTGATTTTTGGATTCTTTTCCATTGTTTTATCACCGTAACGGTAGGGACCCGCTTTCCTCGTTGATTTATGTTCTGTAATTCTGATTAATATTGATATACTGTTCTGGCATGTTTTTACTATTTTTGGGGATTTTCGATTTCATGAATTGCTATAGATTGACTCTTTGAATTTAACTGTTAATTTAATTGGGTAAATTGAGCATGCCTTGTAATCGCTTTACTAATGCTATCATAAATTGCTATACTCACATAAACTGCCTCTGAATTGTTCTGTTACTGTTTTGGAAATCTGACTGTAATTGCCTCTTTGATTGATTGCATTTGGGTCTTACTTGGAGTAGTCTATTTGGAGTCGGTGATGTTGTCCTAAGTGGTTATGGTCGACCGAGTCGTTGCCCCCTATTGAGCTCGAGTCTAGGATCACCAGTTAGCAGGTTCCGCCCGCCTTCTGTTCTGATCTGCTCTGCGACCCAAAGTGATCTTTCTGCTCTGTTCTGTACTGGGCCCGCATCTAGTGGGGTCAATCACTAGTTACGGTAGTGGTTTTGTGGAGTCCCTGGTTGGGGATGATGAGACAATGTATAGGGTTGAACCTTAAAATCTAACTCCTTCGTTTGGGGGGCAATCCGAACCCACGCAGATTTACTGAACTGTCCTAGTTTGGTTGATAACTGGGACCACTACCGTTATTCTGAGTAGATGTGAATAGGCGAGTGAGAGTATGTAATTACGTGGTGGGAGTCGTGTCATAGTAGGTAGCTACGTTCTAAGTATCTAAGACAAGTATGTAATTAGGTGTACTGGATGGGCAACGCGTGGTGCTTGTCGTATACTCGGTTATGGAACCGTTTAGGTGCGAAGAAGGTGGTTATTTTCTTAATTGTTGCATTCTATGTGTTCGTTCTTGTTTTGGTCATTATATGTTGTTTGTTTGGAGCATTTTTTGTCTCATAAGAGTTGGGGATGTTGGGTAATGTTTTGGTGCACTTTTGCACAAGTTTAAAACTCATTTTTTCTGAAAACTGCAGCTGTGCGATCCCACGCTTCGCTCGCTTCGAACCCTCTGCTTCGATCCGTCTGCATCTGTATCTAGATCGTGACCGAGTTTTGAGTCTTGCGAGACTTGGATTGAGTCATTTGCACATACTTTCATAGGGGTATTTTGGAAACGGGCATATGCATTATCTGTTTCTGTTAGGTGCATTTTATCAAATAGTTGTGGTACACAATAGCAGTGCATATTAGCTTTGTACAAAGCTTAACTTTATTGTACCTTAACTACTTATATATAGATAATAGAAATCTATAAATACCTGTAAATATCTTTTTGAAATTAATTCAATGAAACAGAGAATTTTCTTCTCAAATCCAAGCTCTCTTATCTGTTCCAAAGCTGTGTTTGCTCATCTTTATGAGTTTTTTGTCTTAGTTTGTAACAACAAGTGTGGTCAAGGCTGAATTTTTATAATACGAAATATGTCAGAACTCATTGAGATACTTCTAGTAGAAAATTACCCCCATTTGGCATATTTGTTTCTTGTTTTCGCGGAAGAAACCTGTACGTATGGCAAGTATTGTTATCAATGAAGGAGAAAATCTATTCTAGAGGATCTATAGGTTATATAGCCACGAATTTATGGTGATTTTATACCTCAAATGAAGGAGAAAATAGCAACCATTTGGCATATTTGTTTCTTGTTTTCGCGGAAGAAACCTGTACATATGGCAAGTATTGTTATCAATGAAGGAGAAAATCTATTCTAGAGGATCTATAGGTTATATAGCCACGAATTTATGGTTATTTTATACCTCAAATGAAGGAGAAAATAGCAACATCGATGGGATGAAGCAAGGGGTCAAAATTGGGGGATTGCATTAAAATGACCATGGTTTGGCAGAAATGGTCAATCATGACAGTCTTTTTTTTTTGGAAAAACATTTTTAGCGAGAACGGAAGTGAGATTTTCGTCCTCGGCTGACGTGGCACATCCCAGACGCACCTCGCCACGTCAACCCAAGACGGAAGTCCCACTTCCGTTCTCAACTTGGCATATGAATAGGTTTCTCATAATATTACTATGTTCCTCTTTGGTTCCTTCAATAATATTTTAACTATAACTAATGGCCAGCTTGCCAATCCATCCTTGCATCTACCAAAGGCCTCTTGATATCACATATAATTTAAAAGCATCATCCACGGTTAACATATTACATTTTGTAATTCATATCCCCTCCCAAATTGAATATACACATTTAACTTTATAAAAAAAATTAAGGAATTAATTTGACCATAAGTAAGTTACTATAAAACAATTCTTAATTAAAGAGGTTAGTGGTGAGATCCATGTGTTAATGGAGTGCAAATGTAAATCCGGTATCTTTAAGGTCGTTAGTTAAAGTAGTTTTAAAATAAAATATATTCGTTTTAATAAAGTTGACACTTATTTTGGGATAAAATAAAATAAAATAATAATGCAGACATTTGATTTGAGAAACGAAGTACCGAGAAAAAAACGGAGGAAGTCATGCATACATGTACGACTTCATCCAAAAGTTTTCGAAAACCTCTAAAATACTCTGCTGCATATGGTATGTCCTGCTAATCTTCCTGTTAGTCCTTTTCGTGCCTGTAACAAGTTAATCCTGGGCTTGGCCAGAATTTAGGCTCATTTTCTAGGGTGTTTCACATTTGGTTTTTGATGTATTCAGAGAATTCACCTTAGTGAAGTTTGATTATTTTCTAAACAAACAGAACCAAAAAATCGATTATGTAAATTCGTATTCAGTTAATTAGAGTTTAATATCCTAACACTATCTAGTGAGCAAAAGAATTATACGGCTCTTATAAGACGCATATAAGAGAAAAAAATAAAGAAAGTACAAGTAATTTGTTTAAATAAAATAATTAGTTGCCAGCAGGGGCGGATCAGGATTGAAATTTAGAATGGTCCCTCAACAATTTAAAGGGAAAACAGCCCCACTCGTCCCCCAACTTATTCCTATTGGCCTCGAAAATCCTTATTAAATTTTTTCAGCATAAAGAATCCTTAAACAATTTACGTTTAGCCTATAGAATCCTAACCACCCATTTTGCGGTGTTTTCCGGTGCACATGCACTAAAAAACAAAAGCAAAATTATCATTTCATATTTAAAATTAAAAAATTGTCTTCTTCTTCCCCTACCCAGCACCCCACCCCACCCCTCCCCTCCCCGCAATTCCCCTCCTGAAGACACCACCAAACCCCTCATTTTTCTCCCTCCCCCTTCCTCCCTCTCACCAAAACACCCACCACACCCCCACCCCGCCTTACCTCTCCCCAGAACTGGCCATGCCCGATTAATTTGAGGCGGCGGGAGCTAGACGGTTGTGTCATGGTATGCTCCATTACAATGAACACTAATTCAAGATGATTAAAAAAATTGCACAATGAAAACCATCCAAATTAAGTTTTTTTTTGGGTCCTTTAATCAAGATTATCTTACAGTAGATGCAACAGAATGAGCCCAGCACTTGAGATGATCTTTAAGCTCCAATTCATTACAAAAATCTGGAATTCTCCAATTCATCAATGGTTTCTTCTTCTGCATAACATCCCAAGCTTCAGATAGATATGGCCTCGAAACTTCAGACCCTTCAAAATTAATAATTTGATCATCTTTTCTTCTTAATCTATGCAACCCAGGAATTATAGTAACCAAATTCGAAGATTTATCTTCATCGGAAAACACAAATCCAAGATCCATAAACCCTTTTACCTCCTCGTCTGAAGCTTCGGAATCGATAGAACCGATTTCGGAGAGGAAGAATCTGAGATGGACCCATCTTTCAAGATCAAAGTCTGGTCACTGAAAGATCTGAAAATCGTTGGTGTTGGGAGAGAAGGAGAGGATGCTGGAAGCCTATAAAGAGAGGGAAGTTTGGTTCGTATGGGAGGGAGAAGAAGGGGGGGGGGTAGGGGTGGGGAGTTGCAGAGAGGGGACGGGTGGGGTGCTGGGCGGGGGTGGGGTTTTTTTTTTATTATATATTTTACCTTTGTTGTTTTTAAAGTGCACGCCGGAAACCATCGCAAAAAAGGTGTTTTGGACTTTTTAGGCGAAACGTAAAATTTAAAGGGATTCTTTATGATGAAAAAAATTTAATAAGGATTCTCGAGACCAATAGGAATAAGTTGGGGGACTAGTGGGGCCGTTTTCCTAATTTCTACTTGTAAGTTGTAATTCATACTCATATGGCCATGGAGAAAAATAGGCAACTTCTCCTCTTGATGAAACCTAATTTGCTTTGCAATGAAATCTTCAATAGTTTGCTGAAACTCCTCATTGCTCAATTCATCAAATATATACACAGTGTCCTCCGGTACCTCGCCTGGATTCGCAAATTTCCGACACTTTTCAGTTTCCGATCTCCGGAGCTTTCCGAGATGCTCTTTCTCCACACACTCTCCTCTGTTCATGTCCAAATGCTCCGATTGACTCCTCCGGTAAGTTTTCAGATCCGATTTTTTCGCGATAACAGTTTCAGGAACTTCTAGAACATCCGAGAAGTTTCCAATTGAGACATTTCCATTACTCACTTCCAATATAGTCTGCTTATCCTGGTACTCATTCTCCGCCGATTCCGTAACCGGAGAGGAAATGTCATTCATTAAGCCGCCGCCGCAGCAATCCTCGCTAGTCTTAATAAATCCTTCGTAAAGTTCGGTTTCGGAGCTGCTACTCGGCACCGTCGCGCCGGAGAAGATGTCACCGGATTTGAAGAGGAGAGTGAGAACGATAACGTTACAGATGAGGAAAATGAAGAGAGGACTAACAATTATACTGATAAACTGCCGGAAGTAATTGCCGGAGATTTTGACGGCGAACGGCAAACGAGTAAAAGTCCATGAGCAAAACACTAACCCTAGGAAAATCTCCACAATTCGGAACAGTATTGCTATGGTTTTGAGATGATTAAAGCGGAAAATTGCAGTGGGTTTCTCTGAATTGAAGGTACTAAAATCAAATAGATCCATTGATTTTGTTTTTTTTTTTTAGAGATGGGAAAGGTGTTAATTAATTAATTATAAGAGGGAATTTGAGTGAAGTGGGAGAGAAGAGCGTTGGAGAGGGAGGCTTTTATAGAAAAGAAAGCGGTGGGAGAGAGTCGAGACGAGATAAACAAGGGGTCCTTTCAGAATTCAAACTAGAGGAGTCTTTTCCCCGCTATTATAGTGATAAGACAAACGATTTAATATATACTAAATATTTTTTATTTATTAAATAAAAAAATTTATGATCAATATTTTTTTTGAACGAACATATATTGTGATTTTTTAATTTATATTGCGTAAAATAAATTTTAATATCTTAGAATATATATTAATTAAGAGATAACATTTATCGCATAAGATGTAACATTTTTTGTATTCAGCACTATAGCCGCGATCTTTTACCTTTCGTGGGCCATTATTTTCAAATTTTCCAGTTAGGTCCAAATCTTTAAAAAGTTTTTTTCCTAGTTTTTATTTTTCTTTAATAAATTAATTTCAATGGCTAGAAGTAATTGTGGTTAGTGGTTACCTTCCGGGAATGTTAGATTTTGAACTTACCTCATGTACTGTCTAATGGTGAGTAACACGTTTAAGGATCCAATCATCGACCCAGTTTTCGTAATAGGTGTTTTATCTGCCCGTAATTTATGTACGTTGTTGTATAAGTTTAAATTGATGCTTAATTTTTTTTAGAAAAATAATAGTTGCTGATAGGAAAAAGTAATAAAAAAACAATTGTTTTCAAAATCTCAGTTATCATATTAATTATGTTAATTGAAATAGCACAATCCTTGAACGACAATTTCTATAGAATGACGTATTGTGTAAATGGCAAGAATTAACGATTTCCAATTAAATGATTGAGTGTTTAGTTTCTGTCTAGTACATAGTTTATTCTTCTTTATAATAAGAAGGCTTTTGATTGTTGGTTGTACAAGTTTACTTTTAACTTTAGGCTTTTTTTTTTTTTTTTTTATGGGAATCGGGTAGCCCAAGTGGTAAGGCTACCCGAACACGGGGCGGAGGTCCCGTGTTCGATTCCTATATCTCCCCATAATGGGGCAAAATAATTCTCCTCCTTATGAGGCTTATCTTCCCTCCCCAGGCATGGGGCATGCTTCAATCTTCCCTATCTAGGGTACTCTCCACTCTTCCCCTTCGGGGGCAATCTCCTTCGGGCGCTAAAAAAAAACTTTAGGCTTTTTTTTTGTATTGGTATTTAGGTTTTTTGTCTGAATAATCAATTTGGAATGTAAATTATATTTTGGCCTACCTAATAGGAATTTCTATAAATCTGTGATGTATTAACCTTTGTATTTGATAAGATTTGAATTCTCAAATTAGGATTAGAAAGCCTCATATTTTAACTTTAGGCTATGTTTTGACCATTGGGTGAGTAATCTCTACCAATGGTGTGATACTTTTGGAATTTAAGAAAAGAAAATACATTAATCCAAGTTGTGAAAGTTAAGTCATTTTGATGTGTTCCTAATTAGGGATAACTAAGTTTTATTCAAGATGTAAATAAAGAGGAGCTCAGATAAGAATTAAGGGTTTAATCGAGCTATCTGAGTGGGAGAGTATTAGCCAAGTTAGGTATAAAGAGAGGTTTTTTTTTATAATTTTTTTCCTTTTTATTTATTGTGGGAGGGAACCTATCTATTACAAGAAATAAAGGGAGTTAAGAAGCTGGGAGAGAATGAGTTTAGAATTCGAACTCATGACCTTTACGTCATGAGGCTTTAGACTTGTCTAAAGGAGAGAGTTCGAATAGGGAGTTGAGTTTGAATACGATCTAAGTATCTAATCACCTGCTAAGATAAATATAGTTAGAAAGAACATGAAGTAGATGAAGTGGAAAGACCACTATTTGTAGATGGCATTGCTCAAAGTTTTTTTCCATACAGTCCGATGTGCGGCAACCTAAATTTTTATTACGAATTTTCCACCACATATTTGTGTACTGGTTATTGAGCTCGGTAGTGTTGGGTAGCTCTCACTCAATTGATCCGTCCGCCCGGGTGAATTTGTACGTCGCTCAACACATGGTCCGACCTTGGTCTGAACCCGATAGACCAACTTGACTATTTTATGGACATAATTCAGATATTTCTTTTTTGAGTCTGAACCCTTCAACCCAAATATCATAAACTATTTAGTCCATTTCATCCGTTATCATTGTTTATATTTACTGATTTGGTATAAAGTGTACATTGGGGTTGATTGGGTGGGTTAGTAGGGGTAATAAAACGAAGGAGTAATTGTGAGTAGTGCGTGGTATATTCACGTGAAGGTGAGTAGTGGCATTATATGAGAGGGGACATAAACTTACACCTACTGCATTTGAAGGAATTCTACTTTAGCTTTGGCTACTTGAGGAAGAAATATCAAAGGGTATATCATAAGCGAATATAGTCGAATATAATGCAGGAAAAAATGTCAGTATATACAGATATTTTTTTTGAACATGTATTATAAGGGTGAAAATTTTATGTCTCCATTCTTATCCTCATCTCTGTCCCCAACTATTTCGAATTTACTATATAAATATTTTTTTCAATTATATATACACATGGTGAATTGTAATTGGCTGGGGACAGGGATAGAGACAGGAACGGGAATAGAGGATTTTTTGCCGTGTTATAGACTTTTTTACACTTGTTACATTCTATATAATATGTGTTCTTTTATGATTAACACCTACCCTACTACATATAACCTTTATTTTACGCAACAGATATTACAAAATCACAAATAATGTTTGCTTCAAAAAATTTGAACCGTCAAATATTTTATTAAATAATAAAAATATATTCAGTGTATAATGTATTTTTTATATTCAGTACCATAACTCTACATGTCTCAGAAGGATGCACGCCTTAAAACAATAGTTGTTTGTCAGCTTAACATCAACATCTGATTTGAACCATTTTTCACTATTTCCACCACGGCTCCTATGCGGAAAGGCGTTTGTGCGGAATATGCGGGACAAAATCTCGTTCGTTAGATTAAAGTTTTGGCGGCTGAGATTGATTAAAAAATGAACAGCTGTTCACAAGGTCAAAAAAGTGTTCCGTACGTGCGAAATCCGTATTGTTCCACATAGAAACCGGACTGCACTATTTCTAGTCATGAGTTGCATTCATTTTAGCATTTCTACCTAAGTGCCATGAAATGACTTCTTGTTTGTGACATAAAAAGCTCTCCCATAATTGCATTCAACAAGAAGTCCCTTTCCTTTTTTTCTTCTGCTGGTATTTATGACATAATTTATTTTTCCTTCATTTTTTACCAGCCACATTTACAAATGTTTGTAGGTGTCACACCCCGTTTCCGGAATGATGACATGGCAGTGCCCCATTGGAAAATGAAGCACCAAAGCCGCAGTCAGAGATTTACTAAATAAAGGAGTTCATTATTCAAAGCCCATAAATAGTAATAAGAGAATTAGCGGAAGCGTTATTCTAAAAATGAAATTATTTTTAAATTATTACATCTCAAAAGAAACTACAAGTTTCAATATAAATAACTATAAAAGCAATAATCGGAGTGAACTATCCAGTTAGGATCACTCTTCGTAAACCCCATCCCATGCTCCACCATCACAGGTATAATCAACATCTACAAAACCTGAAAAACAAAACCGGATATCGGACTGAGCTCTGGTGCTCAGCAGGGATCTAAAACAGTAATATAGATAATAAAGAAAGAACAGAAACAGAGACAGAAGAAACAGAAACAGATAATGCAAATGCAGATGCCCTTTTCCCAGAATACCCCTATGGAAGTATATGCAAACGACTCAATCCAAGTCTCGCAAGACTCGAAACTTCGAGTGCAGGGCAGTGCGATACAGATGCAAGCGGATCGAAGCGGAGGGTTCGAAGCAAGCGATCAGATGGATTGCACAGCTGCGGTTTTCAAAAAAATGAGTTTTAAAACTTCTGCAAAAGCGCACCAAAACATTTCCCAACATCCCCAACTCATATGAGACCAAATAGACTCCAAGCAACAACATATAATAATCAAAACCAAAACGAACACATAGAATGCAACAATTAAGCAAATAACCACTTTCCTCGCACCTAAACGATTCCATAACCGAGTATACGACAAGCACCACGCGTTGCCCATCCGGTACACCCAATCACATACTCGTCTTAGATACTTAGAACGTAGCTACCTTCTATGACACGACTCCCACCACATGAGCTCACATATCTAATCTCTACTACTCGGCAATAACTGGCGGTGGTCCCAGGTTATCAACCAAACTAGGGACGGTTTCGATAAACTCGTGGGTTCGGATTCTCCCCAAACTACGGGACACAGATTTAAGGTTCAATCCTTACATTGTCTCATCATCCCCAACCAGGGACTCCACAAAACCACCACCGTACCTAATGATTAGCCCCATTAAGTATGGGCCACGGGGACGAAACGAGCGAGAAGACCTCTTGGGGGTCACAGAGCGATTATCGGAAGCGAAGGCGGGCTGAACTCTGCGACTAGCGATCATAAATACGAGCTCAATAGGGGGCGACGACTCGGTCGACCAAACCAATTAGGACAACAATAATGACTCCAATTAAAACAGTCATCAATAAACAATTAACAATAACATCAAAGGTCAATCTCTAGCAATTTATGCAATTGAATATCCCCAAATACAGTAAAACATGCCAGAACAGTAATCCAATAGTAATCAGTATTATTCATAATTACAAAACAGAAATCACATAGGAAAGCGGGTCCCTACCTGTTGCGGATGCGATAAACACTGAAATTTCGTAAACAGTGCTGGCAGCCTCACTCGCGGTGCGATAACTTTTTGCTGGAAACTCCGAATTGCGTTCCGTCTGCGCTCACTCGAAGC
Organism: Vinca minor; assembly: GCA_026122235.1. NCBI lineage: Eukaryota > Viridiplantae > Streptophyta > Magnoliopsida > Gentianales > Apocynaceae > Vinca > Vinca minor. The sequence goes on along the minus strand of JAOCZM010000129.1, from coordinate 2,563,634 downwards.
CCTTTCAATTATCTTCGAATTGATATGCTGTGGGTAAAAAACGGAGGTCGATAGCCCTCTCAAACATCCTGTCGAAGTTCTGGACAGACTATATTTAATCGCACAAAATCTGGTTCTGCCCTCCATTTCTGAGATACATTACGGAAGATCTAACGGTTAATATCTCAATCCCTCCGGTCAGATTATAGCCCTATCAGTCTAGTTTATAAATCAAAAAGAATTACTCCGTTTGGAGTTCGTATGTTACCTGTACAACGATTCTACTGGAACTGCACAGAAAAGAAATTCTGAAAATCAGCCCTCGTTCTTGATGCGATATCTTCCAACTCCGAAATCGAAAAGTGAATCCGATTTCACGCCCTTGTAGCCTGTTTCGTCGTGATCAATATCCATATAAGGGTTGTCGAAATCCGATAAGGATTGCCCACTCAAAAATCCTCTCAAAGTTGCTAGAAACTCACTTCACAAAACTTTCAAGACTTTCTTTTCCCCTCACGGCTCCTAAAGCCATTACTCTTTCTTCTTTTTGTCTTCTGCAATGGCACGATTTCCGAGAAAATGTTACTGATGCCATGATGCTCTGCTACGTTATGCATTTTCTTTTAATTCCTTTTTAATGCTACAAAAACGCATGATGCTTCACCAACTCTTTAATCCCAGCGAACAGTTTCTTTTTCTTTTTCTTTTTCTTTTTATTATTTAATTCCTTTATTCTTTTAATAATCTTATTCTAATAAATCCCTAAATCATATAATCCATTTTATTAAATTCCTATCATTATTATTATGATGACTTACAATTAAATAACTTGATTACGATGCGCATGCGAAACGTCCTCAATAAAATATACACGAAAAATAACACGTAACATATTATAAAAATAATTAGACACGTAGTCACATAATCGTAGAGAAAATATTACGCATACACAGTTAATTGCGAAAAATCAAATTACACGTCAAATATCTCGTAAGCAAAAGTTACGGGTTTTACAGTAGGGAATGACATATATGAGCATTATTGATTTAGTGGTTGATGCTAATTTGAGATTTAATCCATTTTCATATAACGGAAATGAATGTTAAATAGTTGGTGTGTATGTATTGAATTTATGAGTCATCACTACAAACTTCTAGGTATAAAAATAATAAATGTTGGTTTAATTTTTTTAAATGGAATACTCGACCCGGACTATGTGTATATGTTTAAGGAGTTAGATCCAATATGGAATGAGGTATTTGTTCACATGTGTAGACTCATTAGCTATTCAACAGGGAGCAAATAGCTATTCATGAATAACTCGACAAAATAAGTATTAACTCTAGTGCTGAGTAACTATTTAAAATGGGTTAACAAGAGATAAATATCTGAATATTAGAAACGGGACTAAATTCATTAGGCTTATTTTAGTTTGGCAAATTGGTGTGTTTAGTCCCTAAATAATTTATGGCCAGAGATAAAGTTTTTAAAGATTATTTTTTTATTTTAAAATTCTCAAATAATTTACTATTGGTATACAAGGTCCTTCCGTCCAGACAAATGTTAGTCAACTGTTAATTGTTTAAGGATGTTAATGTGCATAATTAATCTTTAGTGACCTTACGCATGAGTTATAAATTGTTTAGGGATAAGAATGACCAATTTGCTTCAAGGGGAAGAAGGGATAGGGGTGTAAAATATCATAATTACCCTTTTACGTTTTTCCTTTGATTCAATTGTTTTTCTAAAATTTATGTTGACCGTAACTTTTTTGACGGAAGGACTTTGCATACCAATGGTAAATTATTTAGGAATTTTATTGTCCAAAATTAATCTTTAAGGATCTTACGTGTAATCTGTAAATTGCTAGGGACTATATTGACCAATTTGCCTTTCAGATCAATTTGTTTGGCATAGGGTGACTCTTGTGGGTACGGTCTCACACTCCTCTCACATAATTTGAGACACGATCCACTTGCAGAGTAGATCTCGTAAGCCTTAATGTCTCACAGGTATCCAAAATGACCGTCCCATAGGAAATTTTTTCCCAAGGGAGATTAGATGGAGAGGTGGGAATTGGAGGGAAAATTCAATGTTACAACTGTTCCTATGAGAGTGGTCTCGCAGTTCTCTTCTATAAGAGCATACTTGGAGATGTGAGATCCGCTCAATTCATATGAGGAGATTGTAAGACCAATCGTACAAGAGCGATAATAGGATTTAGTGACCCAAATTGGGGTGGCCGTACGTTATGGCAGCAAGGCAGATGATCTCAACTCTGTATTGGCGTGTTGTCACAGGCGCCCCAGAAAACCACGCTACTACGTCCTTAGTCCTCCCTGATCTCCATTTTTATTTCTCCTCCGTGAACTCATAGCTCACTCACTCTTGTCCGATCCGGTCACCTCAATTCTGCTCATGAAGACTGAAGAGTCAATCAAATTCTCGATTAATAATGAGTTGTCAAATTTCTGTTATTTTTTTTAAAAAAAAAATTTGAAACTTATAGATAAGGAAATATCTGATATGGACCGGGTCCATGTGGTTCAGATTTGGCCACATCCCTTCAGAATGAGGAGAGAGAAGGAAATGCAGTGATGTGGCCAAATCTGGACCGCATGGTCCAGTGAACCTGGTCCATGACAGAATAGACCTATAGATAATGGTGTTACTTGTAGGGGTAAGGATGAGAAAATTTAATTTTAATACCGTTCTTGTGGGACTGTCTCACAGTTCTCTCACATGAATTGGACGGAACCTATTTGTAGATGTGAGCTCCACTCAATTCATATGAGTGAACCGTAATATCAGTCCCATAAGGACGATCATAGTATTGAGTGACTCGAAAGAATGACATTTGACCGTTGACACTTAAGGTGTGATTTGATTGAGTCTGATTTGGATTTAACTTGATTTGATATTCAAATTAAAACTGAAATTAGTTTTGGATTGAGTCTGAAAATGAAACTTGCAGCTTTAAATTATCAAAAATTTTGTTTGGATTTAAGATTAGTTTAAGACTGAGATAAAAAATCTCAAATTTAAATTCAATCCAATCACATACATTTATTTTACGAATGTAAGGATGTGACAATATTCGTAAGGATGTTACAGAAAATGATACAAGAAACATCTTTCAATCTCTTATCTCAAATTTCAGAATTGATAATCAATTTAGCTCAATCATTTTTTTTAATAATAATCATCCCATAATTTCCGCAAAATGATGACTAATCTTTTACCCCATAAAAAAAAGAAGAAGATGAAAAAAGAAAAAGAAAAGAGAAAGCAAGCGAGAAACAAAAAGTGCAAAGGGAAAAGCTATAAGGAAAATTCTGATATGGGCCTGTCCCCTTGGCTGTTATTCAGCCACGTCACCCCCTCATCCCAAAAAACTCAGTCACAGTTAAAATACAAAAAAGATAGTTCTGATATGGATACAGTTAAAAGTAAAAAATTGTACAAATTTGTCACATCACTATAAAATGAGGAGAGAGTCATTTTTTTTATTTTTAACTGTATCCATATCAGAACTATCTTTTTTGTATTTTAACTGTGACTGAGAAAAAAAAAATTTGGGATAAGGGGAGTGACGTGGGTTTGAATAACAGTAGATGGACCGAGGACCTCTACCAAATCAGCCCTCAGTACATATCAGAACTATCCAAGCTATAATGGGTGTGGAGGAGAATCTGGAGCCAGTGAACGTCTTTTTTGTGCTGCCGATGCCTTTTTTTTTATTTTATCTTTTCTTTATCTATATAGTGGAAGGAAAAAAGAAAAGGGAAAGGAAAATTTTCCACGACTAATTTTTGAAAGTGACTTTAGATTCTCATTTGGAAGATAGATTTCCTTTTTTTAATTCACCCCTTTGCTTGTCTGTAAAGTCCTCTCGAATATCTGAAGTTCGGATACTCTATCTCATTTTATATTACATTCATTTTTTGATTGTTAATAACTTGACATATGCTTAGTTTTTTCAGTATGGACGGAACATTCTTTTTACTTTGAGAACAGGTGTTCTTAGATTAAGAATATCTATTCACGCGAACTACCTATAAACATTTTCCGTTCTGCACTGGAATCGTGGTGTAAAAAAATTGTAGAATTCTAAGAAAGTAAAATACAGAATAACTACCTATAAACATGATCAGTGGCGGAGGCAGGACATTATCTTTGGAGGGCAAATTTCTTACTGAAAATTTTTAGGGGGACGAAATACAATAGTTATAAGGAATTATCACAAAATAATAAATTTTTCCCTATAGAAATTTGTCGTTTATGAAAATGTTTGGGGGCTCCGCCACTGCTCATCCATCATAGTAATAGAGTTGTTGTTGAGTAACAGAGAATTGATGCTTGACTGCTTGAGCTGCTTAAAAATATTGTCATTGTGAACTTTTGCTACTGGTAGCATGACCTTATGACTACTACTACTACTAGACTTGTAGTCTATAATATAGACTAGAGTTTTTTTGATGAAATCTGCTTGGATTGGATTTCAGTTTGGGTTTGGGCGGGAAAGGCTAAAAAACGGGCGGAAACAATTTAAATTCAAATTGTTTTTCAAATAATCCTCCAATTTTAAATTTTGGCTTCACAAATTTGGAATTTGAACATCTCCCGCTAATTTAAGAGCTAAAAATTTTGAATTTAACGATTATTTGAAGAAAAAAATTTGAATTTGAATTTGAATTGTTCCCGCCCGTTTTTTAGCCTTTCCCGCCCAAACCCAAACCCAAACTGAAACCCAATCCAAGCACACCCCTTATATACTAGAGTTATACACACTTTTGTTTACCCTTCTATAGTAGTAAATTTTATTTATTTATTTATTAAATAAATATTATAGTCTCTTGCATACTTAAACTTGTTACAATTTTAACCAAAATTATTAAGATATATGTGGTGTTAAGTGAAGGAACCCAAGAGGGGGGGTGAATTGGATTTCTAATAAATCTTGCAAACTATTTTAACTAAACAATGATAGTGCAAGTTTAACAAAAGCTAAAGCAAAACCCAATGCAAATCACAAGACAAGAGATTTAGAGTGGTTCGATTCACTAAGAATCTACATCCACTACCTTGAGCCGCACCCAAGGATTTCAACAAACTTCACTAAGAAGATGCCCACACAAAGTAGGACTTACAATAATAACCCTATCACTAAGAAAGGGAATTAAGAAAGGTTAAGTACAAGGTTGTTCACTCTTCTAAGTGAAAGATATAGTACCTTTGAAGCACAAACAATTTAGCTCTTGAACATATGAAGTTCACTCTTTGTCTTGCTTTTGAAAGAATACTCTTGAATGCTTTAGATCATAAGGATGAAGAGTATTTTGCTTTGAAAGTGTTTTGGCTTGATGAGAGATCAATGAATATTTGATATACAAGTCTTAGAATGTTTCTCTAGCTTTGGAGTATTTATACATTTCAAATTTGGCTGAAAAACGACTCTTTAACGGTCAAAAAACGGCTAGTTCAAAACATAGTTCGGTTGACCGCTGAGCAACTTCGGTTGACCGAAGCTCACTTCGGATCCACTTTGGCTGGGGTCGGTCGACCGACTGTCCCATAGGTCGACCGAGATGGTGCTAAGGTCGACCGACCTATTCTAGTTGAGCTCTCAGTTTCTCGACGGTTCAACCGAACTTGAGCTCGGTTGACCGAACTTCCAAAGTGATTTTTCACACGTTTTGAAATCTTTTGAAGTCTTTTAAAGTCTAAAAAGGTTTTCCTAAAAGGTAACAAGTAACACAACATTGGAAAACTTTTCTAAAAGACTTATCTATTAAATCAAAGGCTTTTTGGATAAGAACACATGTAAAGATCATTTTGAAACTTAAGCCTTTTGAAAACGTGTTTGTGTGAATGCAAGACTCGAGTGTAGAGCTTATGTTCATAAGAGCTTTGGTTAGAGCTTTAAAGATTACGACTAATGACGACAAAGCTAAACTAACCAAACTAAGTCTTCAATCTTCAATCTTCATATATGAGCCTTGAATAGTATGACTTTAAATCTTGAACATGGCTTGATTGAAGTACTTAGAGCTTCCTACAAGATTTCCAATATTCTATCACAAAGATTAAGATCATTAGACACAACATCAAATGTTTGTCTAATATCAAAAACAGAGTTCGTTCGCCCTTAGGGCTTACATTAAGATATAATCTAATTTTAAATCGTACAGTAATTCAAAATGGGTACAATAAACAATGTTCACGGAACGAGATGTTACAAAAATTGTCAAGTAAATTCGCTAGTGAACATGATAAGAGTAGGAATCAATGATCTTAAAAACGTAAATAATGTCATGTTGTCATGAAATCTCAAACTGAAAAATTTATAAAAGATAAATAAGAAAGTGGATATGTTGTGAACTGAGACGTTTTATTCTTAGTCAAGAGGTACAATTTTGGAGGTGTTTTATCCGGCAAATAATCGCATGCACTCGTGTATATTTCTATTCATATGCCCAGCCATTCACAATTTACCATATGTATATATAATTAGAAAAAATATCTACATAGCAAAATTCTGAATGATTAAACACATGAATGAGAACATATACGGGTACAAACGATTTTCACCCATTTTATCCTGGCCACTTTTTAACTTCTCATCGAGTTACATGTTAATCGCTCATCAACGAATGTAATATATATACATGAGCAAAGATAAGTCAAATTATAGAAAAGAGATTTGACACAGTTCATTTTTTATCACCTGTGTATATTGTGTTCAGGGACGAAGGCATGACTTTTAAATTGGAGCGAAAAAATTCTAACAATATGCTGAACTACATATAAAAACTGCAAAAAAATGTTGGGAAAGGCAAATTTTATCAAAAATTTCGAACTACATATAAAATTTATTATATCTAATAAAAAATTTAAAAATCTTAGGGGCAGTCGCATCCCGCCCTCTGTCTTCATCCTTAATTGCGCTAGCCCTCTGCTCTATCACCAACTGAGTAACATCATGTTCTAGAGGCTCGATAATGTGGCATAAACTTCAAACAGCTAAAGAGTGTTTCCCCTAATTGACGTCAGGGCGGGTTGGAATCCAAGCAGATTGAACACAGTAGCAGCCCACTGAGTTTTGGACATATTGTATTTCGCACCCCACGTTTCCCTTAGTAGGTAGTCCAAGAAGACATCCTACGTCCTCTAGAGTAATGGTCGCCTCACCGCTACGTAGGTGAAACGTATGGGTCTCTGGGCGCCATCTCTCTACTAAGGAAGTCACTAGAGCGTGATGTACCTTGATATGTCCTGCCCTACAGCATCCCCCAAAACCTAATTGGTCTATTAGGTTAATTAAGGCAGAGTTTGTTTCTCTGTTATCATAAAACTGACTATCGCTTCTAATACATTTTAAAGGGGTGTTTAGTTACTCCTCATCGTGCCATATTCCTAACGAACTATAGTATGGCTATTTGGTTAAAACACTCCTATCTAAAGGATCTGGATGAAGATGAGCATGTGTAGACATCTATACAAAAAAAAATAGACATAGATTTTATCAGAAAAAACACATGTTAAATTAACATAAATTCTATAAATATAAGATCAATTTAAGATAATTAGAAAAATTCATCAAATTCCCAAAACACCAAATTACACAAATATATCACAATTTACCAAATTTCCAAATTTAACAAATTCACCAAATTACATAAATTCCCAAATTCACATTTATTTATAAACTAAATTCTCCAAATTTAACAACTTCGCCAAATTCACCAAATTCCAATTAAACAAATATTCACAATAATTTATATTTAAATTTTCCCCAAAATTAAAGGTTTATACCTTTGAAATTGAGAGAGAGGGTAAGCAGGTGGTGATTGATTGTGGTTATGAAAGGCGGCTGCGGCGGCGGGAGAAGCAGGCGGCTCTTAGGTTGGGAGGGTTTTTTTTTTTTTGTGAATCGCGAGAAGAGAGAAATAAGAGGTTGTTGTTTGATTTAGGGCAAACTGAGAACGGAATTGCCACTTCCATCATGGGGAGAATGGAAGTGCCAATTTCGTTCTCGACTAACGTGGCGAGTCGCGTCTGGAATGTGCCACGTCAGCCCAGAACGAAATTGACACTTCCGTTCTACCCCAAGACGGAAGTGGCAATTCCGTTATGGAGATAAATGTTGGTCCAAAAAAAAAAAGACTGTCATAATTGTCTCTTTATGTCAAATCATGGTCAGTCCAATGCAATGCCCATGATTTTTTGTCATAGAAATGACTCATAAACACATCGGATAGGGAAAAATTCGCTATAGGACGGCCTTTGTGGGTACCTGTGAGAAATGAAGGCCTGCGAAACCTACCCAACGGGTGGATCCTGTCTAAAATTATATGAGAGGAGTGTGTCGGCCCATGCCAGACTTTCCAATCGGATAGGGGTATTCTTCGATACTATTTTGACTTATGGAATCCAAAATGCCTCATATTAGTGAGACAACCATAATGGGCTCTCAAAATTCTATTTTTTTGCCCTTGTGGTTTTCATGGTTCTTCCATCAGGGCAGAATATGCTTTAGAAACCTTGGAAAAGATGGCTACGATGTTCATTGCCATTGAAGTGGTCTGATCTTGCATCACGTGCAGGCTGTCAATTGAATCCATTTGGGTTCAAAATATTGGTATGAACACGGACTTACCAAATGAGAACCCAAGTTGAGTTCTTATTGCGTTGGATCTAAGTATTTTCAATTAGACTCTGAACTCAGCCATGTTGGGTCTCAAATCTTATATTAAAATTGTAAATCTTAATTGTCTTTGAGTCTTTGAATCTACACAATTAGTATAGTTTAGACTTACTACTCTTGGATCTTATATTTATTTGGATTCAGGTTCATTTGAGTCCCCTACCCAATCTTGACTTGGATATAAAAATATATATTTAGACTCATATCGGATCTAATGAGTCTGAGTCTTTGAGTCTCATTGACATGCCTAATCATGTAATTCTAGTGCCCAAAATAACCTTCTATAAGCAATATAGGAAAATTATTACTGCCTTCGTCATAAAATATTTGTTACATTTAGAATTTTCATCGAGATTAAAAAAGTGATTGATTGAAAAACAATTTGTTTGAAAAAATAACTTAAAAATGTCTTTAATTAATTATTGGAAATTTAATTAAGTAATTAGTTAGTGATAAAATTTAAAAATTATAATAAATATGTATTAGTTTTTTAAATTATAATAAATATTTTGGAACATAAAACTCATTATGTTTTTAGAAAGACGAGCCTTTGTTCTATTTATTTATATCACATTTGTCACAGAGAATAATACAATGATAAAACCATATAGAATAATACAATGATAAAACCATATAGAATAATACCTAGAGAAAACTGCTATTAGTAGCCATAATTTATTTACGTTTTTCAATTAATATACTTATCTTTTTATTATACTATTTATAACTGCATCTATTTACGGGCCACTATAAATGTCTAATTAGTGAATCCCAGTCACTTTTTTCGATCGAAAAAATAACGTGCGACTTTGCATACGTCTTCCCAGGAGTGAAGGGAAAAATTGTCAATTAACCATCTTCATCATCAACCCACCCCAGCCCCCTTCCCCTGCGAATTCCATCCCCACCCTTTCTTCTTCCCCGACTGCCCCACCACTACTCCACCCCACCTACCTTTCTTCTTCTTCAACCAATGAAACCCCCCCAACAGCCCACACAACCTCTCTTACACTTAAAAAATTAATTATAGTGGAGATTATCCAATTCTGGAAGGTTCAACATTCTTCATGATTTCCCACACATTCCAAATGTGTAGAAAGATTACAAGTTGAACAAACATAAGCCCAACAATTCTTTCCAATCGAAACCTTACAAGCATTACAGACCGCTAAATCTTCTTCCTCCACCGCCGGTGCCGCTTTCTCCGGAAACCCATCAAACAACAAAAACAAAGGATGTTCATGATGTTTTGGGACGGATATGACGTGGCAAGTCAATACAAGAATCATGGAGGATGAAATGGCAGGTGGGTTTTGTGTAAATATAGGCTGACCCGTCGGAAAGTTGTAAATTAAGGTAGAGTGTGGCGGCGGCGCAATGGTTGTTACTATTTGTGGGCAGTCGGGGAAGAAGAAATGGTGGGGGGAATTCGCGGGGTGGGGGAGGTTGAGGGATTGGAGTGGGGTGGATTTTCATTGGTTAAAGAAGAAGAAAGGTAGGTGGGGTGGAGTAGTGGTAGGGCTGCAGATGAAGGGTGGTGGGGCAGTTGGGGAAGAAGAAGGGGTGGGGGCTGGAGAGGGTTTGGGGTGGGTTGATGATGAAGATGGTTAATTGACATTTTTGCCCTTCACTCCGGGAGAATGTGGAGTCACATGTTATTTTTTTACCGGAAAAATGACCGGATTCACTAATTGAACATTTATAGTGCCCCGTAAATAGATGCGGTTATTAGTAGTCTAATAAAAAGATAAGTTTATTAATTAAAAAACGTAAATAGATTATAGATACTAATAGCAGTTTTCTCTAATACCTAGGTTTCCTATATCTGGTTTTTGGTCTTTTGTCCCATCTTGTTTGCCATCTCCTGTCTTATTATCAACTAGTTATATGTGTCAGTTTCTTTTAAGAAAACAATGTATAACCTCAAAGATAATAGTATAATTCTAAAAAAAAAATGGGTGACACATGATAAATATTTATAAATGAGACGGATAATGAAAATGATTTAATCCCGAGCTCTGGGTCCCAACAGGTGTATCAAGTCTTCTTCAATAATCTTTGCATATTAAAGTTCCTACATTATATGGACTCGGAATGTGTAAAGAAAATAGTTTAAACTGCCCAGTAAGTAATAGCTGCTTCTGTTACAACTTCTCTATACAGACCGAAAGAAATGAAGTTTCGCATTAACAGCATATCGAACAATTTGATTAGAGTCGGAACACTTGGGACTCGTCATGATTTTCTAGTTACCACTGCATTACAAAAAAAAGACGGAGACTTGCTGTGTTTCCAGCCAAGCCTCTATTTGCTATATAAGCTTTTCACCTGAGGATTATCCGAATCTGATCACTCAGCCAGAGCCAAGGTATGAATTATCCGTGTCTGTCCGCGCAAGCTACTGGGAAAAAGGATTTACACTTCAAATGGCTCGGATTTGTCCACTGTAGCCATAGTGCTTCAGGAGCCCTTCGTTTTGCCTCCAGTTTTCTTTCACCTTCACTTCAACCTGTTCGATTTTTTTAAACTCTGTTAAGGATAATACGTATTCCCGCTACAGCCATTGGGCTGCCATATCTATTGAGACGTTTAAGAGATGCCCTTTTTCCTCGTACTTTTCGGAGAGGAAAAGAAGCATAATGGAATTTTGCATCATTAAAAACCTGTTGATAGTTGCAAAGTAAAACCAGGTATCTCTTGGTACCTCGAGAAAAACTTTTTTCTGCAAGAAATCTTCAATATCAAGCCGTGCAGCGGTTGCAAGCGTCTTCAAAGCTTTTCCTTCCTGGACGATTAATAATACATCAGGGTAAACAAGTGCAAACATCAGGATAAAAGCACATATATGTTTATAAAGCAGAAAGCAATCGTAACCATATTACCTTTCCAATGAGGATGATTTTCTGTGAATTTTTCTCCACAATAACTTCGACTTGAATAAAATCTTTTGCATCCGGTCTAGTTTTGTAACTAACGACATTAACCTGTCGAGTATAGGGTAGTATGGTTTAACCAACAAAAAGCACAAAAGAAAGATAAATATTTATTTAAAGGAAAATTCGAAATATTATAAAGAAAAATCCCGAAAGAAAAAGAATTTGACAAGGTTATATCTAGCAACTAAAAGATCTCAAGAATTGACAAATATCATTCAGCAATAAAAAGTTCGTTGCGGAAAGTTCACCTGACATGCATAAGGAACTTCGTTGCGGAATTGCATAAAGATCTTCTCCCTGACAATTTCAGCAATAAAAAATCTTTCAGGATGCTCACTAGCAATGTCCTGAGAAACGCAGCACAGAGAACCCTGAGGTCAAATGCTGTTCATTTCCTACGATTAACTTGAAAGCAAGTTTTAAAAATGCTTCATCAACATTAGTATCTAGATACGAGGTATAAAGTCACTAGGAACATCATCAAAATCGTGCAAACAGGATAGCATGCAAGGGGTTCAGTGATTAAATTATTAAGTTACAGAACAACTGAAATGTAGCTAAAAAAGAGTGGCGAAAGGATTTGATGAACTTGAGAACCATTAGAAGAACTTTGTGCCCTCATGTAAGGTTCGTGAACTTGACATTGATAAGGTATGAGATCTAAGTCGAGTTAATATTCTCCCCACTTTCACTTTTTATTTTTACTTCTTACTCCAATTATATAAACAAGGATAATATTACAACACTCACGAACATTCAAATAATAGGTAAGAATCAGAAGTCGACAAAGAATCTGTTCTCCGTGCTTTAGAAGAAAGCAAACCCCAATCAAAGAATCAAATAAAATCATTAAAAACCTTAGGATAGTAGGCAGGGCCAAAGGGAAGTTTCGATAATATCCAGTCCTTCACATCATCCACACCATGCCCATACTTGGCACTGACAGGTATGACTTCATCAGCCCCAGTAAATTTCTCATACCACTGCAAGAACATGACGTTTGCCTCAGATAGATGAAGGAACAGAAGAATTCTTTAAAAATGGTGGAAAATAGATTTAAGTTTTCAGCTTACAAAAGCGCAGAAAAGAAGATAAAATTATTTGCTGATGAAAACAATCATTCTTATTGTACCAGTGGCAAGAAAATCATGAAAGCCCGAGACATAATCTATTATTTAGCTTCAAGACCCATACGTTTTAGCACTTTGACCCATAAATGCACTTTTGGACTACCTTTTGCCACCATTTCTTGGAACTAAAAGCTAAGATGGCCATCATGGTTTCAGAAAATATTAAGATCGCCCTGATGTAAATAATCATGTTCTACTTGGGACCAGTTAATATCCTCTTGTATCTGACTACCTAAAGAGAGATGTGGTTAAACTGGAAACACTTCAAGGTCATATATGGAACTTTGGCATTGTTCTCTCTTTCTATCTGTCTCATTCTCGCAGGTTACATGTAAGTAACGAAGATGATAAGGTATATCGACCTCAAGCTTCTTTGCAATTTCGCCAGGTTTGATCAGATCCTTCTTGTTTAGGACAAGTAGAATAGGAAGTTTTTCTTTGAGGTTGCCGATGCCCTCTTCCAGAACTTCATCAATCTGCAGCCCAGGAAAGGAAGAGTTAGACAAGAAAACATACATTTTCCTGACATTTTGTAATTAACAAAATACCTGTTGTGGCGCCTTACATGCATCAACCACCACCAGAACACAGTCTGCATTAACAGCAGCACTTCGCACATTGTTCATCATCATGGAGTCCAACTTATGCATTTTCTTCTCAATAACACCAGGCGTGTCATAAAGTATCATCTGCAAATGAGATGAAAACTTTGAGCATCAAGAAAATATAATCTCCTTTGCATGTACATAGAAATACATGGAACATCACATCACTACATCTTGAAACAAATTATCCTTCTTACAGCTTAATGAATGCAATAATAGCATCAAACTCAAGATGTAGTCAGAAAATGGCAGGATAAGTTTCTCAGCTGTCGTTAGCTTAGGAAAGAAAGTACATAAGAACAGTCTCCCCAGTCAACCATTGATGAGAGGCAGTAAAGCTAGAAGAAATCTGTATTATCAGCTTATACACTGAAACTGCGCTAGTTTCTTAAAACCGGACTGCGAAGATACATTTTGAGACAAAATCTAAGGTGAATTGATGTAAAGGTAATGCAATCAGTAATTTCATCGTATATTTAAAATTGCATATGGTTCACACAAGGAGAGGTTTGCATATTGAATGGGTTACATTTTCTCAAACGCAAACACGTACCGCACATACCTGGACCATTGTCAAACATAATACTCATTGCAATAGCATTACACGAGCATATTTTTTAGCCTCTCGTATTGAAAGTTATGGAAAAAGCAACCTTTGGGGTAAATCGTTGATTCATCACTAACAGGGGGGAAAAACTCCAAATGGGATCGATATTCTGACATGAAATAGTTACATACATTAGAAATCTACCATTGATTGGTGCTTTCATTTCATTAGTTGAAATAACTCCGACTATTTGGAAGGATTGAAGCTAGTTTTGGTACTCCCTTTTGTATAAGACGTCTTCCTATAAGATTCGAATTTTCCATCTCAAGTATTCCAAGTGTTTTCGAAGAGAGAAATTGAATGATCATTTAGATGTCATTTCTTCCTCATTAGGAATAAAGCTAAAAACAGAAAGGAGATTCTAAACATTGACAAAATCTCAAACCTGATAGTCTTCACTAGAACATATACCAAGAATTCGATGCCTAGTAGTTTGAGGCTTATCAGTAACAATGGACAGCTTCTGCCCAATCATTTGATTCGAAAGCGTACTCTTTCCCACATTTGGCTTACCAAGAACAGCTACATACCCTGCATTTTTCATCTCAGAACACACAACAATAACTTAATCCATTAAGTCTCTAATAATTGGGGTATGAGCAGCGAATGAATAGGAGACATAATGTAAACATCAAGGCTATTCAAGATTCCGCCCAAGTACCAGTTGGACCAGCGACGAGGGCCCAAACAAAACGATTCCGAGAAGAACTTAATAGTTTTGTCCAAAGAGTCCAAGAACAAGAAAAGCACGTGTTCCTTAAAGAGAGTGAGTCGAAGCTGGTTACACTCATCAAAGTGGACACAAACATGGACCGACTTGGCGGAATGGAGAACGTGGGTTAAAACGTGGTCTAAACGTCCAACCACGATCTAGGTCATTATTTCCCGCATTATGTTTAGTTGCTTTATTTTAGGCAGTTTAATAAAGTAGTTATTTAGTAGTTTTATTATTTTGTATTTCAGTTCAAGTAGGATTAGACTTTGACTTGGACTCGAAAACTATGTCGTATTTCAGTTCAAGCAGGATTATACCTTAACTTTAAACTATGTCGTATTTCAGTTCAAGCAGGATTATACCTTATCTTGAACTTTAAACTATGTCGTATTTCAATTCAAATAGGACTAGGAAACTTAGGCCGAAATCTCCCTATAAAAGGAGCATTCGGCATCCTTTGTTATTGACCAATTCATTTATATAAAACGAGAGCTTTTGCTTTCATCTTGAGTTCTTGAAAGGACTTATTCGAACTTATCAAGGATTTCCTTGTGGCGTTCTATTTGACTTATCAAACGAATTATTCACCTTCGTTTGTGGCGTCTTCCTTATGCCGAGGTTGCTAATCACAGGTTGATTAGAGGTCGAGGTTTCCACCCATCATAAGTCGATTATACCATTTACTCCCTCTGATTCAAAATATAAAATATAAGTCTGGAGTTATTTTTTATTACAAAATAAAAGTATTTTTATAAGAATTATGTGTTTGTTGGCTAATTTATCCTTACATTATTTTCTCCTATATTCAATTTGGTAAAAAACTGTAGTTCTCATGTAACTATTTGTTAATTTCTTTGTTCTTTGAAGCAGTAACTAGGTGTACTATAGTCATCCAGATAATATCCTAATTTGTGTGAAAATTTCTAAAAAGACTTGCATTTAAAATTGGAGGGACTAAGGAGTATTTTTTTTTTTCAAGTTGTCATGCAATCAAAATTCACGTCATTGAGTACTTAAAAGTAAGACAGTCAAACTCACGAGTTGCTAGTACGATCGTATGATTCTACGAGTTTTAAGGGACCTTACGTGTTATATCACACGTAGGATCGGTAATCAAGTAGGATCGGGGTAAACTTGTGGGACTACGAGTCAACTTCGAATTAACTATTTTCTCTACCGGGTCGAATTTTAGCTCAACCCGACCCGAATGTTTAAAAAAAAATCATTTTAGATATAAAAAAATTCTCTGTTCAACTCCGTGGCTTATTCAATCTTCTCAACCCTCTCCAATTTCCAACTGGCAACCAATTTCTTGTCTTCCTCGATCGATACCAATTTTCTTTTTGCCTCTATTTTTTTTTGTCTCCGAGCTCTTCCTATGCTATTCCCTAGAACAACGAAAAGGTAATTCGTAACATAAACTCTAATTTGATAAATTAAGTTATTTAGTCAAATAATCAATGTTATTGAATTTAAATTGCTCCAATTGGCCGATGGCCGAGTAGATTTTTTTTCTATTTTTTCCGATAAAAATTTTGATAGTAGAAATTAAGTTCATAATTCTGAGACACGGAACATAATATCATTTTTCTATGGCTCTTTCATGTGATGAATATTTGTTTAATATTAGAAAATATCATAAGATTCTAAAATTTTCAGATTTAATCTAGAAGAATTAGGAGAGTACTAAATTAATTAATATTTTTAAAATTAAGTAGGATCTACGATTCTACGATCCTTCTACACCATTCTAATCATACGTAGAAACTCGAGTTTGACTGTTTTGCTTAAAAGGAAAACATTACCCAAACTTGGGATTCCCTCTCTCAAATATCAAAAGACAAAACAATACTCCATCAATTGTATAGTATAACATGTAGTGGAAATTAAGGAAGTAAACTTTGCTAGTTAAAATATCAATATTACTCTCTTAAATATGACTTGTATACCACTAATTCTATTTAAGAAAGTAATATGATATTTTGATAAAAAAAAAACACTTTATTCTTTACTTTCTTAATTTTCGCTACATGCCCTAAAACTTATATTATAGAATGTCCTAAAGACGTATTATGGAATGGAAGTAGTAGAAAGGAAAAGAGATGCAATGATATATGAACTGCCATACATTCTAGACCCATTGCAAATGGAATAGAGAAACAACACCGTGACAACTTATTTTAAGAAGCTAATAATATGTCCATCAATAAGGGCTGTCTTGTTAGGTACTAAATTTATTTTCTGGACCTATACATCGCCTGATGCAGCAGAATAACATGTAACAAACCAGACAAAACTGAATATTTACAAGATAGTTTGATCTCTTGCTTACTTTAATTCTGTGACTTGTCGTAAATAGGAACTCATCGCTCTGATGCATGGTTCCCCTCGGGAGCACTAGAGGAATTTGGGGAAGACGACCCCCTTTCAGTTCGGAGGTATGACCATGCTAAGACAGTAGCACCGACTGTAAAAGCTCCAGCAATTGACCCCCAAATCAACCTCTGCCTTCTCTTGCTTCTTTGCCTAAGACGCCTTGCTGCCTCAGCACAAAAGGCGAACACCACAATCAAGAAAATGAAAACAGACATTGTGGAAGTTCTACAGAGAGGATAGAAGAACTGTGTTTGCAGATGATAATTTGAAGCACAAATTGCTCAAGTTGGGACATCCTTCTCTGTTCAGTGTTCACAAGAAAAACCGGTTTTGGTTCCAATTTTTTTTAAGAAAGCTAGGTGTCCCAAGTTATTTTAACAATATAGTGGTTTTGCAAGTTTCAAAAGGAAAAACCAAAAGAAGGATCAAATTATTGCTTCCAGATATGATCCCATGATCTAAAAGCTTATTTTTTCCTATAATCACCAGCATTAAAAGGAATAGGATACTCGATCTTACGTTTAGAACATTTCCAAAATTAAAGGCTTGTGGTCGGCAACATTTCAATAGACATATAGAGCTCAAATCAGACAGGCCTTTAAACTACTTTTCCAGAATCAAATCTCCTCTGTCATTTGTTCTGGACTTAATTAAATGAAGTGCCTATTCATTGCCAGCTTGAACCCAAAACCTCCACCCCTATATCTTCTCCTCAGGCATATAGCAAGAAAGTATTGTAAACTTGAAGACAAAAATTTGAATCATAGACCTAAAGGTAATCCATAAAAGTCATTCCATCGAAACCCAAAACTTATCTGCTTAAGAGTTTGTCCATCTTTAGTAAATCATTTTTCCACCAACTGTTATTCTTCCCATTTCCAAACAGTCCTTTATGCACATCTGTTTTGAACCTAGCAAATCAGTAGATTACCCTTTCTAGCCAGTCACATGTAATAACACAGTGGACGTAACTAGATCTATTTTTTTGGGTCTATTCTGTCATGGACCAGGTCCATTGGACCATACGGTTCAGATTTGGCCACATCACTGCATTTTCTTCTCTCTCCTCATTCTGCAGGGATGTGGCTAAATCTGAACCACATGGACCCGGTCCATATCAGATATTTCCATTTTTTTGGGGTACTGATTGTATTTCTGCCCAAAAACAGAAAAAGAACCTCGAACACAAGGGAAAAGTTTCTTGATTGGTAAGGGCCAGGGGTAAATATACTTTAAAAGAAAAAAGGTAATAAAGGAATCTGACACACACAAACCACATATAAATTTCTTCACATTTGGCAAAGACAGAAAAGAGCCATGAAAATAAGGGACTTGCTTCTAGATAGTGGAAAGATCTTTAAGCAATTTAGACTAAATACTCTTAACTGTGGGGAGAGAGAGAGAGAGAGAGCAGGAAAAAGATAACTAAGGTACCAAACATATATAGCGATAATTTATAGAAGTAAGAATATTTGCATATTAGAAGGTATATGAAAGGTTGAAATCTTGACAAACAATGATCTTGCTACATTGCCATTTATATACTCCCCGTCCCAAATTGAATGTACACATTTGACTTCCATAAGAATTAAGAAGAGTAGTTTGACCATAGACAAGTTATCATAATATCCTCAAATATAGGACTCAAATGTAGTGGAGCTGACATTCCTTAAATATAGGAGGTTAGTAATGGGACTTCAGAGAGAAAATATATCCTTCTTAAGAAAGTGGACATTCATTTTGGGACAAACTAAAATAGCAAGTGGGCATTCAATTTGGGACGGAGAGAGTAATCTTTTTTTCTTCTTCAATGCTTTCCGTTTAATCCTCTTCTATGATTTCCTTTATGCAATAGACACTGAAAATACTAACATGAGCAGAGAAATAGTTTAAGAATACAATTGCTCCATCTGCTACCCAAAATAATGATATCCTGTTTGTTTGTTTTTTTTAAAATAATTAAACACATAGTTTCAAAGGTGTGTTGTAAGTCGATGAAATTTCCTTGTAGTCAAATTTCCTCTCTCTCTCTCTCTCTCTCTCTGTGGTATTTACTTTAACCTGCTTTTCATTATTAGCAAGTAGCAACAATCCTCAAAGTTATACCAAGTGGGGACATGCAGAAAACACACTAAAATATGCCATAAAGTTATAGGAGCAAAACTGATCAGGAAGTCAATAATATATAACAAATAAATTAATAGAAAGGCTAAGAATATAAGATAACCAAGAGCATATACTTTTAACCAATACTATAATAATAACAATAAAATATTAATAATAACAACCACAACAACAAAAGAATAATACCTTCCCAGGCATCATAAAATTCAACCATTGGTGTGGACACATTAGCAGATCTTTCTGGTCCATAATTATTTTCACTGTCAGCATTGCTCTTGATACTATTTGATTCCTGGGGATCAGAGAAATCATCAGCCTCCCCATTTTGTTGCATATTAAATGTGACCAACTTTACAACACCATTTTGCATAGTTGAACATTTCTGCAAGTCAATTGTTCTAAGTTCATCATTGAAGACGCCATTCGCATGTTCTTCCGTTACAGGACTTAGAACAGTGAGAGCAACAACCCTCTTTGAAGATTCAACAACATCTGTGTGAGCAAAACTCACATTCTTGGCTGCAGAATCTACCTCTTTCTCTGAATATTTTGTATTCTCGTTCTCCTTCTCATTTAGAGCTCGATTGCAAACAGCAACATCATCCTGAGAGAAACTTTTGAGAAGTCTTGGACCCCTCCGCTTGTGATTGATGATGTAAGGTGATGGAGTAAATGAAGAAGGTGAATCAGGAAGGGGGGTTAGCTTGGGAGTTGCATAGAGTGCACGCGATATCTGAATCCAATGGCGTTGTCTGTCTTCGTTTGCGGTTGAAGTAACATCTCTACCACTGGTCTTTACGTTATGGACACTAATAAACTTTTCAATCTTAGGATTAGAAGCTTTAGTACTCCTGTCAGACCTTCCATTTGGAGTACTGATAGTCCTTGCAGTTTTGAATCAGGACCACTCTTCCCCGCTGCCATAGCTTTTGAAGCTCCTGGTTCTATCAATCTATCCAAAGCTATTGCTGTAAATGTAGGCATGATTCTACAATATCAGCAGCCTGCCCAACCAACCATAGTCTCTTTAATTTACAAATCAAAAAGCAAATTCATTTGCAAAATAAATGTAATGATTAACCAGAGCTAAGAAGTATAAGATAAACCTATATAAGATCGAAATACAAATTTGAACAGAATACAAACCTATATGAGATCGAAATACAAATTTGAACAACATAGAACCTTATCGAACCAATAACAACACTAAGTTTGGGAGGCATCCATTCAGATGCTTGCACAAGGCAAACACCAAGAGGGCAACAGGGTGAGCTGTGTGGAGAAGAATTCAAAGCTTTTCTATGTATTTTGGCAATAGTTTAGTATTTTTACTACCAACTGTAGAATGTTTTTTAAGTTACTTCCTTTTTAAGCTTAAAGCAAAGAAACAATCAAACACCGCTGGATTATTCCTAAAAGTAACTCTGCATAAAAGATTGTTTTTTTTCACTGCTTTTAAAATACATAATCTCCACCGTTAGTCTGTACCTCAAGTATCAACAAAGCATATAAACACCAATAAAAAGCTTTGAAAGCTATGGCATTGAGATCATTAGTTGTTCAGAACTTTCACAAGCTAGATTCGCGCTTCCTCTAGCTTTCCGCTAAGCACACCTATGCATCTTTTCTTTCAAAATAAGATTTCCATCACTATAGCCAACTACGGGCAGAAGTGAAAATCCGAAAGAATTAGAAGAAACATAAACTACAAGCCTCTCCGATGTAAGAAACACAAAAATAGATGAGCCAAGTCAATCAACACGCGAAAACACACAAGTAAAGCTATTCATCAGCACCAAAAGTCACATTATAAACAAAATATATAATAATAACAAACAAACCATAACAAAACCAAAAAATCAAAACTACCTCCGAGCCTGCACGCGGATATATAAAATTATAATTATACAAACACAGAGAAGGAAAGGGAAAATTGATTACTGGAGGAAGATGAAAGAGGAACCCTAGGCCAAGCAGCTGCGGAGGCAGGAACCGAGAAAACAGTAGTATCACTTAGTTTCAAATAAGTGTTTACAGGACTACACTGCAAAGAGAAGGTGAGATTTTCATGAAGCCTAACAGTAAACATTAGCAAAGTTTAGACAATATACCTAAAAGATGAATACCAGTAAGGTCGATAACTATAAAACTTCTGGAGCGGCCAACCAATGCTTTAGCGTGAGCAGCTCCATGTCAACTTCTATCGAGGCATTTAAGCAACTTCAACTTATCTAATTCTACTTCTTTGAAATACTGGAAAAAAGTTAAATCACGAATAGCACGAAAAATTGTCAGCAAAGCTCTTGTATACTTCCCAAAGTTAGTCTTTCATATTCCTCAGTCTCAAGTTTATCATTAGGTCTAGCTACGGTGACCCAACTACTCCCTTCTCCCTTGGCTATTCCCTTTTTCTTCATTATGCTCCTCAACTCATCAACATTATCCCATATTTGCATGGCAGCATAAAAGTTGGAAAGAGCTATGTAATTCCCGGGGTTGTTTGGCTCCAACTCAAGAAGCTTCTTTGCAGCAAATTCACCTCGAATGCCATCTTGGTTGATTCTGCAAGCATTCACTAGAGTAGACCATACTGCAATGGATGGCTCGGTACCCCTGTCTACCATCTGATGGTAATGACTCCATACTTCTTCAATATTACCAGCTCGGCCTAGCATATCTATCAAACTGGCGTAATGCTCTGGACCTAGTTCTAAACCATATCTATCCTGAACCATGAAAAAGCATTCTCTCCCCTGTTCCACTAGGCCAGAATGTCCACAAGCAGATAAAACAGCGAGGAACGTCACAGCATTTGGCAATATCTTGTTTTCCTTCTCTCCATCCGCTTGGAAAAGTTCAAGAGCTTCAACTCCATAACCGTGACTTCCATGTGCGTCTATCATGCTTGTCCAAGAAACAACATATTTTCTGTAGATTCGTTCAAAAACAAGACATGCAGCCCTTAATCTTCCACACTTGGCATACATATCTAATAATGTATTACATTACTGTGTGTCATTAGTGAAACCTTGACGTAAGACCACTCCGTGTATCTGCTTCCCCGTCCACGTATATGAATTCTCAGAGCAAGCAGCAAGAGCACTGGTAAGTGCAATGACATTAGGTCTGATTTCATTCAAAAGTGAGATAGCTACATCATATATTTTATTACGAACACAACAAGATATTAGAGAATTGTAAATAACATCATCTTTTTTCCAACTCAAAGTTCGATAAATTTTCATTGCTTCATCAATCTGCTCTAAGTTGGAGTAGAAATCAATTAAAGCAGTACTTAAAACTACCAAATCACGGCCCATCGCAAGAATCAAACCATGAATTTGCTTTCCCTGTTGATAGGCTTTCAAAGATGTACATGCTTTAAGCACAGAGCACAAGGTGAACTCGTTGAACTGTACTCTTTCCCTCTGCATATTGTAAAATAAATCCATGGCTTTTAGTGGAAGGCCATGGTATAAATACCTTGAAAGCATAGTGTTCCATGCAACCAAATCCCTGTAACTCATCTCATCAAATAAACAAACCGAGATCCTCAATTGCCCAAATTTGGAGTACATGTCGATCAGGCCTGTTTTGGTTACTACCTCCGCATCCAAACCTAATTTTGTCATTAAGGCATGCACCTGAAGACCAGGGGTTGGGTCTAGAAGAGCCGAGCAAGCTCTCAAGAGAGGAGTGAAGGTATATGAAGTTAAATCAGAGCGAATGTGGTGCATGTGAAGGAAGAGATTCCATGTTGAAATAGCATCCCCATCACGTATATACAAGTTGAGGGTAGAGTTGAGAGAGGATATATCTCTTTGGGAAATATCATCGAACATGTGGGCTCTGATATGAAGATTGACATATGGGCTTAAGTATATAACTCTATTAGAAGAATAATTTTGAAGACTTCGAGAGAAATGATGAAAGAAATGTCTGAATTTGAACATTTATGGTGCTGAAAACGGTCCTATTTAAAAGAACGGTTATTGTAGTATATCAAAGTATACCTACTGCAATCACACCAAAAACAACTTTAGACGACTGGTGAATTTTTACTTCTCTAGCCTCTTCATTTAGTCCTCAAATCTGTAAAAGAAATCAATAAAAACTGAAAACCAAGTCTAGGAAATTATTTAGAGCAGCAAGAACATGCAATATGCTCCCTGAGCTAATTCATTTGAGCTCTGAAACAGAAACAACAATGAAAAATCAACTAGATACCTTTCCCAGCCATTGAATACACAGTTTAGAACTCGAAAACACCCAAACTCGACAAAGATGCTCCGTTTCTCCAGCTAGACATTCAAGATAAACCGAGACAAGAATATCTTGGCCGTCCCCAATCTTTACCTGCTTGCAACATAAACCTCCATTGAAATTTCACACGCAAAGGCAAGGATTGTCTATTAGGTCCTAGCAAGTAGCAAGAGAATCAAAATTGCATTACAACTTAGTACTAATCAAACTTATCGAACCTTGTGCAAAACTCACAGATAAATCGAATCAAATTTGCAACTTTTTTACTTCCTTTTCTTTAACTTTGCTTTCTTAAAAGAGAAAAGCACTACTTATACCCATTAACTATCTTTGAAAAGCAAGTTATGACCCTTAATTTTTATAGGTGCCAAAATTGCACCTGATAATTTACGATGTGCTATTTGTAGACAAAATAGGCGGAATCCGACGAGAGGGGGCGGCGTTCCACATGTGCGGCTCGCACATACGAAATATCAAGGGTAAATTTTGTCCAACCAAATTTTTAATTAAAAAAAAACACCCTAACCTAATGGAAGAATCAATAAGAAAAAATCCCAAATTAAACAAATCCCACCCACCCACCGACTCCCTCGTCATCATCGTCCTTGTAGCACATTACAGCTCCGTTTCAAATCCAAAAGGGGCAAACTTTCTTGACAAATCATCTAAACAACAATTGAATTTCACAACACATTCTTTACCTTCCAAGCTAGCAAGAGTAAAAAAATATTGCAATTTATCACTATAATGCAAAAAGGGGCAAACTTTCCTAACAAATCCCTCAAAAAGCAAATAAATTTTACAGCATTAGTATTTACCTTCCAATCTAGCAATAGCAAGAAAGTTTCAAGACCCAAAACAATTTCAGGATCAGGAGGAGACTACTGATGGGTGTCTTTAAAGGAAGACAATGAGGCAATAGAAGTATGAGTAACGAAGTCTTCATCGGAAGACGGCGGTGCATGTCGCGGTTGTGTCGGCGGTGCTGTTGTGGAATCAGAGCAATGTCCGGGCTCCGACCGTGATAACATATTATTTTTTTTCCAAAAATCAATCTTTTTGGGGTTTTTTTTATTGGAAGAACTTCAATTCACCGATTATCAAGAGAAAGCCGCTCCTTTCTCTAGCCCCAAATGGCAAGCCCAAGTAACTCGAGTCGATCCTGATAGAATCTGAAGAAGAAGAAATTGGTGGTTTGAGGATTTGTTGTTTGATTAATTTAAATTGGTGGTTTGAGGGTGTTTTTTTAAGTTGCTGATTTGGAGATTGAGAGGGTGGAGATCGGTGAAAAAATGGAGGCGCGGTGGTGGTGGTGGTGGTGTTCATACAGCAAAGAAAAAGATGAAGAAAAGCGAAAGCACCAAAACAAAATTTCTCCCAACACAAACTATTATTCTTTTTCTTTTTTTCCTTTTTTCATTTTTTTTTGAAGAAGAAGGATGGAAAAATTGTCATGATGACTATTATACCCTCAAATTTGTGTATGTGCGGGCCGCACGTGTGGAACGCCGCCCCCTCTCGTCAGATTCCGCCCATTTTGTTTACAAATAGCACATCATAAATTATCAAGTGCAATTTTGGCACCTATAAAAATTAACATGGGCACTATAGGGGCACCCCATGTTTTGGTAGTACACCCCGCCCCCCTCCTCATTTTAATTTTTTTTCTCTCTCCTACCCAAAAAAATCTCCCAATTCACCCTGCCTGCCAGCCCGTCGAAAAATTGTCACCGCCGGAAGCAATTTTCCAGCAATTTTTTTAGGGCATGTGGCCAAAATTTTTGTTTTTTCCAGAAAATTTTGAACGATTATCACTTACGGTATTTAGGTATTATCACTTACGGTATGTAACCCATCAAAATTTCAAAAAAAAATCACAAGTTTATAATATTTAGAATTTTCTGGAAAAAAAAATTTGGCTCAGCACGCGGCCTGCCACGTCACCGCCTGCTGATCTTCATGAATAACATAATAACTTTATTACTTAAGAATTACTACCTCCGTTCCAAAATGTTTGACACATTTGGGATTTTCACCAATATTAAGGAAATGATTAAAAAGCAATTAATACGAAAAAAGGTTTAAAATACACCTCAATTATTGACTGAAAAAGGATATTATTAGTGGTTAGTTGAGAAATTAATTAGGGGTACGACTGAAAAAAAATAATAATAAAGATGCATTGATTTATGAAAAATGGCAAATAATTTGGTATCTAAAAAAGTGAAACGATGCAAACAATTTGGGACATGGGTAGTACCGATCAACCTACTGTATCAGCCATCCTTGATTTCTAGATTCAATAATTATCTAAATTAACTTGAAATAATCATTGGCTTCAAATACATCAACCAACATGCCAGAATTAGGTAAAATTACGGGAAATTTACAACAATTGCCAACTAAATCCCAGAAAAAAAGTATTAAAATAAGAATTAAAATGGAAACGGTGATACTAGGGTTCTTTGATAATTTCTGAAGGAAAAAAAGAGAGGTTAAACTGGGATTAGAATACATACCAGTAGGAGACCGTCGACAATAAGGGTGAGGGTTTAATGGCGGCGGTTCGAGCTCTGCAACAATGGAGGTTCGTTCTTGCGAAGATGCCCTCCCTCGGCGTGGGTAGAAATCCGTTCCACTTGATGGGCCTATAAGTGAATTTATGCAACGCATTGCTATTGCGATTTCATTACCACTAGACAGAGTATAACAAATATGGCTCTGTCACTTTTTTACATGTAGTTACAGAGTATGATTTCAGAGAAAATAAACAAAAAAATAATTTTGTTTATACGCGGGATTCTGTTCCATACTTGTGAATCTACATCTTTAATTGCTATAGTTTGATCTTACTTTATCAGCATTAGATCATTCACGCATACCCATTTCCTTGCATTTCCAAAGCTTAAATGTAATCCTCTAAAGGTTCAAATGTATCTTAATGACACGCTGAAGTCACATTTGCAATGGAAGAAAACTAATTCTATCTGAAACAATACATTATATGATCATAGAGCAAATGGAAATGATAAAAATGATATATACCTTGATAAGGCCACTATTCTTGTCAAGTTCGTACTTCACTTTGCTGCCTTTTCCAATTTCAACCACCTGCTCAATTTTGCCGAATATCTTTGGGTTAGGATATGATTCAATTTTAACATTCCTCCAAGACACTCCATCATGCAACCAGTTATCAGCAAGTTAGCTTGACATGAAATTTCAAAACTATTCATAACAGATATTTCTAACACGCATGGCAAGATAGTTGCCGTTTTCATACTTCCCGAGCATATGTTTGACACAAAAGTACTACAGAATAACAAGTCCAGACAGTCCAAGAGATCCATGCAATGTGAACAAAAGTAATCATCTAATACTAGTCTGTCTATTTATATTTAGGTAAGAATCCAGGGAGAAGGGCCCATGAAAAAACAGAGTTCAAATAACTGATAAGATTCATGAAAATTGGGCAATCAGGTGAGAGATAAAGATAAGAATAAACTTACACAGTTAAAAACTGACGGCGCCCCAGGTCCTGCATGAACACATGGATATGTAGTTTAATTTCAGAAAATATATGAAAGTTAAAATGGAAGCACATTAAGAAAAGAAAAATGTAAATCAGACATATACAAATCAAGGATGCCTAAACTGGATAACTAAGACAATAGGTTCAGAGCAGATGCCGATCGACTCGTCTATATATTACTTGATACGCATTAAGTAGGCTCACTTAAATTTAGTAACAAGACATGCAAACAAAATGAAACAGCATACCAATTTCCAAGTCGTGCCAGGGATGTGCAACAACAGCCCTTCGCGACATAGATGAGAGAATTCTTTCATTGAGGGCAACTCTTTTCCCAGCACCTTCTCCACTTTTGTTGGCCATATTCCACTGAACCAAGAAAGTAGATTAAAAATAAAAAAAACTACGTGCGTACGCATCTTCAGAAATTATGGATAACTAATCACATCAGAGATAGTATTCCACCTATTTACAAGCTGGTCCTAAACAACCAAAGAAACAAATAATACAATCAAATTGACTAGAGATCAATACATAAACCTTCAAAGTTATATTAATCACTCATGCGTGGAAGAAAAACTAGCTTCCCACGGAGAAGAATCACAGTTTAATAACATTTTTCAAGAACTTCAGAACAAAATTAACAGAATGAAGTAGCTAAATTCAGCACACACAAAAAAAACCAAACAATTTTTGACAACTTTGAAGACACAAATCAAAGGTTGTACCCCAATGCACAAGGCTACTGCATCAGCAGGGTGGTCTAGAGAAGGTCCCAATGTAAGCAGCCTTACACTTATTTTTCGTAAGGAGGTTGTTTCCGAGGTTCGAACCCGTGACCTAGCGGATAACAAGTAAACACTTGACCATCACGCAAAACACGACCTTCAAGACTGTCACGAATGCAAAAAATAAACAAATTCAACAACTAACCATGAGAGCAGTCACAAGAAACAGATAAATTGCATCAAGTCAGAAATTGTAAAAGGCTGAAAAAACAGATAACTTCACCAACTATAACCAGCCCAGGAATTCTCTATTAGCAGTTTAACCCCAATGCAAAATTCATGACACATGGGGAAAGATGCGTGCAAAAGCAAAATCAGAAGCAACTTTGCTTCTAAAGGAAAAGACAAAAAATCGCACCCATTATGTGTCCGATTACCTGTCCCACTAGCAAAAAAAATAAGAAAATGTCATTTGTTAATTTTTCCAAGGTTCCACTATTTATTTTAGTTTATAGCTTTCTTAATTAAAAAATTAAGACATGGCAATTTCTTATTGATAAGGTAGGACAGAAAGATGCCAGGCTATTCTTACCGAAAAGAAAGGGCCTTTAGAAATCGTAATCCACAAAAAACGCAAGGAGTCACTACTAGAAATATAGCTTGTTGTGACGAGACTTTTTGCGTCGGGCGTTTACCATTACAAATAACTGTCATTTGCGTCAAGAATGACACACCAACGCAAATAACGGTACGACGTCGTTTAGTAATATGCATTTACGACCGCTAATTACTATTTGTGTCTGTAAATTAATTCGTCGTGAAAAGGAAATTATATGCAATGGGCTTCAGTCAACGCAAGAAGTTTTGCCACAAATAATCAAAATTTCCGACGGGATTCTCCCGTCACATATGAAGTTGATACAAATGACCATATTTGCGATGGGCTTCGTTCGATGCAAAAGATTTTGCCCCAAATAACAAAAAATTGTGATGGAATTCTCATGTCACATAGAAAGTTTATGCAAATGATAAAAAATGTATTATTAGTTTTGGTGGTGGATTTTCTCGCCGTATCCCGTAAAATAATTATTTAAAAAAAAATCTTTACTCCAAAGTAGTATAGTATGAATTGACAGTAATTGAATACAACCCTTCTGATTGAGAAAATAAAAGTTCTTACCATAAACCAATAGATCACAAGAACTTTTATTATATATTAACTATAAATTAGTAACTATAAAAAATAGTAATCGATTAATACTATATTAAAATTTTGACCTAAATTTTTTAGAAATTGTAAAATAATTAATAATTAATTTCTGTTTTTACCATTATATATTAATGTCATATTATTTAAAAAAAAATGAGTGATAGCTTCAACTTTAATAACTAATTGTTTGACAATGTTTTTGTAAAATTCAAAATATTATAAATTGAAAACATAATAAATTTTATATAATTTATTACAATGCATTTTGTATTTAAAATTTAGTATGGCTATAATGCTTCTAGGATAATTTATAAGTTGATATGTATCGAAGGGGAGTCGTTAGATTATTGTTTCGACGACTCAGATTAAAAATAAACTCACTTTTAATGAATTAGTGGGAAGTTAGGTGAGATCACTTTTATTGTAGGACATCGGATCAAGCAATCTAACGGTCGTAAATAATTAGTACCCTTTAAACTAAAACATCATCTTAGGTAATTATTTCTTTTGTTCTGAAAGACCAGAAACGTTCCAAGAGGAAGAATTTTATCTTCCCGCGATGTGCAAAAAATTATTCCGGCGAAATTTTCAGCAATCTTCCAATGTTCGGAAATCATGTTCTCTAATTTGGAGATTCTCCTTCGTGGTCTCAATATTTCGGAAAGTATATATTCTCTCTCTTAGTCTTTGAAATCATTAATTTAACCTAGATTTTTTTTTTTTTTTTGCAGATTATTTTTGCCAAAAAAGTATGTTAT
This sequence comes from Vinca minor, assembly GCA_026122235.1. Lineage (NCBI taxonomy): Eukaryota > Viridiplantae > Streptophyta > Magnoliopsida > Gentianales > Apocynaceae > Vinca > Vinca minor. Next base: position 2,533,964 of record JAOCZM010000129.1, on the reverse strand, counting down.
TCCTTTAATTCTTCAATTTACTTAGTTTATCTATTATTTTGGTTGTAGTTATTGCTATGAAACTTGCATAAATTTTGTGTGGTATTGTGAATTGGTGTAATGAACTTGTGTTGTAATTCTCTCTTGAATAATGAATCTGCTAATTGCCTTAAAAAAATTGTGAATTATTGCTCTATGTAGTATCAGAATGTATATTGCTTTATGTGAATGGGTTCTAAGTGATTTAGGTTGATGTGGGACAATGGTATTTGTTGTAAACAAATTCGATGTTGATACATTTGGTTGCAGGTACTAACTGATGAGTTTCTAAGGATAGCATATCTCAATATAGATTTTATTTTTCTTTTGCTAATTAATCTTGATATAGAACTACATGGAAAATTATAAAAAGTAAAGAAAAAAAAAGAAAAAGGAAAAGTTACCTGGAGCAGCATATCGAATAGTGCCTTTGCTTGCAAAAGAACTGTTTGATCCTTGTCCAGATTGCTGCAAATCGAATAGTGTCTTCGGTGACTTTTGGAAGAAGCCTTGCTAATCTAAAATTACCGACATGAGCTCCCTGTGAATACAACAACATATCGAGGTTCCCATTTTCCATATACTCGTAGACTAAAGCCTTGAACTCATCGCCCTTAGAATCAATACTAGAGAAATAGGTTAGTAGAGACAGTAGATTCCTATGGAGAATGTTTCTTAATGCATTGCATTCAGCCATGAAGCTTTTGGAAGCCCCATTCTTTTGAAGGTTGAGAACTTTTACTGCCACAAACTTTTTCTCTTTTTGGCCTAATCTTGCTTTGTACACAGCACCAAAACCTCCTGATCCAACCAAATTATCTAGAGAAAATCCTGCTGTTGCATGATGAAATTCCTGATATGAAATCCTTAGGATCTTTTCGTCTAGTGAGGGAATTATAGACGACTTCTTTTCTCTTTATCTTCTTCGGTAAAGTGTTGCAATTTATAGTAAAAAAGTGAAACACTTGAAAATAGTTGGCATTATCACTGACCGTACTATTTGAAATTTGCAGTATTGATGACATTAAGACTGGTAATGATTTTTTGATACACAGAATTATGTAATTTTGGCATGCATATGCTTTTTATATATGCATCTCTACTCTTTGCTCTTGATAGAAGTGTATCTTAGTGTTAGAGAGAGATTCTCCTTTAATGTTTGTTCTTGATTACCAAATTTCAACAGCAAAGGAAATGATGGTTTCTGGTTAGTTGTTGATGTCAAATTTCTCATTAATAACTAAATTTCACATGTATATTGTTGGATTCAGTTTGCTCTTCATCTTTTAGGGCATAGCAGATTTGAGACTCTTGGAGCACTTGAGAATTTCGGTGTGCTTTTGGCTATTGGTGGAAGTATTGCGTGGCATGCTATATATGTTCTCATGATAAGATTTCTCATTTTGTTCCCAAATTTGTCCTATTTTGAACTTAGGTTTCCTTAACATTGTATGAATAGTTAATATGATTTTTGAATTACAGTTTGGTTCTTTTCTTAGGAACTTGAGCGAGATCCCTGCATAACCATTATATGAGTTCTGTGTGCTACTTATCAGAGACGGATGCAGCTAAATGTGACCCCACTGATTTTTTTTTTTTACTTCTAATTAAATACTTATATAATGATTATATCTATATTATTAAATTAGTGACTTGGGTATAAAATTTGGTGACCCCCATAGTCAAACTGTCACACCCCGTAACCAGGGTCGATGACATGGCAGTGTCTCATTGGTTGATGAAACACCAAAGCCAACAAACAGAGTTACTAAAAGGGAATTCATATATGATATATTCCATAAATAAGAGTTAAACAGCGGAATTAATATGCGTGATACAATACTAAGTATTATAAATGAAATTGTTTAAGATTGCTATAAATGAAATAATCTAAGTTCCTTAATTGAAGCCAGTTATGAGTCACTCATCATTACTCCCTTCCCAAGCTTCAACCAACAATATCATCAAAATTCTCATCATCACCTGCACAGTAAAAGTGGATGGACTGAGCTCTGGTGCTCAGTAGGGACTGATAATCACAAGTATTAACACATTTAACATGTAAACACATTCCGTTTCCCAAACCAAAATACAAGTTATATGACTCAAAACAAAGACCTACATATGACCAAAACAATAAATAAACAATAAGAAAGCGAGATAACCATACTCTTCATGTCTAAGCACTTACACAACTGGATGCACGACAAGCACCATGCTCTGCCCATACGGTACACACGATTACACACTTGCTTAGACACTACAAGCACATCTACTGCTATGACACGACTTCCCACCATTCGAGCTCAGGTATCTATTCACGACTCTACGACAATAATTGCAACGACCCTAGTTATAGTCCAAACTAGAAGGGCTCAAATAGTTCATCACATGGGTTCAGTTTCACTCCCTGAACGACGGATTCAAACTTTAAGGACTCATTCTACATTGTATCATCATCCAACACCTTCAACTCCACAAAATCATTGCAATCCCAATGATAGTCCACATCAGGTTAAGGCTCACGTAGGAAGACCCTCGGGATCCGCACCAAGGACATCCGCAGGACCACCCTCAGAATCTCCCCATAATCATATCAGCAGACCCTCGAATCCGCACCAAGAGCACCCGCGAAATTCCTCAGTATCCGCACACATTCACATCGCAAGACCCTCGGGATCCGCACCAAGAGCACCCGCAGGACCACCCTCGGAATCTTGCTAATCGAACGAGTCCTGTCATTGAGTAGATCCTAGACACGAGCTCAAAATAGGGTGACGACTCGGTCGACCAATACCACACAGGACTAAAGACGACGACCAGATAGGACGACTCCAAGTATTTAATCAATTAAGACGACCAAAACGATAAAACAATTAGGCAAGTTCATCAATTGATCAATTAACAATTCACGAATAACTATAAAGATATACAATTAGATATATAACAAATTTACATAAACGGTGAAAATATTTCAGATTATATCTCATTAGGTAATATTACAATTCCAAGATAGATATTCAATTCCAAAATAGTTTATACTATATTGAAAGCAATAAACACAATTCATGCAATTATTTTGTAAATAGAATAATTTATCCACTTTTACTGTGCAGCATATGCGATAATTAAATGATAAAAAGGTCCCTACCTCGATCAAAGGTAATTAAATACACAAACCCGTAACAGCACTGTCCAGTCCCGTTCTCGGTGCGATAACTTCTTTCTCGGGACTCAGAATGACGTTTTGTTTGTACTCACTCAAAGCTTATTCGAACGCGGTCGTGTGGATATATTATGGGTCAAAATCGGACGAGTAACGAGTAACGGTCGTGTGGATAACTTCTATGTAGATTCCAACTGCTTTATTCTTTTCAGATTGCGCCTTTGCGCCTTTTTCTGCCTTTTCTTGATCAGTATGATATCACTTTTACAAGCTAGAAGCAATTAGGAATATATAACTAACAGATTGTCCATGATTATTCTTCTTGAGTTCGTGTTAGTAAACATTGGAGTAAATTTCATTTATGGTGAGCCATGGATACATGATATTTACCTATGTTTTTATTGTTAAACAGGATCGGTGCCAGCATCACCACCACCGCCACAACCGAGAATGAGAATGAGAGTATGCTAAGCGGCCCGATAGAACTTTCAGAGATCAAATACATGAAAAGCTTATAAATGAAGAGTACCTTGTCTGCTTTGCGGGCTTTGAAGGAGATCAGAAGGGGAAGTTCTGGTATTTTTTTTGCATTTTAGGTGTATGTGTTAATGTTTCTGAGAATATTTGAGTTGTGGTTGTATTTGATTGTTTTTAGTATAATAATTTTTCCAGGTATTAGTGTAATATTTTACTCATTAATGGATGGTTTTTTTACTGTCTGATTGTATAATTGCTAATTAATAAAAGAGCTACAAACCAGGGTAGTCAACAAAAATTACTGACGTCGGGCTTACATTACTTACAACAGATAAAATTTAATAGTGACATTATTTATTGTGTCATTAAATATTATTTGCGACGATTTTCATTGGTCGGGAATATTTTATCTCGTCAGTGTAAAATTAATTTGAGTTTTGTTATAGCGTCGCGATAAATGTTATATGCGACTGATTGTCCCATTGCAAAAAAATAATAAATATAATTTTATTATATCATTTGCGACGGTAAAAAAACTACATTCGTCTAATTGTGCCATTGCAAAAAAAATAATAAACAAATTTTATTATAATAAAAACTATTTTCGACAGTATATAAGCTGTCGCATAAATTATTTTTGTGTCGGTTGTTGCGTCGGATATTATAAGCGACATAAAAAGTAGTCGTTTTTGCTAAGTTTTCATGTCGGAAAAAACGCGTCGCAAAAATTGTTTTTGTGTCGGTTGGTGCGTCGAATATTATAAGCGACACAAAAAGTAGTCGTTTTTGCTAAGTTTTCATGTCGGAAAAAACGCGTTGCAAAAACTAATTGCGTCAGACGCTTCCCGTCGCGAAGTTTTTGCATCGCCTTTCCATGCGACCCTTCAATTGCTGTCGCATGGCCGACACAAAAGGGTTTTCTCATCGGCAAAGGTACTTTTTGCCGCAGGCGCCGCCTGACGAAAAAGGTGCTTTTTTTAGTAGTGAGTAAACAAGATCATCAAACTAAAAAAAAAGGAAAAAGGAAAAGCCCCCATAAGATATTACGATTAAACCTTGCCCAACAAAAATAAAATAAGAATAATCAAGAGAGAAGAGTGAACTCTGGAAACTATCATCTCATTCACCATCCAATCCAGTAATCAAGAAAATAGTAAAATAACATGAAAGATAGAAAAAACCCAAACAAAAAAATGAAAAAAAAAAAAAGAACCATGGAGAATCCAAACATTCAGAAACCAAGAAATAACTGCATGCATACTGAATTAAACAAGAAAAATGGCAAAAAAAAAAAAGAACTAATTAAAAACCAATTGGAAAAAAAATTAGAGAAGAATGGAGAAATTAGGGTACCTTTGAGAGAGAAGAGAGAATCGAGAAGATAGTTATGAGGTGAAGAATGAATGAATGGAAAGAGAGCAAGTGAAGTTAGGTTCTTCTCTTCTCCTTTTTGGAGTGAGCTAAGCTGATGAAAGAATAAGAAATTTGCTTGTCGTGTTTCGGGCAGCGTTTCACTGGTCAATATGAGTCGTAGGATGGTATATTCGTGATGATCAGACAGTTCTTTAAGGTGCCAATGTGACAAGGACTAGTACTGTCAAACAGGTCGGTCCGTCCGTCCACTTCGTCAGGCTGACCTATAAAAATTGGGTTGAGCTTATTATGTTTTCTTGTGGGCTAATAGAACTCCTGTCCATATTCGCTCCGCTAAAAGTCTGCGGGGTGACGAGCTAATTCGTGGGCCTAGTACTATTTTTCTTTTTTCTTTTTTTTAATTTGAAAAAACAAGAAAAAAGTATATTAATGCAAAATTAATATTTATATTTTAAAAAAACATAAAACTAATTAATGATACATCATATTTCACAAAGTTCAATACAATATCTAAAATGTCAAAGATTATATATATAATGTTATTATTTTTTAAAAGTTCGTGGGCCGACCCATGACCTGCTTGATTCGCCCAGCACGGGCCGCAGGCCAAACGACCGGGCAAAAAATTCACATTTTAATGGATTGGCATTCCCTATTCCATACCCGCCCCATTAACGGAAGGATCAAGCCGGTCCACGGGCCCACATAATTTTAACAGTAGTAGTCAAGACACTGGAAGAAATAAATTCTTTTTTTTTCCTCGAGAAACTGTATCTCTTCTAGTGAAAAGTGCTTCTACTAGCTAATGTGACTTCCCACTGAAGAAATAATTAGGAGGTAAAACCGGTATATAAAATACAATATTTTCGTAAGACCTAGTATTGGGGTCTTGCATCTTTCTATAATCGCGGTTCCTGCATTTAGAGTGTTCTTCTTCTTCGTCTGAGATTCACGGAGGTTTTGTGAGAAGGGATACAATGTCGTAGTTATAGGGTCATGTGACTTCGATAAGACTGATTTTAGCTCACACGCCAACAAAAATAAAAAACTATGGTAAAAAAATTAGATGTGCAACCAATTCATGGACTGGTCTCATTTCCTACACATAAAAACACATTCCGATACTAAAAGTAGATGTGTGAAGAATAATATATTTCCGTGTTTAGCAGGTAGGACTAGTTCCAACGGTGCAGCTCTCTCTCTCTCTCTCCCCCTCTCTAGTTGCCCCTCCCAGACGAAGGTGGAATGATTGTGCGAGAGGTGGAATCAGCCCTATTGAGACAAGAATATGATCCTTGTGGCATTCTCACACTTCTATAAGCAGGATTGTGCAAGATGTGAAATCAGTAAAGAATGAGCTATTTAGATCATATATATGAATTTGTGATATGTAAACAAAATATTCATAAATGTATAGAAAATGGAATAAATTATTAGTAAGTGAATGCCATTTTCTATTTCAAAATTTTAATGTTTCTCTGGCTTAAAAAAATAAGAATTGAATATTTGTTGACACACGAACAGTGAGCAGTATGTGAATTAGGATAATTGACGATGATTGTAGCTCTTCTTGTTTATGCTCATAATCTTGGCTGTAAATTCTACAAAATTGTACATTGATTATAGTTTAGCTTCTAAATATCTATATAAATTCTCTTGTAAGGGAAATCTTTCGTTAGATTCATCTATATTTTGATTTAAGTGGCTATCTGTCTGGATTTTAAACTGTTTATTGTACTTGTTAATGTACATCACAACATTTTTTCCATGATTATAGAAGAATTAAGCTAATCTTGATTAAGCGTTCTATTTTTTAACTCGGTAAAAAAGTGTATATTACCTTCTAACTTCAGTAATGCACTTGTTCCTGCAACGGCTTCATATAATTAACAACTTAATTGTGGGTCAAAATTCAATTTGTAATCCGAATTTAAGTGAGTTTAGAGTGATTTTACTTTTCTACCCCTCTATTTCCAAGCACATGCTCGGTACATGTCTAATTGGGATGAAAACCACCGCGCAAAAGTGGTGACCGTTTATTTTCGGCAAAATGCAAATATTAGGATAAAATAGTTAACAGACAAAAATCCGCAAAGTGTAAATATCTTAGTGACCAAATTAGCTCTTAACTCTTAACTACGTCATCCGTTCCAAATTAGATATCCACTTTCTTTCTATTTAATTTGTTGCAGTACACTTTCTCGAAATGAATGTATTTTTCCCTTAATTCTTATGACTAATCTCCTATATTAAAGAGATCAAGGGTCAATAACATACGAACCATATCATTTATATCTTTAATTAATAAGGATATTATAGTATTTACTCACGGTAAAACTACTATTGTTAATCCATATGAAAGTCAAATATGGTTATTTAACTGAAATGAGGGAAGAAGTATAATTTTCTTTTCTTTTTTTGGTTTAAAAATCTACTCTCTTTGTTTCATAAGAAAAATCCTACTTCAGCGTAGATTAAGAAAGGGAGAGACAATATATTTTTCCTATCGTAATCTTGAGAAATTGAATTTATCCGCATTAAATTTAATACCAACATATCTCCCTTTCTCTCTGTTCCACAATATAGATAAAATAATTTTAGAAATGTCACACCCCATATTCAGGGTCGATGACATGACAGTGTCTCTTGGTTAATGATACACTAAAGCCGACAAACAGAGTTACTATAAATAAATTTAATTATGAAATAATTTGAAATAAGAGTTCAACAATGGAAACTAATTATTACAACCGAAATTGTTTAACGAAACTAATAATGAAATAAACTAAATTCTTAAATCGAAACCAGTTATTAATCACTCTTCATAATCCCCATCCCAAATGCCATCATCTTCGTAGTGTTGCTTGTCACCTAAATCCTCTGCACAGTAAAAGTGGATGGACTGAGCTACGTTGCTCAGTTGGGACCAATAAAAAGAACGAACAAGTATGAAACAACAAATAAGCTAAGTAGCCATATTCGTCGCATCTAATCGCTTACATAACCGAGTGCATAACAAGCACCACGCATTGCTCTCTGTCTGTATTATGGAATGGAGAAGAGACACCTTACTACATTAATTCATCACAGACTCAAAGTGGAAGATCAAACGCGAGATTGACTCACATGAAGGGTTTGTAGTCCCAACATAGGAGTATGCATTCTGTAAAAAGTCGGAACTACCCCCCACCTATAGCAAGAAAATGTAGTATGGGGGACAAAAGAAAAAATTGCTTCAATTCATTCAGTATATAAAATTTCATCTAATCATTAATGTAAAAGAATCTGTCTCAAGGAGAAGCCATCCTCACCATCATATTACCTTTGAATGTTATCCCTCCCACAATCTCATTAAGCTTATCCTGGAAAATTGATTCCTGTAACTACTTTATACACAAATTTTGATTTACAAATAAAACCTGTATATGAAGATTCAAGTAGTCGTTCCCGTGTGGAACCAAAATATGTTTTATGCTGTTTCAAGAGGTGTTTAAGTCAAACTTGATACCCAATCCAATAAACCTTTGTTGGCAAGTTCTGGAACTTCATCATGGGGACAATGCCCTGCTTGTAGATTCGCAAGGGTAGTATTGGGATAGAACTCTTTGATACGGTTGGCCTTGGCGGGACCAACCGAGGGATCTAAGTCTCCCCAAAGCAGTAGCAGAGGGCAAGTGAGTTTGCTCAAGATGTTGTCTAGAGTGTACTTCCTCTGGTTTGACATGAATCGCGTCATTAGTCTGTGTGATATATCAAAGAGGGAGATGATTACGCATATTTTATAGCAAATAGTGCAAAAAGAAAGGGGAAAAAACGAACGTATGTTGCGAGATCAATACCTATAATAAACTTCCCCTGCATTTGGGTCATCAGCAGGCCTTATAATTGAGTTGATGAGATAGTCATCCACATTGGAAGAATTTATATACACCTGAAATATGAATAAATAAATAAAGATGAAACGTATTTAGTTTTGATCTTTGCTGACGTCCCGCAAACTATCTAAAGACAAGAAAGAACTGGACATACGCTCTTTAAGACAGATTGGACTCGTGCTGGTTGCTTGGCTTGCCAGAACAAGACTCCAAGTACTACTCGTTGAAAAATTTCTTTCAGTGGCTTTAGAATAAACTTCTGCAATGCAGTTTCTTCAGATTCACTATTCTCGTTAATTGCATCCCCAAACTGTCCCGCGCTATTTAACAATGCAATCCCCTTGACTTGCTCCGGTCCTACTGCTGCTGCCACCAAAACAGTAAATCCTCCTAGACTGAAAATCAACATGGATAACGCGACAATAAGTTTAAACCTCTTCTTTTTAGTATTTAAACATGCAGTTTCCGAACTGAGAGTGTAATGCCAACTACATGAACCGAATGATGGCATAAGCAACTACAGTTTTTCACCTGTTACCAACTAAAATAGCTGGTTCTTTAACTATCTCTTTCATGAAATCCACAAGCTGATCTCTCCAAACCAAAGCATCATACTCAATCAATGCCTTCTCGCTCCAGCCGAAGCCTTAGCAAGTCCAAAGCATAAACTTTGTAGTGTTTTGCTAATTCTAGTATATTATACCTGACAGAAAAAAAGGTGGAAGTAAATGGGTCTCCCCTCATTCATAGATACGTTACATGATAAAGTTGTTGAATGAGAATCATAATCCCAATCTATTACGAGTGCATAATTTTGAACCATAATGAGCCAAGATAGCAGGTAGGTACTCATGTATTCAGCAGTTTACATGCTTGTGCTAACAAGTCGGTAAAGAAAGTACGTGCTAGAGAATCTGAACATCGTTACACCTAGACAATCCAATTCCGAAAGCCCATAAATTGGCTCTGAAAAAATTGCATTATAGTTACGGATATCATGTTTTCGTGTAAGCAGCTATATGTCCGAAAGCCATAAAAGCATCCTGTTTCAGTAGTAGTAGTAGTACACACTATGTCCTAAATTAGTTGTCCCAGTTGTTGTAAGCACAAGAATAAGCAAGTGTAAAATTTCAAGCAAATATAAGTTCAAAAGATAAGAATGCCCTTGCATTAATTGAATCAAACAATGCCTTTTTTCCTTCCTTATTTGCACTAAATAAGGCCAAAGGGGGAAAGTAGTTGTTAAAGTATCATTGGAACTACAAAAGAACAACTAAAGTTGGAGAAGAAAAAATGTCATTTGGGACAAATCATTTAGGACGGAGGAGTAAAAAAGCATTAGAATTCAGCTTAAATTAGCAAACTCAAACAGGGGCCTTGACCACCAGATCAAGAGCTTATGACAAAGCTGTTAGAAATTCAATATCTACTACTTTAACTGAACTAGCACCATGCTCTTTGTGATAGAGAACCCGAACATGTGATTTTAACCTAGAAGTTCTTCTAAACATGTTCCACAGAGTTACTTATAGACAACATTATCAAGGTTTGTATTTGTCCTCTATATACTTTTATCATTCTTTGGCATTACAAATGTTCTTAATTTTCATTCAGCACCATTAACAGATAACACATAAAATCAAACTCAAATATACCGACAAGCACGTACCTCTAGTGAAATGCAGAAGCACCAAAACCATGAACTAGAACAATAGGAATCCCTTCTCCTTCAACAACATAATGTATCCTCCGGCCTTGCCATGTCCAGAAATTGTATCCCTCCGCCTTAAATGGCAGTCTTTCCAATCCTACACTACCATTTATTACAATTTTATCACAACTAGAACATTATTACTACCTCCATTCCATAATATAAGTCATTACGGACATGTAGCGAAAATTAAAAAAACAAAAAATCAATGTCGTAGAAGTCGCTAGTCGGTCGCCAAGACTGGCGACTAGTCGGCTTAACTAGATTACAAGGATTTTTTTAAAAATTCCGTTGTCATATATCTTATACTAGTCAAAAGCTTTAATTCCACAGGTTTCCCCCAAATTTAGGCACTAGAACGGCGTCGTTTTGGGTTAGGGCTGGAAAAAGGGAGAAAGAGATGTGTTTTGTTTAAATTTCTCTGCCCAAAACGACGCAAAAAAAATGATTTTTAAAAAAAAATCAACAAAAAATTGACCGACTTTTAATTGATTTTTAACCGAACCTATTTTTAACACGATTTGGGGTTTTTCTAGTCAGTTGGGAGCCGACTAGCGACTAATCGCCAACTTTTACAACACTGCAACAAATAATGCGTTATTTTAATCAAAATATCAAGATTACTCTCTTAACTAGAATTAGTGGTATACAAGTACTATTAAGAGAATAATATTGATATTTTGACTAATAAAATACCTTGCTTTTTTGCTTCCTTAATTTTCATTACATGTTCTAAACGAATTATTTCATGGGATGGGGTAGTATTACTTAAAAATTTCCAATTAGCTGCTATCAGTATCCAATAAAATCGCATCGCAGTAATTACAATACAAAATAAGGAAAGGAAATTGATTAATTTAACCTTGGGACGGTTCAGGTTTTACAGAAGGGGCAACTACAGAAGCTCCCGCAGCAACAATTCCTTTGAAAGCAAAACCCCTCCGATTTAATTGGCAACTATTTTCTGCAAAAAATAAAAATAAAAACACGAGGAAGATATAGAAAATGCTAGAAAACATAAAGGGCAAAACTTTACTAACTCCATTCCATAATATAAGTGCGTGTTTGGTACGCGGGAATGAAAATGAATGGAAAGTCTTTCCCACCTCTCTTTCCATTCCGGCATTTGGTTAGGCAATTTGAAGTGGGAATGATCCTTACAGGAAGAAAGAAGTGGGAAAGATCATTACACACAAAAACCTATGAAATGGCATTTGCAGGAGGAGTTGGAATATCAATAAATAGTAACTGACATTTATATCCCTCTTTTAATTAATTATTACATTTATTTTATATAGTAACGTATTCATATTTAGTCATAAATATTCTATTTCATTTAATATAATTTTATAGATGGTAATTTTATAAATATTTCTTTTTTCTTGGTAGTAGTTTTAATCTATTTTAAAATTAAAAATAAAGATATTTTTATTACTATATTAACATTTTAATAAAAAATTATATTTCAACAAGTTATTCAAGTAAGATTTTGTGATGAAGTTTTAATTAAGTTTATCACTAGTATATGCTAGAACGGCATTTAGGTCAACTGACATTAAAATATAGTTTTACTAAACACAGAAAAGGAATCGATATTTCATTCTGCCTTTGCCTTCAAAACACTGGAATGGAAAAAGAATTCCGAAGTCATTCTGGTGGAAAGCGATTCTGTCTGGAAAAACTATTCCAGCGTACCAAACGTGTTTTAAATGATTTAGCATATAGCAAAAATTAAAATATCAATATTGCTCTTAGTGGTATACAAGTCCTATTTAGGATGCAGTAAATTACCTTGCCTTTTCTTCCTTAATTTAAGTTACATGTCCTAAACAAGGTAGATTATGGAATAAAGGGAATACTAATCAAAGAAAACAATGGAAATGAAAACTTACTAAGCTTTTGAATCCTGAGTCTGAAAGGGGCAACGAATCTGGAACTTGTAATGGGATTGAAGAGCTCATTCCTTACAGTTTGTGGAACTGTGGCACATGAAGTTGACATCGATTCAATTGCAAGCCCCCCAAGAAAGGGCTTTGGGGGTTCAATAATGAAGCTTTTTTTTTTTTTTTTTTGGTGTTCTAGAACTGAAAAGGACTGTTGAGTATTATGGATGAAGAAGAAAGCAGCAGATTTTCCTGGGAATTCTTCTTAGAATCAATTGGAAATATTTTTGTGGGTCTCTTTTTCTGTGGTGGGATTGGGAGTGCCTTTTCAAGTCGTGGCCCATTGCAAGCCAATTGAGGCAAAAAATAAAAAAATGGTTTATCGCAACTGGTGTACCATGCATGTTCCTCTCCACAAAAAGAGATATCCACGTCTTAGGACCCTCACACTCCGATACGATATAGTAGTTAGAGAATGTAAATTAAGACGACCCAGCAGTTCGATCAGACGGGAGGACTTTTAACTTGGTGTCCACAAGAATACCATGCATGTTCCAACGCTAACACGATTTGGTACCGATTAAGTAAGGATTTGATACGTCGTTACAAAGTGCAAGTGTTCAATTCTCGCGGCCGACGTGAAGACTATATTGGTGGGTGATATGTAAATACATTGTAAGTGACCTATGGTCCCTTAGGTCATGTCCTGACCAGTGGCGGTGACTAGAGACGAACCCACCCAAATTTTTTTACTAAAAAAACCATGTATGTTTCAACTACTCACAATTTTTGACAAATTTTGACGGATTGAAAGTCGAGCAGTCTAAATCCTATGTGGAACAATTTTTTTTAGCGGAACGCTTCAGAACAGTATCTCGAGGGTCAAAATTTTGATAGATATTCGTTTTAAATTAATTTTAACTGTAAAAAATTTAATTCAATAAATAATGATGAAAGTTGAGAGCTGTTCTTGGGAAATTTCTGAGATTTTCTTATTAAAATGAAAATGAAGCTTACAAGTAGTATATATACATAAAAGGAAATATAACTACCTTCTAACAAGATAAATATCTATTCTAGTCTAATAGACTTGGGTCAAAGTCTTTTAATCTAAACAAGACCCAAAGCTGAAATATAAAAGCCCAATACGAAATTGGCCCATATTCTTTCTTCTATTTCTCAGGCTGCCCAGACAGCCTTCTTTTATCTTCAGCAACTTTCAGTTTGCCTTGATCCTGCATTGTTTCACTTTTGCTGCTTTGATCATTGTCTTCTTCTTCTTTATTAGAGCAATGCTGGCTCTTGTTCTTCAACAGCCTCTCACAAACTGAAGGTTGGTACAAGTTTATTAAGCCTAAACTCTGCACAAGAAATTTAAACCTTGCTGTTGGTAGTGCTTTAGTAAACAGATCAGCTAATTGGTTATAAGACCTTATAGGCATTGGCTTCAAGATCCCAGCCTGCAGTTTTTCCCTCACAATGTGGCAGTCTATTTCAATATGCTTAGTCCTCTCATGGAAGACTGGATTTTCTGCAATATACACAGCACTATTGCTATCACAGAACAAAGGGACTGCCTTTGTTTGAATCACTCCCAAATCACCTAGTAGATATAGTAACCATTGAATTTCACAAGTAGCCATTGCAATGGCTCTATACTCTGCTTCTGCAGAACTTTTAGAGACAGTTTGTTGCTTCTTTGATCTCCAAGAGATCAAAGAATCACCCAAGAAGATGCAAAAACCAGTGATAGATCTTCTAGTCTCAATGCACCCTGCCCAATCACTGTCTGTGTATCCTTTTAGTTCCAAAGTACTCTGAGATGGAAAAAATAAACCTAAACCAGGAGATTTCTTTAAGTATCTCATCACCCTGTGTACTGCTCTCATATGTAGAACATTAGGCTTGTCTAGAAATTAGCTCAATTGTTGAACTGTATAGGAGAGATCAGGCCTAGTTACAGTTAAATAGAGCAGCTTTCCAATGAGTTTTCTGTACTTTGTGTTATCCAGAAATGGCTCAGAATCTTCATGTGAAAATTTAGACTTAGGATCAATAGGTGAGTTAACTGGTTTGCATTCTAAGTAGCCTTCTTCCTTGAGTAAATCTAGAACATATTTTCTTTGGCAAAGAGTGATACCAGATTTATTTCTAGCCACCTCAATTCCCAGAAAATACTTAAGCTCTCCAAGATCCTTAATCTTGAATTGATCATGCAACACAGTCTTGACTTTATTAATCTCTTCCATGTTGTTACTTACTAGAACAACATCATCAACATAGACAATTAAGGCAATAAAGGTGTCAGCAGTAACCTTCACAAACAGGCTGTAATCATGCCATGACTGTTTGAATCCAAGATCAAGTAGTGCACTAGTGAGAGTTGCATTCCACTCTCTACTTGCTTGTCTCAAACCATACAAAGACTTCTTAAGCTTGCACACCTTATTTCCTTTTCCATTACCATAGCCAGGAGGCATTACCATGTAAATTTCCTCATGAAGATCACCATGCAAGAAGGCATTATTGATGTCCAATTGGTGAACAAACCACCCTTTTACAGATGCTAAGGCTAAAATGGTTCTTATAGATGTCATTTTAGCTACAGGAGAAAAAGTATGTAGAAAATCTATCCCCTCTTGCTGTGTATACCCCTTAGCAACCAATCTAGCCT
The DNA here is from genome assembly GCA_026122235.1 of Vinca minor. Taxonomy (NCBI): domain Eukaryota; kingdom Viridiplantae; phylum Streptophyta; class Magnoliopsida; order Gentianales; family Apocynaceae; genus Vinca; species Vinca minor. Next base: position 2,518,786 of record JAOCZM010000129.1, on the reverse strand, counting down.
TATATCTTTCAATTGAGCCATCTGAATTAAATTTGATCCTATAGATCCATTTACAACCAATAACAATCTTTCCATCAGGTAAATCAGAAATTTCCCAAGTACCATTTGCTTCTAAAGCATTCAATTCAGCCATCATAGCTTCTTGCCAAACATCTTCTTTTACAGCCTCATAATAAGATGCAAGTACATGTGAAATTTCTAATGACAATATAAATGACTTTTGCTTTGAAGTTAACTGATCATATGACACAACTGAGTTGATAGAATGTGGTGAAGTTTTCTTTAAAGAAGGACAATGAAAGTCTTTAAAGTGAGCAGGAATGATAGGAATTCTATTGGATTTTCTTAAAGGGACAGGTGCATTATTAGTAGATAATGATTCAGATAAAAGTTCCTGTGAGACAGGAAGCAATGAAGATGATTCATTGTCATTACTAGTGGTAAATGAATCATTTTCAGTAGAAGAAGAAACAGTAGCATTAGGTATATGAATAGAAACAGGAATATCAATATGTGTAGAATTAGAATCAACATGTGTAGAATTAGAATCAGTAACATGTTTAATTCTAGAAGATTGAAAAGGAAAAATATTCTCAACAAAAATGACATTTCTAGATATGAATACATTGTTGTTTTCAGAATCTAAAAGAATGTAACCCTTTGAATGAGAGGATTGACCTAGATAAACACAACCTTTTCCTCTAGGATCAAATTTTCCTCTTCCATGTTAAAGTGTACATGCATAGCTCAAGCAACCAAAAACTTTTAAATTGTCATAACAAGGAGATGAATTGAATAATTTTTCATAAGGACTAACCTTGTTAATAATAGGAAAAGGGGTAAGATTTATGAGATAAGTAGCATGTTTAATACAAAATCCCCAGAAATCTAAAGGAATATTGGATTGGAATTTCAAGGTGTTAGCCCTAAGGGCGATCGAACTCGGTTTTTGATAATGGACAAACACTTGATGTTGTGTCTAATGTTGTGTCTAATGTTTATATCTTTGTGATAGAATATCGGAACATATATTGGAAGCTCTAAGTACTTCAATCAAGCCATGATCAAGATTCAAAGTCGTATTATTCAAGGCTCATCTTTCAAGATTGAAGATTGAAGACTTAGGTTTGGTTAGATTAGCTTTGTCGTTATAAGTCTTTATCTTATAAAGCTTTAACCAAAGCTCTAATGAACATAAGTACACATCACTCTAGTCTTGCTTGCACACAAACACGTTTTCAAAAGGCTTAGTTTTCGAAATGATTCTTAAATGTGTTCGTATCTTAAAAGCCTTTGTTTTCTAAGTCTAAGTCCTTTAAAATGGTTTTCCAAGTGTTCTTACTTGTTACCATTAGGGAAAACCTTTTAGACTTTAAAAGACTTCAAAAGATTTCAAAACGTGTGAAAAATCAGCTTGGAAGTTCGGTCAACCGAGCTCAAGCTCTGATCAACCGAGCAGATATTGAGAGGTACAAAATGGAGCTTCGGTCGACCATAGGGGAGTTCGGTCGACCGACCCTGGGTAAAATGGATCCGAAGTGCTCTGTTCGGTCCACCGAACTCTGCTTTTACTAGCCATTTTTTGACCGTTGGAGACTCGATTTTCAGCCTATTTTGAAATGTATATATACTCCAAAGCTAGAGAATCATTCTAAGACTTGCAAATACATTTTACATTGATTTCTTATCAAGTCTAAACACTCATAAAGTAAATGCTCTTCATTTCTATGAGATAAATCATTCAAGAGCAATCTTTCAAAAGCAAGACAAAGAGTGGATTTCATATGTTCAAAGAGCTAAACATTCTTGTACTTTAAAGGTATATTTCTCACTTATAAGAGTGATCAACCTTGTTCTTTACACATTCAATTCCCTCTCTAAGTGATTGGGTAATTCTTGTAAAAGTCCTACTTTGTGTGGGTAATTTGTAAAGTCCTACTTTGTGTGGGCAAGCCTGTTAGTGAGTTTCTTTGTTGTGTGGTTGTGTTGTAAAACTCTTAATGAGTTAGCCACATTTGTAAACATTCTTCTTAGTGAAGTTGTTTGAAATCCTTGGGTGCGGCTCAAGGTAGTGGATGTAGATTCTAAGTGAATCGAACCACTCTAAATCCTTTGTCTTGTTGTTGGGTTTTGCATTGCTATTATTCATCTTGCTTAAACTTGCAATAGCTTTGTAAAGAATCGAAAAAGTTTACAAGATTAGTTAAAACCCAATTCACCCCCCCCTGTGTTTTACACAAGGTTCTAGCCACATTTAGAATGTGTTGATGTTTTCTTTCAACAACACCATTTTGTTGAGGAGTGGCTATGCATGAAGTTTGATGAATGATGCCTTTTTATGAAATTGAGTAGTAACAAAAGCAATGAAGGATTTTAAGGTACTTTGTGCTTCTGCTTTGGTTTTTAACAAGAATGTCCAAGTAAATCTACTAAAATCATCCACAATAGTCAAAAAATATTTTTGACCATACAAAGTAGCTTGTTTATAGGGTCCCCATATATCAACATGGACTAAATCAAAAACACTTTTAACAATAGTGCTGCTTAGGGGAAAACTAAGTTTTTGTTGCTTGGCTATAGGACATATACTGCAAAAACATGACTTATTACAAGAGAAAGGCTTTATTTGCCTTATGAGTTTTATTCTAGGGACTGAAAGATGGCCTAGCCTGTAATGCCAAAGCAAAGAAGTAACTTCAGCAGCAGATGCTGAAGCTGGTACAGAAACTGAGCAGTTAATGGAAGCTGAATTAGAAACATCCTCAATAGTTTGAGCAGTTGAGTGATGCAGAATGTACAGCCCATTGTAACCTTCAACTGTCCCAATCTTCCTCAAGGAAGGCAGGGCCTGAATTTCACAATGATCAGCAGAACAAATGATTTGGCAATTGTTTTGTTTTGTAAGTTGAGAAACAGAAATGATATTCAACTTAAAAGAAGGCACACACAAAACATTCTTCAAGATAATAGAAGCAGACAAATGTACTACTCCTATATGAGTAACAGGTATGATCATTTGATTAGGCAATCTGACATACATGTTAGAAACAAGATGAGAAGAATAAAAATGTTTAGGTGTGTGTATGACATGATCAGTAGCCCCTGAGTCAATAATCCAAGTATTGTTATCAAAAAGTTTAGATGTACCTGAAGGAGCATTAAATCCACCATTGAGATTTGCATTCACCATAGGTTGATGCACATTTCCAATACTAGCATCTTTATCATTCATATTCACACTCCTGATCAATTGAATGAGTTGCTGTTGTTGCTCAAAAGTGAATCCAGAATTTGATCCCGAGGCAAGTTCAGCAGACATTCCTGTAATGTGACTGATGACCTTTGGAGTTGTCACATTACTGGTTCCATTTGTGCTTCCAGTAAAAACATTATTTGAAGATATATTCTGCTGATCAGCACTCATACCATTCCATGTTTGAGGTTTTGCCTTATACAATCTGTGACCAGGAGGGAAGCCATGCTTCTTGTAGCATCTTTCAATAGTATGACCTTCTCTACCACAGAAAGTACATACCAGTGGTTTTTTACCAAAAAAACCTTTCTTAAAACCTCCAGTATTCATAGCATTTATAGAACTATGAACATTATGTCCAGTATTAGTTCCATAAGTTCCTATGTTTTCACTTCCAAGACCAGAACCAGTACTATAACTGCTTGTATTACTATTAGCATTAGAAGATTGAGTGCACATAACTTGTACTTCTGAATGCTGATTAGAATACAACAACTGATTTTCATGTTGTGTGGTCATATTTAAGACATCATCAATCATAGGTAACTTTTTATTCATAAGGATTTTAGATCTAACATCACCAAATTGTGTGTTTAATCCTTTTAAAAACCTAATGACATAATCTGTGTCATAATACTCTCGCATACATGCATAAGGCTCCACAAGTACAAGCACCACATGTGCAAACAGGTAATGGTCTAAGAGTAAGATATTCATCCCATAGTATTTTCAAAAGAGAATAATACTCATCCACACACATAGAACCTTGCTTCAATGAATGAAATTCTTCAAGTAAATTGCTGAGTTTATATGCATTAGTCTTAGAATACCTTTTCTCCAGATTTTTCCAAACTTCAAGTGAGGAATTGAGCCACATTACAGATTGTGCAATATTCTTGACCAATGTGTTTGTTATCCATATCAGTACAGTTTGATCTGCTTATTCCCAAACTCCATACAATGGATCTCCTCTTTTTGGCACAACAATACCAACACAAGACTCAATGAAGCATAATTTGTTTTTGATTATAAGAGCTCTTCTCATAGCTCTCCTCCAATCTTGATAATTCGGACCAGTAAGTGAATTTTGTACTAATATGAGAGCAGAATTCTCATTTGGATGAAGGTAAAATGGATGAATAGGAGTAATTTCTGATGTTGACATTTGAAGTAATCAGAAATACAGATGAAATAACAGAAGATATTGATTGAAGAGAGAAAAAAAATCAAGAAACAGATTTGAGTTTTCTTCGAGAAAAGTTTTGCAAATCAAAATGATTTTTGCAAAATCTAAACCGATAGATTGAATCTATCACAGACAAAGAAGACTCGATTATAATCTCAGTGAATTCCTTTGAACAGATTGAGAATTGCGGATTAAAATCGCTCTGGTACCATGATGAAAGTTGAGAGCTGTTCTTGGGAAATTTCTGAGATTTTCTTATTAAAATGAAAATGAAGCTTACAAGTAGTATATATACATAAAAGGAAATATAACTACCTTCTAACAAGATAAATATCTATTCTAGTCTAATAGACTTGGGTCAAAGTCTTTTAATCTAAACAAGACCCAAAGCTGAAATATAAAAGCCCAATACGAAATTGGCCCATATTCTTTCTTCTATTTCTCAGTGCTGCCCATGACGACCTTCTTTTATCTTCAAGAACTTTCAGCTTTTCCTTGATCCCGCATTGTTTCACTTTTTCGCTGCTATGATCATTGTCTTCTTCTTCTTTATTAGAACAATGTCGGCTCTTGTTCTTCAACAAATAAGAAAGTTCCGCATGTACGGAATTGAGCTACCGTCAAGAAGTAGATAGACAACTTATTTTCCGCCAATGAATGCTTCTTCCAAGGAAAATTTAAAAATTCTTCATTTATTTTATTTTTAGGGGGAAAATATTCCTTTATTCACTTCAAAAAAATATCTTCCTTTCAGTACTCGATCTTTTCCAATTATGAAGAGGTTTATTGTTTTTATTAAATATCTCCGATATGAGTATAATTTTGGATGTACAGAACGTCCTCTGTGACATTCTTTCCCTCTATCACGTTTATATTTAGATTTTTTTCAAATTTATCGTTTCATAAATAAAAAATGGACATATATAAATTTTTAAATGAATTTTTTTATAACCACAACAAATGGTAGAATTTGTAGGGAACATTGAACATATAACAATTATTTATTGGTGAAAGAGGAATTCAAGACATGAATCATTTTGGAAAATTCTGATATAGACTTGGCTTACCACTTGGTCATGGACCACTTGGTCCAGAATTAACCACATCACCTCTTTTGATTAAAAAAAAAATTCTCATAAGGCCCCACCTGTTTTTATTATTTTAATCAAAACTGTGATGTGGCTGAATGCGGACCAAGTGGTCCATTACCAAGTGGTAGGCTAGGTCCATATCAGAATTATTCAATTTTTTTTGAGTCCATCAATTTACATAGGGGTGAGCATCGATTTCGAAATCGGTAGTTTGAAATCGGTTTTTTCGGTATTTTTTTTTTTGAAAATACCGACCTATTTCGAATTCGTAACTGATTTACCGAATTCGAATTCACCGAATTGGCAAATTCGAATTCGGTTTCTACCGATTTGACTGATTTGGAGGTTTTTTTCCTTTCTATTAAATATTATTGGCTATTGAATATTATTTTATATATAATTAGCTAATATATATATATATATATATATATATATATATATATATATATATATATATATATATATATATATTTAAATAATATTATAATATTTAAATTGAATTCGGTATACTGAATTCACTAAAATCATATACCGAATAATTCGGTAAAATCATATACCGAATTCGAATCGAATTCGAAGTTTTCGAATTCGGTACATACCGAATTACCGAATTGGTCCGAATTATCGAATTCGATTTACCAAATTCAAATCGAATTCGGTCGGTAAATCGGTTTTTACCGAATTTGCTCACCCCTAAATTTACATATGGAGTTCCTATTTCAGTTTAGGTTATATGATTTAAATTCTCCATAATTAAAATGTCACATAAGATCTTAACCGCATAATACATTAGGTGGTAACTACGTCGGATTCTCTGTAATAATCTCCGTGACATTTCTTATTTTAATCATGTTTACACATAAAGTTTATTAATTCAACTATAGAATTTATCTATTTTAATTTAAGTTAAATGAATGAAAATATCATAGAGAGAGTGTAATAGAAGATATGAACGGATAATAACTAGGTTAGAAGGAAAAAAAAAGAACATTTATAGTACTTTCATCGGGTCCGGTTTAAACGGGCGTGCCCACCTCGTTTTCCCCATTGTTTGATGTTTTCAATTTCTTCTTCTTCAAATTCCCTTCCCTGAGAACTCCGATCGCCGCCGTCCTCACCGTTATCAATGGAAGCCTCCGCCGTCCGAATACTCTGCAATTCCTCCACCCGTCTCCGACCCACTTCACTCATTTTCCTTGAAAACCCACTTCTTAAAACCTCCCTTGCTTCTTCCCGTTATCAGCATCATCATCATCATCGCCCCATTTCCAACTTTTACTTCTTGTAAAATCCTCAATCCCATTAGGGTTTTCAAATTCCCCATCTTCTTCACAGTTTCTGATCAGTTCTTCATTCTCCAGCTCTTCAAATTTCGCCTGAAAATGGGAATTTGGGAAGGGAAATTGGTGAAAAAGGACCGGTGGTGACTTGTGATACCCGGGATTTTTGCCCAATTTGATTTATGTGATTAAGTGATTTAATTGTATAATTTTGTGCTTATATTAAATGTCGTATTAAATGTATGTGACTATGTGTCCTTTTATTTTTATAACATTTACGTGTTACTTTTGTGAACATTTTATGGATGGACGTTTCGCACACATATCGTAATTAAGTGACTTAAATTGTGTTTCACTTAGATAATGGATTGGAATTAATTAGGAATTTAATTGGATATGAAAAATCCCATAATAATTATATAGGACATAAAATGAATTAAAATAAATGTAAGGAAAGATATTTATATAATAAAGAATAAGGAAAAGGGAAATAAAAATAAAGAACAAGGCACTTCGTGGGTTAACTGAATCAGGGAATGGGAAAGGGCTTCATTAAATTAAAAGAAATTAAAAAAAAAGGAGCCTGTTAGGTCTCCTCGGGAAAGCGCAAAGAAAAAAAAAACAGAAATAAGATTCCAAAATTTAAGCCGGCGGCGATTTCTCTTCCGGGCCTTCGTCTACGTTTTTTTTTCCCTCCCTCTCTTCTCGGGTGTTGTGCCGAATCAAGAGCCAGAGATCGTGAGTTTTTTTGTGACTGTCACATATTTTCTGTCCAGTTTCGTCACCATAAAGCTGTTCCAGAATTATTTTTCTTGTTATCATCGTAACGGTAGGGACCTCTACGTTATTTAATTCTCGCATTTATTTCTGCACAGTAAAAGCGAATAAACTTATTCATATTTACAAAATAATTGCACGAATTGTGTTTATTGCTTTCGATATTGTATAAACTGTTTTGGGCATGATTTAAATTCATTATAATTTGATTTGTAAATTGATTATTGCGCTCTTGTTATTGCCTTGTGTAAATTGTCATAATTAACTGATAATTGTGAATTTTGGATTAATTGGGTTTATATTGAACTTGCATAAATGTTACCGCTTTGGTCTTCATATTTGGAGTCATTGATTTTAGTCCTAAGTGGTTATGGTCGACCGTGTCGTCGCCCTCTTTGAGCCTTTGTCTAGGATCTCTAGTCAGCAGGATCCGCCCGCCTTCTGTCCTATTCTGTTCTGCGACCCCAAGAGGTCTTATGCTCTTTATTGTTCAGGGTCTTCATCTAGTGGGACCAATCATTAGATACGGTAGTGGTTTTGTGGAGTCCCTGATGGGGGATGATGAGACAATGTAAATGGGTTGATCCTTAAAATCTGTGGCCCTTAGTTTGGGGGCTATCCGAACCCACGTGTTGATACTGAACCGTCCTAGTTTGGTTGATAACTGGGACCACTATCGTTATTGTTGGGTAGTAGTGAATAGATAAAATGGCTCATGTTGTGGGATTGTGTGTCGTAGCCTTAGCGATGTTCTAAGTATTTAAGACGAGTATGTGATTGGGTGTACCGGATGGGCAACGCGTGGTGCTTGTCGTACACTCGGTTATGGAATCGTTTAGGTGCAAAGAATGTTGTCAATTGCTTAACTGTTGCATAATATGTGTTCGTCTTTGTTTGTTTTATACTTGATTGTCTGACATAACTATTGGTTGTAGTGCATGAGTAGTATGAGATGCTCATGTCACGAATTCCAATCTGGGATGTCTAATTTGATAAGTATAGTCGAACATTTGTTTTGGGTCTTTAATTGCTATTTGCTTGGAGTCTATTTGGTTTCATATGAGTTGGGGAGGTTGGGTATTGTTTAATGCATTTTTGCACAAGTTTGCATCTCATATTTCTGAAAACCGCAGCTGTGCAGTGCACTATTCTGTTCTGGACTCTCTGTTCTGTTCTGATATATCCTGTACTGCACTGTCCTGCACTGAGTTCTGAGTCTTGTTAGACTTGGGACGAGTCATTTGCATATACTTCCATAGGGGTATTTTGGGAAACGGGTATCTGCATTATCTGTATCTGTTTTTACTGTTCTGTTTCTGTTCAGTCTTTAGTATCTATATTACTGTTTTAGGTCCCTACTGAGCACCAGAGCTCAGTTCATCCGCTTTTTACTGTGCAGGTGATGTAGATGTTGAACTTGTTCACAATGATGATACCTGGGAGGGGCCATTTGAGGAGTGATCCTAATATACGTAGCTGCTAGACTTTATTTCCTTTTCAGTTATTTCTTTTAGAACGCTTAGACTTATTCTAATAATGTAATAAGTAGATTTATTTTCAGTTATGTATTTAGATTTCTACTGTTAAACCTTTACATTGGATTTAATGCATAATGAATTGCCTTTTTAGTAACTCTGTATCGTAGGCTTGGGTGTCTCATCGACCAATGAGACACTGCCATGTCATCACCCTGGTTACGGGGTGTGACATGACTGCTGTTTTGTTGGGGTTTCTTGGGTCGAAGACTAAGCATTTGAGGAGGTATGTGGAATTGTATAATGAAAGAGGAATCCATGCTGTGACTTTTGTTGCTTCTGTAAAGGATGTTCTTTCGTTTGATTTAGGAAGAAAATTACAGGAGAGGATTTGTGGGTTGGCTCTTGAGCTCATTTCTTGGCTCTCTGAATCAGAAAAGGATGGCCGTGAACGGTTCTTGATTTTTCACACCTTCAGTAATACTGGTTGGCTTGCGTAGGTTGAATCCATTTTTTTATTTTTTAAATTTAATTTACTTTGTTGATATCAGTAATTTTAGCTAAGTGAATTATGCAGTGTTTTTCTAGCATACTACCTCCATTCCATAATATAAATAGTTTAGAACACGTAGCAAAAATTAAGGAAGCACATAACAAACTACTACCTTCATCCCTTAATATAAGCAGTTAAGAACATGTAGCGGAAAATAAGAAAGTACAAATTAAGGTGTTTTTTTAATCAAAATATCAATATTTAGTGATATACAAGTTCTATTTAAGAGAGTAATATTGATATTTTGAGTAACAAAGTAGCTTGTTTTTTCTTTCTTAATTTGCGTTACATGTTCTAAACGACTTATATTAAGAAATAGAGGTTGTAGTTTGTTAGCCAAAATATCAATATTACTTCATTAAATATGACTTGCATACCACTAATTTTTTTAAGAGAGTAATATTGATATTTTGATTAAAAACACCTTATTTTTTGCTTACTTGCTTACTTACTTTCGCTACATGTCCTAAATTACTTATATTATAGAATGGAGGGAGTACTTTATAATGAAATTATATGTTTGGAACTTTTATTGAATTTGTGAAAGATATTGTATTTCTTTGATTTCAAATCATTTTGTCTTTCTTTTCTGAAAGCAGATATGGTGCCATTCTCGACAGTTTTCGGGGAAGACCGGATTTGTTAGAGAAAATCAAAGGATGTGTAATTGATTCAGGTGGTGACCCTAATATAGTGATTTTCATCTCTCAAGTTTGGTTATTTTCTAGTATCTTATAAAGTAATCTTAGTTGTAGAGGTATCCCCCTTCATTGTTTTAGGTAAGATAATTTGATCTAACTAACATCGGTTATGGTGGAGAGGATAAGGCCCCCTCCTCCCTTAAGAATAATAATAACTAGGGTTCGAATCGCGACCGTACCATTTGTTTGGAGTTAGTGATGTTGGGAAGGTCGCCCCTCCTTGGGCCTCTGCAGCAGCCGATTCATCTTGAGCCTCTGCAGCAGCCGATTCGTATTAGTCGGGCTTGGACACTGGTAGTCTAGAACAAAAAAAAAAAGATAATTTGATCTATTTGTGTCTTTTTTTCTCAACAAGATTACTGTTTTGATGAGAACTTGTGGGATCATTGGCCTTGATGTATATAGTTGTATGCTACTATTACACTGATAATAACAATATGCAAATTTGATATTGGCTTCTCATTTTGTGCACCGCGGTTCCAGTGTGGAACTTTTCTCGGTCGTTGGATTAAAAATTTGACGGTTAATATTGATTTAAAAAAACATCGGTTCTGATTTTCAGAACACTTGTTTTAGGCTAAAAACACATGTTTTTTAAGCTAAAACATATGTTTTAAAGTGTTTCAGTATATATTGAAAAAAAATATGCATCGCATAGGAGCAGGGTTACATTTTGTGTACCATTGCATTTCATGCTCTGCTTCAATTGTCAGTTTCTTGTACGCTGGAGTAATTGGATTGATTTTTTCGGTTTATCGTTTTTCTGGATCCATAAATATGAGGTCGAGAGTTGAATTTCTGAAAACCGTTGTGTTTTTGCAATACAAGTTGGTTCAATTGCTAACCTGGGATTCGTTGTGTTTCTTTTCTTTGTCGGGGTGTTTTGTGTTCTGCCTTGGTTTATACTTAGGGGCAGCCTTCTTATGCCACGTGTGACATTTGCTAGCCTGATTTTCATCAATTGGGAGCTTCATTCTTTTGACATTTCTTTGAAGTTTCTATTTATTTGATCATTACATTATACCTCTGGAAGTCAAATATATAGATTTTCGATCCTTATTGTTGATGAATATGTACAGCAGATTTTCTTTCATCTAAAGTTAACCTATCTCAAACCTCATGGAAGTGGCGAAAATAAAGTCGAAATTTCGATCCAGGCTTGTATTCGTTAATTTGTTCGTCAGAATTAAGGTTATATGTTTTATCTCAATTTTAACATGTATTGTTAGTCTCCAAGTAAATGTAAGTCTGGCCGAACTTTTAGTTGCCAAACTATAGCAATATTGCACGTTACATTCGCACTTAGACACTAAAGTTGAGCTTTGCGCTTGGTAGGTCTGGGCTGCTGGATTTGCCGCCACCCTGCTGAAGAAGTACAGCTCCGCTACATATCCTTTGGTTGAAGCCGGAGGAAGTACATTGGGAGACGGCATTGACACATCAAAGATGCAAGGAAAAGACCCTCTATTAATCGAAACCTTGCTCTTGTCAGCCTTTGAGAAACTGTTCTCGTTTCTTCTTAACTTGCCTGATATCAACGAGTAAGTTTACAATCGCGATATTTCAAAATTGATCAATATTTATAAGTTGCCCGTTTCTTTAGCATTCAACTGCAAGAACACGCGGTTAAGAAAACCCTCGTTATTCTAATTTGGTTACTGTTTTTTGAATCTGTAACAGGAGATTGAGCAAGATCATCTCTGTTCTTGCAAACCACCAGCCTCCTTGTCCTCAACTCTATCTGTATAGTAGAGCCGACAAGGTCCTTCCCTTCCAGTCGATAGAGTCATTTATTGAAGGCCAGAAAAGATCAGGGAAATCTGTGCAGTGTTTCGATTTTGGATCATCTCCCCACGTGGACCATTACCGGACTTTCCCTGATCTATATTCGTTGCATCTCCATAATTTTTTGAATGTATGTTTGCCCCTGCCAAAAAAATTATAGCAAGATTCGGTTGAAATGTTATTAGCATCATGACTGATTTGCCATTCTGTTAAAATTGCTTCTGTGTTTTCCTTTTGGAATCATTTATTTGGGCTGCTTTGGCCCTTGTTTATAGTTGCTTTCCTTTCTCTTCAGCACTCCCTTCATTTCATAATATAAGTAGTTTAAAATATATAACGAAAATTAAGAAAGTAACGAGTTAAAATACAAATATTACTCTTTTTAATATGATTTGTATACTACTAATTCTATTTAAGAGAGTAATGTTGATATTTTCGTTAATAAAGTACCTTGTTTTTTCTTCCTTAACTTTCATTACATGTTATAAATGACTTATATTATGAAATGGAGGTAGTAGCATGTATTTTTTTTTAAAAAATTTCTAAACAACTGAAGGAAGCAGAGCTTGGATTTGGAGTTTGTTTCTATTTGGAGATGAACAAACAAGTACACATAAGAGTCATACTCTGAGGCACCTAATAGAGTCTATATTAGTCTCATTTTTTTTTTTTTGCTAAATAAGAATTATCCATTAATCATAAAATAACCGAATAAAGGAATCTGACACACACAAACCACATATAAATTTCTTCACATTTGGCAAAGACAGAAAAGAGCCATGAAAATAAGGGACTTGCTTCTAGATAGTGGAAAGATCTTTAAGCAATTTAGACTAAATACTCTTAACGGGGAGAGAGAGAGAGAGAGAGAGAGAGAAAGATAACTAAGGTACCAAACATATATAGCGATAATTTATAGAAGTAAGAATATTTGCATATTAGAAGGTATATGAAAGGTTGAAATCTTGACAAACAATGATCTTGCTACATTGCCATTTATATACTCCCCGTCCCAAATTGAATGTACACATTTGAGAGAGAGAGAGAGAGAGAGAGAGAGAGAGAACAGAAAAAAGATAACTAAGGTACCAAACATAAATAGCGATAATTTATAGAAGTAAGAATATTTGCATATTAGAAGGTATATGAAAGGTTGAAATCTTGACAAACAATGATCTTGCTACATTGCCATTTATATACTCCCCGTCCCAAATTGAATGTACACATTTGACTTCCATAAGAATTAAGAAGAGTAGTTTAACCATAGACAAGTTATCATAATATCCTCAAATATAGGACTCATATGTAGTGGAGCTGACATTCCTTAAATATAGGAGGTTAGTAATGGGACTTCAGAGAGAAAATATATCCTTCTTAAGAAAGTGGACATTCATTTTGGGACAAACTAAAATAGCAAGTGGGCATTCAATTTGGGACGGAGAGAGTAATCTTTTTTTCTTCTTCAATGCTTTCCGTTTAATCCTCTTCTATGATTTCCTTCATGCAATAGACACTGAAAAGACTAACATGAGCAGAGAAATAGTTTAAGAATACAATTGCTCCATTTGCTACCCAAAATAATGATATCCTGTTTGTTTTTTTTTAAAAATAATTAAACACATAGTTTCAAAGGTGTGCTGTAAGTCGATGAAATTTCCTTGAAGTCAAAACACGAAGGACGGATTTCATTTCAAAGTGTAAAAAAAAAGGAATAAAATCAATACCTTGGTGGATAAATATTGTTTTGGAAGTGGATAATATGCTTAGCCATACAAGGGTAAGACAAAGATTACTCACCAACAGTTTCCTAATTCCTCTGAGACATCTCCCCATTGACAGCCTCGTAGTAATGCAGCCTGTCTAACAACCGAGTAATCTCAAAGCTCTTCAACTCCAACTGAGCTTCCATCTCCATCTCCACCTCAGCTTTTGCAGCTCCCCTCCCAATTGAATTTGACACAAATCGAGCAAGGAAGATTTGTTGGGAAAGCTCTTTAGCGAGGACCATTTTGTTCTTCATCCTCGAAACAAGCAATGGGATCTGCGAGCGACCTCAATCCCACTACAGATAACTCTTCTCGAATCTTCTGCCACCGAGCTCGCATAGTACTCAATTCTTCTTCTGCTCGTTTCCTTTTCTCTATCTCCATCAACAAACTCAATCTAACATCATGCAGTTCAGCTTCAAGGTCAGTCATAGATTGTTGTGGCCCACTCTCAGAGGATAACTCTGAAGAAAGAAATGTACATCAGGTCGTAAAGTACCAAAATAGCAACAACGGGTCATTGAAGATTATAACACTTGCAATTCATCACCAGTGTTTACAAATCTCATTGTTTCTCTCTCTCTCTCTCTCTCTCTCTCTCTCTCTCTCTCTCTCTCTGTGGTATTTACTTTAACATGCTTTTCATTATTAGCAAGTAGCAACAATCCTCAAAGTTATACCAAGTGGGGACATGCAAAGAACTACTTGGCTATATGAGAGTAATTTTTGGTAGCAATTTTGTGCAGAGTACTACTTGTATACCACTAATTATATTTAAGAGAGTAATATTGATTAAAAAAAAACTTATCTTTTGCTTCCTTAACTTTCGTTATATGTCTTAAACGACTTATATTAAGGAATGTAAGAAGTAGCATGTAATTGTTCTGATCACAACTGTCAGAGGACTCGATCCTCATCAAAACAATTCGATTAGCTAAAAGGAGGAAATATATTGAATCAAACAAACCATTTTACACACAAGATCAGCAACACTGAGCTACAGGTAGAACATTCTCCAAACATTTGTTACATTTTCATAAAAAGATCAAAACAATTTGATTCAAATACAAATACAAATTTCAAGGATAGTAAATAGAAGGCTTATTTGAATTTGCATTACATATACCTCCTTCTTTGAGATACTGCAAATATCTTGAGAATTCCGGCTTTGCAGTCGCCTTCCTCCATAATCGGCCATCAAGAAAACTAAACATTGGGTGAATCTTACTAGCCTTTTTAGCTTGCTTTGACAGAGACTTTGTTGTAGATGCAGAAACTTTCTGATCAGATGTTATCGGTTTCTTGGATGACAAAATCATATTTTTGTTTGATGGCGAACTTCTTGATCTGTCCAACTTGGCTTCATCAAAAAAGGCAGCAGTAGCAGAGATTCCTCCTCTTGATACTCATGTTTTAGCTTTCCGTATCCCCACCCTCGTGTATTCAAAGTTCTGAACATTGCTTTTTTACAACAACATTGGGGGGGTATGCTTCACAGAAATGGAAGAAACTTGCAGAAACAAGAGTAAAAAGATGATGAAATAAGTAAATTTTATGAGGGTTATGTGCCTTAATGGACAAAATGTTTATACATTAAGATAATGCTAACAAAAGATTAGGTATGGACTGATTCATCCCATTGCAAATTGATCTTGCTAATGGTTGACTCTTCATGCATATATCTTACAACCCTGAAAAGACACTGTGTGCGGCTAACTTTTTTTTTTCTCCTTGTTGACAATAAAATCTGCAATAGCTGCTAAAATTACGCACCAAGTAAATCTCATAGTGTACAATAGCCTGCAAAACCACACGAAAAGGTATGACACACTAGGCAAGTCATTTGTGAAGAGCTCGTGTCTTAGGGGAGATTTAATCCTGACTGTAGATAGAAAATTTCACCCGTCTAGTGACTAGGTAGACTAGGCAAACTCGTTTTCATGTGGCTAATTCTTTCTATCAAGTGGCAAGATGTTTTTTTTCTTCTTCAGAGTAAGATGAATGATTCATGTGCAAAGGTCACTAAAATAAATAATAAGAAAAGCTTTAGAGGTGAATCCTCTTTAAATTGCATTTTAAATCTTCTTAGCAGCCAAGCAAGATTTTCAAACAGTGGAAATTTTCCCCTATTTGATGACAAAAGTCAATCTCCACCTATATTTCTTCATAAGAAAACTGAAATATTGAAATGCTACATAAGAATAATCAATCTCCAGGTAACGGAAAACTTAAAGTTTAAGGGGCAGGTAAAGAAATTAAAGGCCAAAAAAAAAAAAACAACAACATTGCAATAAGTTCTTTTCATTTCTGGAAAAAGTAGTATCACTTAGTTTCAAAGAGAATGTGAGATTTTCATGAAGCCTAACAGTAATCATTAGCAAAGTTGAGAGGATATACCTAAAAGATGAATACCAGTAAGGTCGATAGCTATACAACTTCTGGTGCGGCCTACCAATGCTTTAGCGTGAGCAGCTCCATGAAATTTTCTATCGAGGCATTTAAGCAACTTCAACTTATCATCTTTGAAATACTGGAAAAAAGTTAAATCACGAATAGCACGAAAAATTGTCAGCAAAGCTCTTGTATACTTCCCAAAGTTAGTCTTTCATATTCCTCAAGTCTCAAGTTTATCATTAGGTCTAGCTACGGTGACCCAACTACTCCCTTCTCCCTTGGCTATTCCTTTTTCTTCATTATGCTCCTCAACACTATCCCATCTTTCCATGGCAGCATAAAAGTTGGAAAGAGCTATGTAATTCCCGTGGTTGTTTGGCTCCAACTCAAGAAGCTTCTTTGCAGCAAATTCACCTCGAATGTCATCTTGGTTGATTCTACAAGCATTCACTAGAGTAGACCATACTGCAATGGATGGCTCAGTACCCCTGTCTACCATCTGATGGTAAAGACTCCATACTTCTTCAATATTACCAGCTCGGCCTAGCATATCTATCAAACTGGCATAATGCTCTGGACCTGGTTCTAAACCATATCTATCATGAATCATGAAAAAGCATTCTCGCCCCTGTTCCACTAGGCCAGAATGTCCACAAGCAGATAAAACAGTGAGGAACGTCACAGCATTTGGCAATATCTTGTTTTCCTTCTCTCCCATCCGCTTGAAAAGTTCAAGAGCTTCAACTCCATAACCGTGACTTCCATGTGCGTCTATCATGCTTGTCCATGAAACAACATCATTTCTGTAGATTCGTTCAAAAACAAGACCTGCAACCCTTAATCTTCCACACTTGGCATACATATCTAATAATGTATTACATAACTATGTGTCATTAGTGAAACCTTGACGTATGACCACTCCGTGTATCTGCTTCCCCGTCCACGTATCTGAATTCTCAGAGCAAGCAGCAAGAGCACTGGTAAGTGCAATGACATTAGGTCTGATTTCATTCAAAAGTGAGATAGCTACATCATATATTTTAATACGAACACAACCAGATATTAGAGAATTGTAAATAACATCATCTTTTTTCCAACTCAAAGTTAGATAAATTTTCATTGCTTCATCAATCGCTCTAAGTTGGAGTAGAAATCAATTAAAGCAGTACTTAAAACTACCAAATCACGGCCCATCACAAGAATCAAACCATGAATTTGCTTTCCCTGTTGATAGGCTTTCAAAGATGTACATGCTTTAAGCACAGAGCACAAGGTGAACTCGTTGAACTGTACTCTTTCCGTCTGCATATTGTAAAATAAATCCATGGCTTTTAGTGGAAGGTGTGACGACCGGTAATTTCGGTACCAATTTAAATGTTAGCATTTTATTATTTTTTTTCACTTAAAAAGGTTAAAAGTGTCTTTTTAATTAAATAGCAAGGGTAAAATAGTCCAAACAATAAATTGGTAATTCTATTACAAGACAATGGGCATAATAGTAATTTTATAATTAAGAAGTAAAAGAAAATGAATTAAGTTCATACTTATCCATAAGAAATAATTACATCAAAAGTCCCTGAATTACATGACATTTACATAAGAAATTATATTTACATAAAAAGTCCCTACAAATCAAGGAATTACAAGGGAAGGGCCTCTCTGCTCCTATAAATAGAGGCCTTCCCCTCAACTTTTACTTGCACCAATTCCTTTCCTTAAAAGGAATTCTCTCTCTCTCTCTCTCTCTCACACTTTTTTCTTCCTAAGTAGGCTTTGCCTAAAACTTCCCTAAAAGGGAAACTCTTCACTCTACACCAAAACTCTCTCCCAGTCTATAGTCTTTGGTTAATATGCTCTGAATTATTCACAGTTGCCTAATATTGGATCGTCTGTGAATACTTTCATCAGAAAACCAAAGACATTATTGAGTAGTTTTTCTAAAGTATTCCCGTTACTCTGCCGACTATCAAGCAGGTACCTCTACTTCCATCTGTTATTTTGATCCTGCACAATAAATGAACTTAGGTTAATCGGGGTCATGAAAGAATTAGATTATATTCTCTGAGACTGTTGTGCCCGATGATTGTGGGGACGCAATTTGTGGAAACGCAATCCCGGGAGCGTCCCGTGACCTACCCCACTGGTGGAGACCTTTTTACTAATCGGACTTTTGCCGGTTAGACGGGTGACCTGAAGAATATAAGCCTGAATTCTTAATTGATCCTAGACTAGAAAAGTGAAACATATATTTTGCATTATATTAAAAATTAAATAGACAAATAGGAATATCCAGATCCTAATATTGGAAAGCGAACAAGAGCATTTCAATATTAGAATTGGAACCAATTATTATTATTAACATTGAAATTCAAAAATACTATCCGTGATATTTTATCATAGTATTTTCATAATTTTATATTTTAAGTATAATTTGAAATTAAAGAGAAATGTTAGAATTTCAATTACTTTACTTTCTTTCAAGAAATTTAATTAGGTTATGAAACTTTGTTTTAATTCAGAAATATTATTCTATAAATTCATACTTTAATAGAAAGTACCTATAAACAAGAAGCTATCACTTTCTTTCAGTAAAATTGGACCAAAGTAGAGAATAAGATAATAATAGTAGAAATAGTAGTAATATTAGTAATAGTACTAATATCAATAACAGCAACAATCAGAGAGAGAAAAGCAGCAGTAGTAGTAGTAGCAAGAAACATACTGATTCTACTTGGGTTAAATAACAATAATAATAGTAATAATCATCAACAACTAAACTAGAACTCTAGTATTAATTATCAGTAGTAAAATAAAAAAATAAAAGAAAGCTCACTGCCTTGCCGGAGAAAGGATGAGCCGACCGGAGAGATGAGCGGGACGGTGCCGGCGGCGGAACGGCGGCGGCGGCAGCAGATCTGAGAGCAGTAATTAAAAAAAATTAAAAATTAAAAATTACAGTAATAATAATAATAGAAAATAATAATAATATATTTTTTTTAAAACGCAATAATAATAATATTTATAGTAATAAAATTAGAAAGGAAAACAGAAAGAAAAAGAAAATAAAGGAAAGGAAGGCGGGTGGGTGGCCGGAGAAGGGTAGTGATAATGCCAGAGCAAAAATCCTCCTGCAAGAGCGATTTACGTGCATGTGACAAAATTACCCCTCTAACATATTAACTAAATATTTTAATTATTTTTTCTATTTTCTCTCTATCCTACCCTACCCTGATATTTCTCTCTTCCCTATATTCTTTCCTTATTTTTTTCTCAATCTCTCGTAATCTTTATTTCTATATCTGTTTTTTTTTTCGTTTTTTCCTCTCTCTCTCTCTCTCTCTGTTTTTTTTTTTCGTTTTTTTTCTTCTCTCCATCTCCAAGTAATTTTGTTTTCTTCTCTATTTGTTCTCTTTCATTATCTCTTCTTGCTCTTTTGTCTAACTTTGAATTTATATATATAATTTTCAATTACTTTCAGTAAAAGAGGTAAATTTTATTATTTTTATTGAGCTTTCAATTTTATATTGTTGTTGAATGATTCAATCCAAGAAAATGATCTATTCAGTGAGGAAATTGAAAGAAGAAAAAATAATAAAAAATAGAGAAGAAAACAAAATTACTTGGAGATGGAGAGAAGAAAAAACGAAAAAAAAACAGGGAGGAAAAAACGAAAAAAAAAAAATAGATATGAAAACAAAAATCATATGAAAATAGAGAGATTGAGAGAAAATTAAGGCATTTTTATATAAGCAATTTAATTTCTGTGGCATATTCTTCCACACGAAAAGATGAAAATATAGTATTGACATAAAAAAAATGTATTTTATATACTAATAAGTGATGATCACCAATAATAAAAGACGAATAGCAATATAGTATTTCAAATTTGAACAGCATAGAACCTTATCTAACCAATAACACTAAGTTTGGGAGGCATCCATTCAGATGCTTGCACAAGGCAAACACCAAGAGGGTAATAGGGTGTGCTGTGTGGAGAAGAATTCAAAGTTTTTCTATGTATTTTGGCAATAGTTTAGCATTTTTACTACCAAGTGTAGAATGTTTTTTAAGTTACTTTCTTTTTAAGCTTAACACAAAGAAACAATCAAACACCTTTGGATTATTCCTAAAAGTAACTCTGCATAAAAGATTGTTTTTTCACTGCTTTTAAAATACATAAAAATAAAACCAATGTAAACCAACAAAAGTCTAATTACCAAATATTCTAATCCTTATTAAAAAACAATAAAATTCTTTGAAGCATTTTTATATAAGCAATTTAATTTCTGTGGCATATTCTTCCACCCGAAAAGATGAAAATATAGTATTGACATAAAAAAAATGTATTTTATATACTAATAAGTGATGATCACCAATAATAAAAGACGAATAGCAATATAGTATTTCAAATTTGAACAGCATAGAACCTTATCTAACCAATAACACTAAGTTTGGGAGGTATCCATTCAGATGCTTGCACAAGGCAAACACCAAGAGGGTAACAAGGTGTGCTGCGTGGAGAAGAATTCAAAGTTTTTCTGTGTCTTTTGGCAATAGTTTAGTATTTTTACTACCAACTGTAGAATGTTTTTTAAGTTACTTTCTTTTTAAGCTTAAAGCAAAGAAACAATCAAACACCTTTGGATTATTCATAAAAGTAACTTTGCATAAAAGATTGTTTTTTCACTGCTTTTAAAATACATAAAAATAAAACCAATGTAAACCAATAAAAGTCTAATTACCAAATATTCTAATCTTTATTAAAAAACAATAAAATTCTTTGAAGCATTTTTTATATAAGCAATTTAATTTCTGTGGCATATTCTTCCACCCGAAAAGATGAAAATATAGTATTGTCATAAAAAAATGTATTTTATATACTAATAAGTGATGATCACCAATAATAAAAGACGAATAGCAATATAGTATTTCAAATTTGAACAGCATAGAACCTTATCTAACCAATAACACTAAGTTTGGGAGGCATCCATTTAGATGTTTGCACAAGGCAAACACCAAGAGGGTAACAGGGTGTGCTGCGTGGAGAAGAATTCAAAGTTTTTCTATGTATTTTGGCAATAGTTTAGTATTTTTACTACCAACTGTAGAATGTTTTTTAAGTTACTTCCTTTTTAAAAAAAAAAAAAAAAAAGTTACTTCCTTTTTAAGCTTAAAGCAAAGAAACAATCAAACACCTTTGGATTATTCATAAAAGTAACTCTGCATAAAAGATTGTTTTTTCACTGCTTTTAAAATACATAAAAATAAAACCAATGTAAACCAACAAAAGTCTAATTACCAAATATTCTAATCCTTATTAAAAAAACAATAAAATTCTTTGAAGCATTTTTATATAAGCAATTTAATTTCTGTGGCATATTCTTCGACCTGAAAAGATGAAAATATAGTATTGTCAAAAAAAAAAATGTATTTTATATACTAATAAGTGATGATCACCAATAATAAAAGACGAGTAGTAATATAGCTTGAGTTTCTTTTTAATTTCATAAGTGAATCAAAGTCAATCCCCTCCACAAATAAATGATTAAACTATTTTAAGACAAAAGAGCTCGATATGAATCAATAACTCTTCCAACTTGATAAGATAAGAAGATTATAAGATATTTCTCTGGGTTTCTTGGTTTAATTTATTGAGAAGATGTGCGAGACTACTTCTTTTTAGGGGTATGTGCGATTACTTCAATCGCATTCGAAATGTTAGGCACCACACCAAGTTTAGTAATGAATATTCGGATCCGAAAGGCTTCCGTAGCAACATCTGATCCAGCTATATACTCAGCTTTGGTTGTAGAATTCGCAACGGGACAAAACCAGGCCAGTTCTGAGCCCCTAATTTATATTCAAGGAAAAATCAGTGACACTTAACGATTATTTAAGTGTTTGAACAATAACATAAACATTCTTAATTTATTTTTCAGCTTTACATTTTAGCCCGATGCTCAGCAACATAGCTGTGTCACTTAATCACCATTAACATAAAACGGGTGACCAGAGGAATATAAATCTAAATTTTTCCTCGATCCTAGACTAGATAAAAATTGATAAAGTAAATTTAATGTTTAAATTTTCTGGAATATTTTATCATGTTCCACTTTACTATTTACAGAAATAAGATTTTCAGAATCCTTTACTTTACAGTATGATTTTTCCCCTAAATAAAATTGATTTAGGGAACTGAACTTTTAGAATCAGAAAACAGGAAGAAAATTTACAATTTTATTTCAAAGAATTATGGCCAGAAAACAGAGAAAATAGAGAAAATAAAAATAATAATAGAAATAGAAATATAAAACAAAAATAAAGAGAGAAAGAGAAACTCACCTTCTTCGCCGGAGTAGACGGAAGCGGCACCGGACCGGAGACGGAGAAAGAGCCCGCCGAAAAAGGAAAAATCTCATACTGAGCAGAGAAATAAACAGTTAGAAAATAGAAAATGAATAACTAATAAAAAGGAAAACATAAATAGAAAGAGAGAGGAAGAAGAAAACTTACCTCGCCGGAGATAAAGGACAGTCGCGAACCGTGCCGGAAAGGAGACAGCCGCGAGGCGCTGTGTTGGCGGTGAGGGAGAAGAAATGAGAAGTTAGGGTTAGGGTTTTCTTCTTTAGAATTAGGGATTTGGAGAATATATATATATATATATATATATATAAAAGGACTAAAATGCAATATAAATCATTATCACAAAATATTTTATAAGAGTTATGTGATAATTATTTATATTGCATTTTAGTCCTTTTATATATATATATATATATATATATATATATATATATATATATATATATATATATATATATATATATATATATATATATATATATTCTCCAAATCCCCTAATTCTAAAGAAGAAAACCCTAACTCTAACTTCTCCTTTCTTTTCCCCCACCGCCAACACAGCGCCTCTCGGCGCCGCCTCACGACTGTCCTTTTTCTCCGGCGAGGTAAGTTTCTTTCTTCCTCTCTCTTTCTATTTCTGTTTTCCTTTTTATTAGTTATTCATTTTCTATTTTCTAACTGTTTATTTCTCTGCTCAGTATGAGATTTTCCCTTTTTCGGCGGGCTCTTTCTCCGTCTCCGGTCCGGTGCCGCTTCCGTCTACTCCGGCGAAGAAGGTGAGTTTCTCTTCCTCTCTTTATTTTTGTTTTATATTTCTATTTCTATTATTATTTTTATTTTCTCTGTTTTCTGGCCATAATTCTTTGAAATAAAATTGTAAATTTTCTTCCTGTTTTCTGATTCTAAAAGTTCAGTTCCCTAAATCAATTTTATTTAGGGGAAAAATCATACTGTAAAGTAAAGGATTCTGAAAATCTTATTTCTATAAATAGTAAAGTGGAACATGGTAAAATATTCCAGAAAATTTAAACATTAAATTTACTATATCAATTTAAGCATTAAATTTACTAAAAGATTAGAGAAAATTGACTTGAAAAGAAGGGGTTTTATTTCAAGAGTTGTTTCGGTATTTTTTATGGATGTATATGGTTTACTTTGAATCTTAACATTTAAGAGATGTTTTGTTGAAGTCGGGCTTTGGATATTACATAGTTGCACAAAGAACTTATGACTAGTTTTTCTGTTTGTCTTGCTTCTGTACTAGAATTAATATTCAAATGAGGTCAAATTTTACAAGTAGGCTAGTCTATAAACTTATGTGCAAGTCATTTTATGGGTCCTAGAATTTCAATTCCCTTCTTTGTCAAATGTCAAGTTTAACCTTGTCTCTTAGTTGCTTATCAGTAGAGTCTATACCTTGCACTAGCCTTAGATTATTAGTATCTTTCTTTTTTTTCTTTCTTTCTTCTTTTTTTCTCCCCGGTGAATTTACTGGATTTTTTCATGTCTAAAGGGGTAGTAAATGGTGTAGAAATCAATTAAAGCAGTACTTAAAACTACCAAATCACGGCCCATCACAAGAATCAAACCATGAATTTGCTTTCCCTGTTGATAGGCTTTCAAAGATGTACATGCTTTAAGCACAGAGCACAAGGTGAACTCGTTGAACTGTACTCTTTCCCTCTGCATATTGTAAAATAAATCCATGGCTTTTAGTGGAAGGCCATGGAATAAATACCTTGAAAGCATAGTGTTCCATGCAACCAAGTCCATATAACTCATCTCATCAAATAAACAAACTGAGCTCCTCAATTGCCCAAATTTGGAGTACATGGCGATCAGGCCAGTTTTGGTTACTACCTCCGCATCCAAACCTAATTTTGTCGTTAAGGCATGCACCTGAAGACCAGGGATTGGGGTCTAGAAGAGCCGAGCAAGCTCTCAAGAGAGGAGTGAGGGTATAGAAAGTTAAATCAGAGCGAATGTGGTGCATGTGAAGGAAGAGATTCCATGTTGAAATAGCATCCCCATCACGTATATACAAGTTGAGGGTAGAGTTGAGAGAGGATATATCTCTTTGGGAAATATCATCGAACATGTGGGCACTGATATGAAGATTAACATATGGGCTTAAGTTTATAGCTCTATTAGAAGAATAATTTTGAGGACTTCGAGGGAAATGATGAAAGAAATGTCTGAATTTGAACATTTATGGAGTTGAAAACGGTCCTATTTAAAAGAATGGTTATTGTA
Organism: Vinca minor; assembly: GCA_026122235.1. NCBI lineage: Eukaryota > Viridiplantae > Streptophyta > Magnoliopsida > Gentianales > Apocynaceae > Vinca > Vinca minor. The sequence goes on along the minus strand of JAOCZM010000129.1, from coordinate 2,493,912 downwards.
GTATATCAAAGTATACCCACTGCAATCACACCAAAGACAACTTTAGACGACTGGGGAATTTTTACTTCTCTAGCCTCTTCATTTAGTCCTCAAATCTGCAAAAGAAATCAATAAAAATTGAAAACCAAGTATAGGAAATTATTTAGAGCAGCAAGAACATACAATATGCTCCCTGAACTAATTCATTTGAGCTCTGAAACAGAAGCAACAATGAAAAATCAACTAGATACCTTTCCCAGCCATTGAATACACAGTTTAGAACTCGAAATACCCAAACTCGGCAAAGATGCTCCGTTTCTCCGACTAGACATTCAAGATAAACCGAGACAAAAATATCCTGGCCGTCCCCAATCTTTACCTGCTTACAACATAAACCTCCATTGAAATTTCACACGCAAAGTCAAGGATTGTCTATTAGGTCCTAGCAAGTAGCAAGACAATCAAAATTGCATTACAACTTAGTACTAATCACACTTACTCACAGATAAATCGAATCAAAATTGCAACTTTTTTACTTCCTTTTCTTTAACTTTGCTTTCTTAAAATTTCAATCATTCTACCTAATACCAAATTGAATTAATAGTGCAAAAAATCTTGCATTAACATAAAACAGATCCAGAATCAGCAAATTAACCTCCATTCCAAAATTCACAAGCTCGACTAGCTTAGGGGGAAACAAAAGATGCCTACTGTCATTTAATTCGCTTACCAGATGTAGTCAGTAACCCTTTGCTCCACTTCTCCACATTTCTTGTTCAAATATAGTACTACCTCAATTTCTTTACAGTTGCGAAAGTTAAGGAATAAAAAATTAAAATATTTTTGTAATTAAAATATCAATATTGTTCTCTTAAATAGAATTAGTGGTATACAAGTCATATTTAAGAGAGTAATATTGACATTTTAATTATAAAAAATATCTTAAGTTTCCCTTCTCCCTCCTCCGAGCGGGGGCTACTCCCTAGTTTTTTCTAGGGTTCTCTACACCGCCCTCGTGTGCGTTTGTAGTCGGACGATGATTCCTATCATCTACCGTGCTCTCTACCTACCAATATCTCCATTAATCAACAAGAGTTTTGGATTCAAAATAGTTTCTATAGACTCACTTTTGAACAATGGAACGGCTACAATGTTAAGTTTCTATTTTTGTGTTGCCGTACTGAAAGGCTTGGCACAAGGGATTTCGTTTTTAATCTCTGATTCTAGTATAAGCGAGAGTGAGACATCGCTGGTTTTGGTTTGGCCGGACATGGCCTCTCGGATTACGGGAAGCCTGATATTTGGTGATTTTTTAAGATTGCAGGTACTTGTGGAGGCGTCTGATCCCAGTCGGAATCTCGATTCTAGTGATGGATTAGTGATGAGAGAGGGGAGGATGTTGATGGGAAAATTTTGGTTTGAGTTTTCTAAGGGCAACCGAGACGCAGGGTTTGAGTTGTGGTTCAAAGTAGTTGAGGGGAGGTCAGTTTTTTCGCCGGAGACAAGGAAGAAAGTCGGCGATTGGTGGTTCCGAACGAGAGAGCGTCGACCTTATGTGCAATCTGTCGAAACCGGGTCAGGTCTTCGATCCGTGGCCAAACCAATTTAAAACTGGATATACCTTTTATTTTCTGGGTTGGGTTGGGTTGGGTTGTTGGGCCAGGGTATTGGATCTTAAATGGTGCTGAGACTGAAATGGTAAAAGTCTCTCAAAATGATGAGAATGAATCTGGGCTAGACCTTCACACTGGGCCCCTTAACGGGAGTGGATCTAATGCAGGCCCAATTGCTAACGGGTCTGTGGTTTCTGCTGGTCACTCATACACGCCTATGGGCTGGACGCTGAGGCTGCCCAAATTGGGCTCAACTCGGAAATTGCTTGTGGGTTTGGCTCTGAACCGGGTCCAATCACAATCTGGCCCCTTAATGTAGAACCAATTTATAATAGGCCAAGAGAATTAGCAACCAGCTCTAATATTTATAAAAATTGGCTGATTTTCTCAGAAATTAAAATTGAGGACTCTGAATTCTCTCCAAATTGGAAGCATAGGCCTACGCTATTAGATGACGAACTTGTCGGATTGGAAGATTGAGAGATTGAAGTTCAAAATGGATATTTTTGGGTTGCTTCTAACTTGAGTACGGTGGAGGTCGCGGGTCGGCCCCACCAAGGCCAATGAGTTGCTTGATCTTGAATTGTCCGGGATTCACAACTCCTGGACAATTCAATCTTTTGCGTGCCTCACAAGGGCTCGCTTTCCTAATATTTTTTTCGTTTATATAATAAAGTCGTTGGCAGACTTCATGATTAATATCATGGTAGTATTTGGTTTTATTTTATGTTTTAAATTAGGATTTATTTCAAGTTTTTATGTAAGCAATCAAGGGGAGCGACCGTACCAAACTTTGAGAAGCATCCCTCAAGATAGAGTTTTGTTGTTGCATGGTTTCGAATGGAGGATCTTGAGCGGACGTTCTGTTCGTATCCGGAGTGGTCGCTGACCAACTATCCTACGCGGTTTTCAGCTGATCTCCCCTCCTAATTTTACGTGTTTTGAAAGTTTGCAGACAATAACTCTGGAAGTTGTGAAAGATCTCTGATTTGTGCGTGACCTCGGTTTTGCTATTGCTTTTTTGGTAGTAGTGTCTAGTTATATGGTCATAGAATTTTATACTATATTGCACTTATTCTCTAGATTTTTTTATGACCGCGAGTCTTGTCATGTTCTAGCTCATTGGTTAGCTAGGATTTTTCTAAGGCTTGATGCCCCTCATTTCAAAGGGTAGGGGATCCATTGGTATTCCACCTCCCTCATGTAGTTCCTAATATCTATTAATGATATTAATTTCTTTTTAAAAAAAATATCTTAATTTTTGCTTCTTTAATTTTTGTAACATGTAATGAAAGTCTTATATTTAGGAATGGAGCCCATTCCATAATATAAGTCGTTTAGGAATGTAGCGAAAATTAAGTAAGAAAAAAGATATTTGGTTAGTCAAAATATGGATATTACTATCTTAAATAGAATTAGTAAAATACAAATTTTGTAATGCTCATATTTTGACTAAAAAAATATTTTATTTTTTGTTTATTTGATTTTCACTATATATCATAAACGACTTATATTATGGAATTGTGGGAATATCAAATTAAGCTAATGCAAAAGAAAACAGCAAGCAAAAATTCATACAAGATAGTAAAAAAATAATAATTAAAAGATCAATGAACCAAAAGTTTAAGAGGGAATAGAAATGGAACCTTCTCCGTTAATCCGAAAACGTTAGTGAAGGGACAGCAGCATCAGAAAACTCAAGAGAACTGCCGGGCGATTTCACGGCTATTACACGGTGACAGAAAATAGGGCGGAAGAGGATTTCTTTTTCAATTTTAAGAAAATATAAAGTTGGTCCCGTAACTATTTAAATAATTTAAAGTCATGCCCATAACTAATATTTATTCATTTTTAGTTTTATAAGTAAAATTTATCTTGTACTTTTGGTTCTATTTAGCGTTTAAACATGTGTCAATAAGTGGCGAGAAAAGACGCAGGGTAGCTCAGCTCATCAGTAGCTCACGAGCAGCTCAACTCAGCTCATTTATTTACAAATATTTTAGAAAAAAACACGGTGACTTATAATATGAGTTTAATATACAGGTGATACAAAATAAATAAAGATATTTTCTCAGCACAATGGCATATAATAGAAGTTTAATATCTCTTTACTAAATATTATAATATGTAATGACTTCGAAAAAAGATTTTTTTTTAACAATATATAAAATAAAACCAATGTAAATCAACAAAAGTCAAATTACCAAATATTCTAATCCTTATTAAAAAACAATAAAATTCTTTGAAGTATTTTTATATAAGAAATTTAATTTCTGTGTCATATTCTTCCACCCGAAAAGATGAAAATATAGTATTGTCATAAAAAAAATGTATTTTATATACTAATAAGTGATGATCACCAATAATAAAAGACGAGTAGTAATATAGCTTGAGTTTCTTTTTAATTTCATAAGTGACTCAAAGTCGAACTATATCTAGCTCAAGCTCGACTCATATTTTATATGAGCCAAAAATCTTGGCTCATGTATCGCTCATTTAGCTCGTCGAGCCGAATATCGAATCGAATCGAATCGTGAGCTACTCACGAGCCGACTCAACTCACTTCCACCCCTACGACTAAGTATCGGACGGAAGAGTTATTGGGATAAGGGTTAGTGGTCAGGCTAGTAGGCAGACCATTATCGAACCGTTTATTGACCCATAATGTAAAAAATATTTAATATATAATTTTTTATAATTTAATACCATATAATATATTAAGAAATGTAACTTAATTTACGAGAATAATAATAAATAATGATTAACTAATTTGACAAATTTTTATTTAACATTTATCGAAATGACTTATAAGTTACAAATGAATTAGTTTAAATTCAATTAGAAGTGACTTCTTGCAACATAATCTTAACCAAATTATTTATTTAGTTTAAACCCCAACATATAAATTACTCAATTGATTCACAATTTCCTAAAATAATTTTTCCTTTACTAATTTCGAGACCCAATCGGACAGGTTAACTAGATTTTACAAAATAAAACATTTTTACACTTTATTATATTTGAGGTCTAATTCGAATCGTATAAAAAAAATAAATCACTAAATTACTGATCCTACTGATCGAGTCGGGCTGAGTTTCAAAACTATGGCATAAACCCTGGCTACCAACACCAAACGGGTTTGCTGAAGGTTGAGCACGTGCCACCTACTTATCATAGACGAAAGTTGCAATCTACTTACCATAGACGAAAACCGAACAAAAACGGAAAAATGAAAATTGGAAAGTTGTATGTGAGCGTATTTCATATACATATCGTTTGAAAGTTTTGAATGATATATAAGTATGAATTTAAATATTTACTATTATTTCGAGATATTTATTTTGAAATAGCGAGTTCAGTTGTCAGGTAAATGTCATGAATATTGTCAGGCATATGAGTCGATTCGGGTCCGCAGACACGAAGTGTGTCATTTCAATGCTGTAAACTAAGTGTGCTATACTATGCATGGTGAGTGCGGTGGCCGGTGGGGGAACACCTCTAGAATTTCATGCACCTAATGTAACTAGAATAATGTGTCTCTGATGGGTCCTTATTTTACTTATCTCTCTCTCTCTCTCTCTCTCTCTCTCTCTCTCTCTATATATATATATATATATATATATATATATATATATTGATTGCTAAATATCGGCATTATTCACCCATTTTAACAAAAGCAATATTTCGTTTGCTATTTTTTTCTCTTTTTTTTCATAACACTTTTCCACTAATTATACTTTAATTTCTTTCTTGTTCAATTGGATATATATAAATATGGAAGGAAATACACCGGCAGCCACGGTATGCGTTACCGGAGCATCGGGCTTTATAGGATCATGGCTAGTCATGCGACTTCTCGAACGGGGATACTTTGTTCGGGCAACTGTTCGCCATTCTGGTAATTAATTTTTTTTATGATTACGATTAATTCAAGACTTTTTTTATTATAAAAAAGTAAATAAATAGTTTTACCTCTATTTCATAATATAAGTTGATATTTAGAAAAAATTAAGAAAGTAAAAAAGAAAAGTATTTTGTTAGTTAAAATATTAATATTATTCTCTTAAATATAATTAGTGGTATACAAATTCTATTTGAAAGAGTAATATTGATATTTTGACTAACAAAGTACATTTTTTTACTTTCTTAATTGTTTCTGCATGTGCTAAACGGTTTATATTAGGGAATGGCGGGAGGAGTATGTTGTATAAGTGTGCTTTGATTAATGTGGGATTATATAATATAATATGTTGATGATGAAAGTAGGGAACCTAAAGAAAGTGGGACATTTGTTGGAGCTTCCAAGTGCTAGTACACATTTGAAGCTGTTTAAGGCAGACTTGAATGAAGTAGGAAGCTTTGATGAAGCCATTAGAGGCTGTGTTGGGGTGTTTCATGTGGCTACACCTATGGACTTTGAGTCTAAGGACCCTCAGGTAATTTTTAAAAAAATGTACACACAGATTAGTTATGTAGAAGCACGCTCCCTCATGTTCATAATTGAACTTCTAGAAAAGAAGACTAAATTTGGGAAAAACAAGTTTTGACCCCTAAAAAAACTGCAAATAAAGATTTGATAAGACAAGGAAAGTGGAAAAACTACTATGCATGTGAAATACTGGTTTTTATCTTATTGGTGCTTTTTAAGGGTCAAAACCTATATTTTTTTTCTCCAAAATGTCTTAAGTCTAGTCATATGGTCACATTCCGTACAGATTTAACAGTGAAATTGGATGGAATGAGTAACATTAATACTTTAGAAAAGTTTAGGGTTAAGGACATTGCATCTTTTTTAAATACAAGGTCAAAAACTAAAACCGAGAAAAAATTCAGGAGGCGCAAACACCTTTTACTTTAAAAATTATTCATTTTTTTAAACTGTCTTTTAATACATATATTTCTATAAAACTTGCGTTGGGAGCTTAAAATTTCTAATTCCGCCCATGTGCAGATGTATTTTGTTTCGAAAACAATGACAGAGAAAGCGGCATGGGAAGCAGCTAAAGAAAACAACATTGATTTCATTAGCATAATTCCAACACTAGTTGTAGGTCCTTTCATCATGCCAACATTCCCACCTAGTCTTATAACTGCTCTTTCATTGATCACAGGTACATGATTTTTCAACCTATCCGGAAGAAGAAAAAAGAAATACATATATATATATATATATATATATATATATATATATATATATATATATATATATATATATATATAGAAGATGGAATGTGTCCATTGAGTTCGGTCTCACAAAAATTCAATCCGACCCTATTGAAAAATAGGATATGCAGTGCAGTACAACTTTAGTACAGTACTAAATTTTTGTGATAGGAGATGAGAACGGGCTAGTGAACCAGTTATGCTTCTAGTTACCCAAAATTGAACTCCCCATAGGCTATAGGAGAGTAATTTATGTAGCAATTTTGTGCAGAGAATGAAGCTCACTATGGAATAATTAAGGATGGTCAATATGTGCATTTAGATGATCTATGTGAAGCTCATATATTCTTGTATGAGAATCCTAAAGCAGAAGGAAGATACATTTGTTCTTCTCACGATGCAACCATTCATGAAGTGGCCAAAATGATCAGAGAGAAATGGCCCCAATACTACATCCCTACCGAGTAAGCCCACAACTTCCTTAATCATATATTCTTCATATCTACTTTTTTATATATTTAAATATTTTTTCACAGAAAAGTATCCAATTAATTTAGAACAAAAAGAGTAACAAAAGCCGAATTAGGATATACGTACATAGTACACTTGTCCAGGTAGTGGCGGACTTACCTTGTCCCAAATTTTAAAATCAATATATTCTTACTTTTGAAATATTTTTATTCATCCTTTTTTAATTAACTTTTATTTGGAGTTTCTGCTTCATTTAAGACTCTTCAAAGTATAATGTCAAAATGTTTTTTGAACGGAGATGAGGTCGTACCAGAAATAGTAACAAAAGTTGAATTAGGATATACATAGTACACTTGTCCGGATAGTGGCAGACTTACGTTGCCCCGAAATTTGAAATCAATAAATACGTACTGTTGAAATGTTTTTATACACCCTTTTCTAATTAACTTTTAGTTGGAGTTCTTGCTTCAGTTAAGACTCTTCAAAGTATAATGCCTTAAGTTCACATTTTGAGTCCGCCCCGATTATCTTTTCCATCTCAGTCTACTGAATTATACACATTTCTTGGCAAGCTAAGGGGCATTGAAAAGGACATAACTATGATATCCTTTTCAACAAAGAAGTTGTTAGGTATGGGATTTAAATACAAGTATACATTGGAGGATATGTATAGAGGAGCAATTGAGACATGTAGAGACAAGGGGTTGATTCCCTATTCTACCCTTAAGCATGATGAAAATGGATCAGTTACCAACCCAATCAACAAAGACCATGAGAATGGAATAAAGGACATTCCAAATTCCACAGAAAACGGTAACAAGGAGGAGAAAAATGGAAAACTTGAAGTATAACAAGGAAATTAAACACCAGCATCACTAAGGTTGTGCCATGTAATTTCATGAAATTCGAATTTCAAATAATTAAATTTTTTAGTTTGGCAAATTTATGGAATTTATTTTGAATTCCAACTGTGTTGTTTGGAACACTAAGAAATTCATAGAATTGGATATCGGAATTCAGTTATAAAAATGCAAGTGACAAATTCTCTTCTCTGTGCGCGCGTAGGATATGTGTTTTTCTGTTAAATGTATACGGAAGCATTTATTTCTGTTAAATGTGTGATTTGATAGTAAAACTCATTAGCTTATGCAATTACTATTCTAGTTGTCCCTAGTTTTATGTAATATTCTTTACAATGAAATAAAACTAGTATGATGTATGATTGATGATCATATTTTTCTGATCATGTGCAATGGATACAAATCATATCATAGATGCAATATATAGAGATACATTGTATTGGACGTGATCCGTTAGAGAAGTAATATGGTCCTTAGTCATAAGTATTATTTCCTTAGTACTATTTTGGAATCCTTAGACATTATGTCTCCATTGATTCTAGCATCAATGTAACCACATTTTGACTCAGTCGAACGTTACTTTTAATCGAGTAATCAATACGACTGATGATCGGATGTAGTGTCCTATCATGACTTGAATGTGAGAGACATTGTAAGTAATTTGTCCCTCTCTGTTAGAGAGAGATATCCATGGGCCCCTCGATAGGAAAAACTGTTTAAATGCATGGCCGTGCTCAAATGTATTTGATAAAGTAGTTATTAAATACTATTTGTTGGAACAGTCTACCAGGTGATCGAGCATAAATACAATTACGCTTAATAAGGGTGACGACTACCATGCCTTATGCTTAAATAGGATATCGCGAGACAAAGGGATTAAATAGTGGATTGATATTAAGTTCCACCGTAAATTTATTCAATTTGGGTAGTTACAATGTCCTGCTAGGGACCGCTTGTGATTTATGAACTCACACTACTACTAAGTGTGTTTTCATTGCCACTGTGATATGAACCTACAGGGTCACCATAGACGAGTTAACGAGCTTTATGTCCAGATTCAATAAATCTAGAATGTGTCTAGGTTCATTGTATCTGACATTTATTTTCTGAGAATAATAAAACGTTATTATTTGAATTATAGATTAAAGATGGGCATTTTCGGTATTTGGCTATAGCTGGGATTACGTGGGAGTGATTATGCGATAAAGACTCTCACTACCAGCAGAAGTCTAGGGGACGTATGAGTTATAGATTCCCATTACCGGAAGAGGTTGAGGACGTAGTAGTTGGTTCTGGGAACAAACCCTCACATCCTATATAAACCTCTTTTGGCCGAAACCCTAAAAAAAACTAATGCTAGAGCCGCAATAAACCAAAATTCTCCCGACATCAGATTTCTTGAATTCTGCCATTCTCTTCTTTCTATATTCCCGAAACTCAAAAATGTAAGTAATTTTAGCTGTTTTTTATTTGTTTTGGTATGAGCGAATCCTTTAGTGGAGGACTCATGGGTGTTTAGAACGAGTTTCTGCCCATGAATCCCTTCAGTAAAATGATGAGAATTGCTCTATAACAAAAATGCATGTGGTACAAATGACAGATATATTCTTAGTGTGATATGATGAAAATGCCTATTGTATGAAATGATGAAATATTGATACCGTAAGAGCAAAATAACAAAAATACCAATGCTGAAAATTATTTTAGTGTAAAAAATAATGAAAATGACCCAAAAGGCATAACCTTGGTGTAAAATGAAAAACAAAATTCATCGTTTAAAAACTATAAAATGTCAGAGTTTTGCATTAGACTAACTATGATTTAGCAGAATGGTCGTACCATGGCAGTTAAAATACTGGGTGGAACATTTTTGTCTAGAACGGAAGTCCGTTCTGGGACCAAGACGAAAGTCCCACTTCCGTTCTGCGCTAACGTGGCGTTCCCCAGACTTGCCTCGACACATTAGCCGAGAACGGAAGTGGGACTTTCGTCTTGGTCCCAGAACGGAAGTCTCAACACCCAGATTTAAAACCATAACACCTCTTCTTCTCCCTTCACGCGACCCACACAGAAAACAAAAAAAAATTTCCATAAGGCAAAAACACCCCCTTTCCCCGCCGCCTCTCTCCCTCCCTCCCGCCGACCGCCGCCGCTGCTTCCACCAACAATCTCCACCACCTTACTTTCTCTCATCTCTCAATTTCTCAATTTCAAGGGTTTAGCATTAGACTAACATGGGTTTTGCAAAATGGTCATAACATGCAGCCCAAAAATTGGGAGAAACATTTCTGGCCAGAGGACTTCCGTTCTGGGTCCACTTCCATCTTGACTGACGTGGCAAGGCGTGTCTGGGAGAGGGCCACGTCAGCTTCCGTCTTGCCAAAAATGTTTCTTCCAATGTTTTGGCTGACAAATGCTAACAAGTGTTCCTCTTTTTCTCCCTTCAATGGCCTAGTCTCATTCTTAAACGAGTCACTCTGTAGATCATTTGACTTCTTATGATCAACAATTTCCTAAAATCTACACGAGACTTAATTTATCTTAAAAGTAAGACGAGTGCTTAGTGAGATGATGATTATTATTATTATTATTATTATTATTATTATTATTATTATTATTATTATTATTATTATTTCCAATAAAATCAATTGCATGCCACCAGACATTATTGAAAACATCCACCCGAAGCTCTCACATTTGATAACTCATAACTTGTCTGTTAAACGGATTCCAAATATTGTCTACTTCCTATGAACAAGACAAAAAGGAATATAAATATACATAACTTCATCTTCTTGTTATTTTCCCACCTGTTTAGTACATTACTACAAAGCAGAAACATTGAAACATTCAAAGTAGAAACTATTTTTTTTAATACAAGCCACTATATTGATGAAAGTTACATTATCAATCTTGATAGCAAATAATATGGATAACCCAAAGTTACAAACTACATAAAAAGAGATATAAATTTTAAAGAAGAAGAAATAAAAGCATGCATAAGACAATAATAGAACCCCCGATTTCTAAGTTGGGAGACCTCAACTCTTTCGGACAAAGCCTCGTTGGCATTCAAAGCAGAAACTTGGGCATGCAGGATTTATATCATTCTCTTCTTAATCGTTAAATATAAATTTGACGGCTAAAATTGTTTCGCATACTAAAGTTAAACTAAAATTATACCGAGCTATTAAGGGGTCCAAGCAGTGGTAGAGTCAAGATTGAAGTTTAGGGGGACCGTAATAGAAAAAATTGAAATTTTTTGGGGCCCTCTTATGCTCCGCCATTGGGTCCAAGGTGGTCGATTGAATCGTGCCTCCGAAAATTGGAGCCCCAATTCATTTTTTTTTACCTATATATGTGTATTTTCTTTAATAGTGATAAGAATTGACGTCAAATTTAGATTCAAAGCAGAAACTTGGGCATGCAGAACTATATATATATATATATATATATATATATATATATATATATATATAAAAGCTGTTTGTATATTGATGATGGGATGTAGGGAGCCTAAAGAAAGTGGGACATTTGTTGGAGCTTCAAAGTGCTAGTACACATTTGAAGTTGTTTAAGGCAAGACTTGAATGAAGAAGGAAGCTTTGATGAAGCCATTAGTGACTGTGTTGGGGTGTTGGCTACACCTATGGACTTTGAGTCTAAGGACCCTCAGGTATTTAGGGTTTTGGTGTTTCTTCTCTCTGCTTTTTTCTTGATTTCATGTGCTAGTACTATAAAAGGGAATATTCTGATATGGGACTAGAGTCGGGAGGGTAGGGCGCTTGTCACTTTAGTCCCATATCGACCCACATCGCCTCCCTTAAAATTCTCAGTCACAGTTAAAATACAAAAAAATAGTTCGGATATTAACACAGTTAAAAGTATAAAAAATGTACAAATTTGTCACATCACAATAAAATGAGGAGAGACATATTTTTTTACTTTTAATTGTATCCATATCAAAACTATCTTTTTTGTATTTTAACTCAGAATCGAGAAATTTTTAAGGAAGGGCGACGTGAGTCGATATGGGACCAAGTGGACTGTGCCCTACCTCTGCTCTCAGTCCATATCGATATGTCCCTATAAAAGGGCGAGCTTGCTTCAACGAAACATTTTTTTTCCGTTTTCTTCTCGAGAGGCGAGGTCACTGATAGACCCAACCGAACATTAAAAAATCCATTTTAGTCGTCTCAAATATCTTCTTTTTTTTTCTTTGTTTCATTTTGGATGTCCTTCGGTTCAGTTGTTGAGAATTTCACATCGGCTAGATTGTGAAAATATTTGTAATATATAAGACTTTCGCAATCCACCCCTTCTTAAAGTACCTTTCGAGGGATTGAGTAAGGCCCAAATTGGATCACATTAATGTTCACGCTCCAGATGTTCAGCATTGGGCATGAGAGAGTGTTGAGAATTCCACATCAGGGTACTTTGTGAGCATATTAGTTGTGACGACCCATAATTTTGAGTATCAATTTAAAGATTAGTATTATATTAATTTTTCACTTGATAAGGTTAAAAGTGTCTTTTTAATTAAATAGCAAGGGTAAAATAATCCAAACAATAAAGTGGTAATTTTTATTAAAGGACAAGGGCATAATAGTAATTTTAAAATTAAGAAATAAAAGAAAATGAAGAAAATGTAAGGTTTATCCTATTCTTGCTCACCAAGAAATAATCGCATTAAAAGTCCCCAAATAACTGGTATTTACACAAGAAATTATAATTACATGATAAGTCCTTACAAATTAAGAAATTGCCACTAAGGGCCTAATCCCTACTATAAATAGAAGGCCTTTGCCCCATTTCATTTGCATCTTTCCAAAAAGGGAAATTCTCCCTCTAAACTCCCTACGCCAAAACTCTCCCGAAAACCAAGACATTGAGTAGTTTTCTAAAGTATTCCCATCACTCTATCTAACCGGTACTTTCACTTTCAATATGTTATTTTCCTGCACATTAAATGAATTTAGATTAAACGGGCTCATGAAAGAAACTAGATTATATTTTCAGAGACTGTTGTGCTTAAAGATTGTGAAAACGCAATCCCAGAGCAATCGTGACCCACCCCATTGGTGGAGACTTTTGCTAATCGGATTTTTGTCCGGTTAAGACGGGTGAACCAGAAGAATATAAGTCTAAATTCTTACTTGATCCTAGACTAGAAAAGAGAAACTTATATTTTAAATCCCATTAAAACACTAAATAAGATGAAAACGGATTCATGGAAATTTAAAGTTAGATTTCCAAAGAATATTTGGAAAGTTAACTGTTAGAATTTCCTTGAATCTTTTAACCTGCTATTTAAATGGCATTTTCATAATTTTCTACTTTATTTATAATTTGAAACTAGGAAGAAATAAAAGAATTTTTAATTGCATTACTTTCTTTCAATAAAATTGGACCAAAGCAAAAAAGAATAAGATCATAATAGTTGTAATAATAGCAAGTACCCAGAAAACAGAAAAGTCATCACTCTCAAAGAAATCAGGAAGTAAATAAGGTTCGAAACCCAAATCAGAAATATAGAAATATCTTTCAAAATAAATAATAATAATACCAATACCAATACCAATAATGTTAATAGATATTAATAGTAATAATAATAACAATAATAAAAAGAATTGGTAATTATACTAGTAATATAGTAAATAAATAAAAAGAAGAAAAACAGAAAATAATAATAATAATAATAATAATAATAATATCAGTAAGTAAATAAATAAAGGAAAAAAAAACAAAAACAAAAAGGAAAATAGTTACCTCGCCGGAGGACCGTTGACTGGCCGGAGAAGACGCGGTGGCGGCAGCAGCGGTGAAGATCTGAGAAGGAAACAAAGAAATATTTATTAACTTGAAAAATAAAATAAAAACGAAAATAGAGAGAGAGAGAGAGACGAACCTGAGATGGCGTCGGTGACGGTGGAGCGGCGGCGGCTTCTCGGAGACGGGAGAGCTGAGCCGCGGCTAAATCGGAAAAGAAAAAAAACAGAAAGATGAGGGCGGCGGTGGGGTGGCGTCGCAGAGAAGAAGGAAAGGAGAGGAGGGAAAGAAAAAGAGAAAAGAAAAGGGGAAGAAGAAGAGTAACGGTGGCGGTGGCGGTGGCGGCTGAAGGATCTCGGCGGCAGAAAAACCCTAGGAGAAGAAAGAAGAAAAGAAAGGAAGAAGAAAGGGGGGCGGCGGTGGCCGGAAAAGAGGCGGCTGCGCCGCTGGAGAGAGAGGAAAGGGAAAGGGAAAGGGAAATGTTATTTTAGGTTTTCTACTCCTAGGGTTGGGATTAAGAGAGTTTATATACCTAGGACTACAATGGCAATTAAATATTATCACATAAATCCTATAAAATAATGAACAAGTCTTAAATGGTCTAATTTATATTTTAATATTTAAATTGGACCAAAAATAAAAGGAAAACATTTACGAAAATGATTAAAATAAAATATATCAGAAAACTTATATTCGGAGTCCGAAATAACTTTTAAAAACTATGAATTAGTCCCTATAATTTTATATTTGACATTTGAGGCCCGTTAAAGCTTATAAAATATTTCCGGAGAATTTATAAGACTAATAATAACATATTTAGGCTATTTATGTCTTCGAAAGCGTAGAAATATCATAGGATAAATATTTGCAGTTTAGTCCCTGAACTTTAGAAATTTACACAAAAGACCTAGAAGCCCATAAACTTTGTTTGAAGAGTTTTAGACATATTAAGTCTTGCATATCATTGAGTTTTGTAAGTATTTCCTAAAGAGTTGGTATTTGCAAAATAGGTATATATTTGGAAGAAGGTACAAACGATAAGAGGCTAAGGTGAGTTTCCTCTCAAAACCGGAGAACTTGTTTTATAAATGTGTTTTATGGAAACTGTTTATAAAGGAAAAAGTTACAATATCTTTGAAAAATAATTTTGGAAAGTATCTCTGAAAAGATAAATTGTTTTCGAAGGAAAAGTTACAGTATTTCTAAAATAGAATTCTGGAAAATATTTCTGAAAAGTATTTTTGGAAAATATATGAATGACAACACTGGAACGTTACTAGAATTCTGAAAAGGGCGCTTACACTGCACAAATATGGTAGCCCCTCGTCCAACCATTGGGGGTCTACACTGGTACGAGGCTAGTCACCCGTACAAGGGCATCTCGCACCTTTGGTTTTGGACACTCTGGATATCGTAATGGGATTCCAAACCTGTGTATGAGTCGTTGGGGGCAGGGAAAGCAACAGACTGACTGTATCCCCTACGTGCACCACATATGGTTCTTAATTCTGACTGCTGACATATTTCTGGGGTTAGGAGGTTTAACTCAGGAGCTGTTAGTATCCTGGTTTCCAAGCTGGTGGTACCCCAGTTCTTGGTTACATCGTAAATCGTAAAACGGGGAATAAGGTTGAAAATCGTCATTACGTCTGGCGTGAGGCTAGTATTGACTAAAGAGCTATTAATGGTTGTCATTTGATTCTCAAAGTCTGGAGTCCATCCGTCACTCTTGACGAGGTGGACTTTTCATGTTCTGACTTTTGGGTCCAGGCACATGGTTTACCGCCTAACATATTTAACATCCAGAATGCTATGCTTATTGGTAATTATCTTGGGTCGTTTATTAGGTTTGATAAGGGGAGTAGTCTGAGTTTGCTTAGTCTTAAATGTGTTCGAGTTAGAGCCCAGATAAGAGTTGATAAGCCTCTTAAATCTGGTTTCTTCCTTGATAAGGAAGAAGGCTCTAGATCTTGGATAACTTTCAAATACGAACGGATGGCTGAGTTTTGCTTCAAATGTGGTTGTTTAGCCCATAGGGAGTCGGCGTGTGTCGATGTGATTAGTTATGTTTTCGGCCCTAAAGACCCTAGGGTTGCTTTTGGACATTAGATGCATGCAAAATTTAATGGAAGGGCCTTCACATCTGAGAAAATCCCAGCTTATAAAGGTACTGTGGAGATGAAGGCGAGTGGGTGGTCGTCTGTTGTGCATGATGCCCTCAACGCTGAGGTTAATCAAGTTGAGAACCACTTATTTTAACTCTTTCTTTTATAAGCAATTTTCATAAAACGCATTTATAAAACAAGTTCTTCGGTTTTGAGAAGAAACTCATCTTAGCCTCTTATCGTTCGTACTTTCTTCTAGGTTTGTACCTATTTTGCAAATTCCAACTCTTTAGGAATTACTTATTAAACTTAGTGAAATGCAAGACTTAATATGTCTAAAACTCTTCAAACAAAGTTTCTGGGCTTTTGGGTCTTTTGTGTAAATTTCTAAAGTTCAGGGACTAAACTGTAAATATTTATTCTATGACATTCCTATGCTTTTAAAGACATAAATAGCCTATATATATATATATATATATATATATATATATATATATATATATATATATATATAATTAGTCTTATAAATTCTCCGAAATATTTTATAAGCTCTAACGGGCCTTAAATGTCAAATATAAAATTATAGGGACCAATTCGTCGTTTCTAAAGGTTATTTCGGACTCCGAATATATGTTTTCTGATATATTTTATTTTAATTATTTTCAGAAATGTTTTCTTTTATCTTTCTGGTCTAATTTGGACATTAAAAATATAGAGTAAACCATTTAAGATTTTTTCATTATTTTATAGGACTTATGTGCTAATATTTTAATTTCTATCTTAGTCCTAGGTATACAAAGTCTCCTAAGAGACGAACCCTAGAATTTTATTTTCTCTTCTTCGCTCCCGGCCGCAAGTCGGTGCCTCCCTCCTTCTCCTCTACTTCCGCCGCGGCTCCTTCCCCTCTTCTCCCTCTCCGGTGCTCAGCCACTGCCCACTCTCTTCTTCTTTCTTCTCCCCCTTTTCTTTCTTTCCTTCTCTTTTTGTTTTCCTCTTCTTCTTTTCTTTCTCGCTGTTCCTCTCGGCTGCCGCCGCCGTCACAGCTACTCCACCGCCTCTTCCTTCTGCTGGTACGTCTCTCCTCTACTTTCCCCTTTCTCTTCTATTTTATTTTTCTCAAATTACTAATTGCTAAATCCCTAATTCTTAATTTCCTCCAAATTTTCCAATCCCTAAATCTAATTTCCATATTCCTCTTTTATTTCTTTAATTCTGACTTTTATTACTTCTTTTTTTTCAGATTGGCTTCCGGCGACTCTCTGTCTCCGGTCCGGTTGCGGCTTTCCGGCGAGGGTAAGTATTTTTCTGTTTTTCTTTCTTCTTTATTTAGTTATTTATTTACTGTTTTGTTTATTATTATTATTTTATCTGACTTGTTCTTTTTCTTACCGCTGCTCCGCCGCCGACTCGCCGCTGCTGCCACCCTCACAGGTAACAGGCTGCTCCCTCCGCTACTGAGGTGATCTTTTTCTGGTTCTATTTTCTTGGCTGTATTATTATTATTATTATTATTATGACTACTATAATTATTATTATCTTTAATTTCAAAAGGTTTCAAAAGTAGAACCCAATTTCTTTTTGTGAAAACATTAACTTTAATTTGGTTAATCCTCTTTTTTTTTTTTTCTAATTTCATTTATTGTTAGAATTTTAGTAGTTAAGCAATTACAATTTCTGTTAAAACATTTCAGAAATTAAACCCCCAATCTGTTTCTTACTTTTCTTAATTCGGAAATCAAACTCCCTTAAATATTTGTGTATTAATTCGACCACTATAGGAGTGTGAACTGAATATGGAACGAGATGAAATTATGGGTACTGTTTAATAAAGAATATGTATGTATCTGGTTCTAGTGCACGGGTGCAATAGATGAATTTCTAAATAGTTTTTCCTTGCTTTTCAGTTTCTTAAAATATATCCTACTGTCTAAATAGTTTCAAAGTAAACCATTCTTCACTTCTGTGAATAGTGATAGAATAATATTTCTGAATTCAAAAATGATATTTTCAATGTTAAGAATAACAATTAGTTCCAAGTTCTAATATTGAAATGCTATTGTTTGCTTTTCAATATTAGAACTGGATATTTCTATTTGATTCGTGTCTATTTAATTTTTAATGGGACTTTAAATAGAAATTTCTCTTTTCTAGTCTAGGATCAAGTAAGAATTTAGACTTATATTCTTTTGGTTCACCTGTCTTAACCGAACAAAAATCCGTTTAAAAAAAGTCTCCACCAGTGGGGTGGGTCACGGGATGCTCCCGGGATTGCGTTTCCACAATCCTTGGGCACAACAGTCTCAGAGAATATAATCTAATTTCTTTCATGAGCCCGTTTAACTTAAAGTTTATTTCTTGTGCAAGATTAAAATAACAAATCGGAAGCAGAAGTACCTGTTTAATAGTGGTAGTAGAGCGATGGTAATACTTTAGGGTGAGGGAGAGATTATAGGGAAAGTTTCCCTTTCAAGAAAGGTGCAAATGAAATGGGAGGCCAAGGCCTCTATTTATAGTAGGGATTAGGCCCTTTGGTGGCAATTTCTTGTATTTACAAGGAATTTTTGTGTAAATATTATTTTTGTGTAAATAACATGTAATTCAGGGACTTTTAATGCAATTATTTCTTTTTCCTTGGTGAGCAAGTATTGGATAAACATCACCTTTTTTATTTTTCTTTTATTTCTAAATTTTAAAATTACTATTATGCCCTTGTCTTTTGATAAAATTATTAATTTATTGTTTGTACTATTTTACCCCTGATAATTAATCTAAAAGACATGTTTAACCCTATCAAGTAAAAAGACAATACTAACCTTTTAAATTGGTACTTGAAATTTCAGGTCGTTACATGGATTCTATGTATAATGATGAGCCAGATTCTGATTTTGTGGTGGGTAATTTGTATATTGAAAATGTTAAATCTGGTCATTGCTTGGATCATCTCTCTTCTACTAGGAATGTTAATCTTGTTTCTCATGACATATCTAGATCTGTTGTAGTTGACTCTATTTCAAATCTGTGCATCAATCGAGATAAACTTTATGTTAATAGGAATTATCATTCTGATTTTGAACCTGCCTTAATAGCTGATAAGGGGAATGTTTATATCATGTCTGAGGAAAAGATAACATCTGTTAAAAGAAAATTCATTCATGTTAAAAATTTGGCTAGGAAGGCACATGTTTGGTCCACCGATGAGCAAATTCCTTCTAGAGTTTTAGAGGAAACTCTAGAAGGGCGCATCTTTGAATTAATTTTATCTTCATCTTCTATGGTTGAGGAGGCGAGCCTAAGCACCCCCCCCCCCCACGTCTCAATGATTGCTATTATTTGGAACTGCCGAGGTTTTGCCAAACCTCAGGCAGCTAGATCCTTGAGAATTTTTCTCAAGAAACATAATCCTGCTATTATTTTTCTTACTGAAACCAAGTTAATTTCTGTTAATAGAGTTGCTAGCACTGTTACTGGTCTTGGATTTTCGAACTGTTTTGTTCCTGCTATAGGATTATCCGGGGGTTTGGTTTTGGGGTGGAAGGATCATGTTAACATTAATGTGGTGAACTTTAATGCTAATTCTATTAATGCTCTAGTCTTGCCTTCTACGAATTATGCCCCTTGGATGTTTTATGGTGTTTACTGTCCTTGTACTAATTCCCATAAATCTAATTTCTTCTCCTATATTAAGAATGTGGGTACTGATTTTGGCGGTCCTTGGCTTATTATTGGTGATTTTAACTGTTTTATTGACCAAAGTGAGAAATATGGGGGTAGACCGGCTGCTTCTAGTAGTTCAGGTGTTTTCGCCTCATTCATTGAGGAGGAGGAAGGTCTTATCGACCTTGGTTTTAATGGTTATCCCTTTACCTGGGATAATAGTAATGGAGGGGAGAATAATATCCAAATTAGATTGGATAGAGGGCTAATCAATACCTCTTGGAGGATGATGTTTCCTAAGGCCTCTGTCAGTCACCTTACGGGGCTGTTTTCTGATCATAGACCCTTGCTGCTTGATATTACCCCCAACAGTGTTGTAAAAGTCGGCCTAGTCGGCCGACTAGTCGGGGACTAGTCGGCCTCCAAACGACTAGAAAATTCAAAAATCGGGTATAAAAATCGGTTTGGGAAAAAATCGGCAAAAAATCGGTCTAGTCGGTCAAAAATCGGAGTAATCAGTCAAAATCGGTTGACTTTTTTTAAAAAATCAATTTTTTTTTTTATTATATAGATTTTTTTTTACTATACTGATTCTTGCTCTTTCGCCTTTGCTTTCTACTTGGCAATTTTTACCAACTCTAATTTACTGATTTATTTTATAGATTTATTTTTTTTATACTGATTATTATACTTCCTTGTGGTCGATTTTATACTGCTTCACGGTTTCATGGAGCATTTTGTTTACTTTCACAGTTTCATGGATCATTTCATTTTGCTTTTGATAATCATGGATCAATCAAATTCAATAGAAACAGTTTCATGGATCATTTCGTTTAGCTTTTGATAATCATGGATCAATCAAATTCAATAGATTTTAATCAGTAAGTCGCTTTAAGTTTTAGTTAACATAGATGTCATTGTATATTGCTAATTGTTCGAACTTTTCTTGTTTGATAGTGTTGTAAATGGGATCTTCAAGTGCTGCATCCGCTAGTGTTTCTAAATCTATTGACTCTTCTACCTTTTCTGAACTTAAACGGAAATCAAAATATATTATTTGACTAATATATTACAATATGATAACATAATTATAAAAAATACATTGAGATTTAGGGTCGCCGACTAGTCCCCGACTAGGCCGACTAGTCGCTAGTCCCCTGTCTGCCGGCCGACTAGCGACTAGCGACTTTTGCAACACTGACCCCCAATAATCCTTCCTTGCCTAAACCCTTCCGCTTTGAGGAAATGTGGACAAGGGACTCGGGCTCTTTTCAAATTGTGGAGGACTCTTGGAACGAAAATGTGTGTGGCTCTCCTATGTTTAAATTGGCAGGTAGCATTCGCAATGTTAGGTATGCTCTTAAAAGATGGAACCAGCATTACTTTGGTCATTTACAATCCAACATTAAGTTTTTGCACAATAAAATTGAATTCTTTCAATCTCAACCCCAAACAACTTTTACCATTCAAATTATCAAAAGAGCTCGTTGAACTCGATGATCTTCTTAAAAAAGAAATTGTGATGTGGAAGGAAAAGGCTAAATGTAAATGGCTAGAAGATGGTGATGCTAGTACTAAATTTTTTCATTTGTCTACCATAATTCATAGAAGGAATAATGCTATTGATAATTTGATTGACAGTGAGGGGAATTCTGTTTATGGGTGGGATAACATTGGTGCTTTATTTGGCGATTATTTTTCTGATATTTTCAATTCTGTTGCTCCTCGGTTCCCTAATGACATTGGTAATCTCATTATCCCTAGTATTAATGCTATGCAGAATGAGTCTCGTACTGATGTTCCTTGTGAGATCACGATTAAAAATATTGTATTTGCTATGCATAATGGTAAGAGTCCTGGTCCCGATGGGATGTCTATTTCTTTTTATAAGACTTATTGGCATATCATCTCTGATAAGGTTATAAAGGCTGTTCAACATTTTTTTGTTCATGGGCATATTCTCAAATCTGTTAATCATAATTTCATTGCCTTGATCCCTAAAAATGTTGGTGCTCACAAAGTTGATCATTTTAGACCTATAGCCCTTTGTAATCTCATTTATAAAGTCATTACTAAAATTATAACATCTAGACTTAAGCCTATTTTAGATGGGATCATCTCACCTTCCCAAGCTGCCTTTATTCCTAATCGAGTGATGAATGATAATATTGTCATTTCACATGAGATCATGCATCATATGAACAATAAAAAAGGTTGAATGGGTCTGATAGCGCTTAAAATTGATATGGCCAAAGCTTATGATAAAGTTGAATGGGATTTTTTGATCTGTATTCTAAAACAGCATGGTTTTAATGATAAATCTATTGCCCTCATTCATAATTGCATATCTACTGCTTCTTACTCTCTTCTTATTAATGGTTCTCCATTCGGGCATTTTTTTCCTAAGAGAGGTTTGAGGCAAGGAGGTCCTATGTCTCCTGCGCTTTTTACCATTTATTTTGATGCCCTTTCTAGACTTATTAGTAGGGCTGAACTTAATGGTAATATTCATGGTATTAAAGTGTCAAGACGTAGTCCTTCTTTCTCTCATCTTATGTTTGCTGATGATGTAACTGTTTTCTGTCGTGCTAATACTGATGAGGCCAACCATGTTCAGAATTGCCTTCTTACCTTTTGTGAATTGTCTGGTCAATCTATTAACTATGAGAAATCTTTGATTCATTTCAGCAAAAATGTGAATGTGGATTTGAAATGTAATATTCTTAGTCTGCTCGGTATGCTTGAATGTAATCATAAAGCTAAGTATTTGGGGCTGTCCTTTTGTAAAATCAGATCAAAAAAAATTGGCCTTTTATGATATTATTGAAAAGATGAGATCTAAACTTTCAAGCTGGAAAATGCATAATCTATCCCAGGCTGGTAGAGTTATTCTTATCAAAACTGTGATTCAGAGTATTCCTCTTCATGCTAAGCAATCTTTTATCCTTCCCAGCTCTATTTGTAATAAATTAGACTCTTTGGTCAGAGATTTTTTTTGGGGGTTTAAGAAAAATTCTGGTCACCATTTATACCTTAAGGCTTGGGATGCTATTTGCAAACCTAAAGAATTTGGGGGTATGGGTTTCAGGAAATTTTTGGATTTCATCAAGGCACTTCATGGTAAACTTACTTGGCAAATCTGTAATGATAACCATAAACCTTGGGTTAAGATGATTAGATCTAAATAGCTTAGAGGAAAATCCATTCTTAACCAAGATACTTGTCCTTCAGGCTCCTCTTGGATTTTTAAAGGTTTTTGGTAAGGTATGAATCTTTTGGATAAAGGTGTTTGTTACCAGATTGGGAATGGTCAAGATATTAACATATGAGAGGATCCTTGGATCCCTGGGCTTCAAAATTTTAAACCCCCCTCATTTATAACAACAATGATTCTGTTGAATATGTTTCTGATCTCATTGATTTTGATTTACATATGTGGAATTCTAATCTGATTAACAATTTATTTCCTCTAAGCGTTTCTAAGGAAATTCTCAAAATTAAAATACCTCATCTTGAGGAATCGGATAAACTGATTTGAGATCCCTCTTCGTCAGGGAACTTTTCTGTTAAATTGGCTTACTTGTTTAGTAACCAACATAAATTTGTTAGTCCTAACATTCATAATCAGGTTTGGAAAAGTCTGTGGAAGTCAAAATTACATGGGAGACAAACAATTCATTTGGAAGTGCCTCAATAACCTCTTACCAACAAGTCAACGTCTTCAGCCAATCTTTAAAAGGGAGTTTCCTTGTACTTTTTGCAACTTCTATTTTGAATCTATTGATCATTTATTCATCAACTGCCCTTTAACTAAACACATATGGTTCAATTCTGCTTGGAACTTTAAAATTGAATCCTTTAATAATTGTACAATCTCTGAATGAATTTCAAACTTCCTACTTGGACCTGATTCTGTGTTTCCTCTTGTGTAGAAAGATAGGGATTGCTTCTTAAATTATGCAGCAGTTATGATGGAGTTAGTATGGATGATGAGGAATAAATCTTTGCAAAATCAAGATATTCCAAATTGGCAATCCATCACAACTTTGATTGAAGAAAAAGACTCGTATTAGAAAGTTTAGCTGTCTAGGTTTAAAAAGAAAGATATTTGTAATAGTTTAATTTGGTGTCCCCCACCTCCCGGGTTTTGTAAATTTAACTTTGATGCAAACTGGGACACTTCTAGTCCTTTTTTTGGCTTGTATTTTGACAAATGATGAGGGCAAAACGCTAGGAGCTTGGACCCAAAAGTCTAAGGAATCATCTCCTTTTGCGGCTGAATCAGAAGTAGCCATTTTTTGTTTTTCAATAGGGGAAGATATCCGATACCATAATTTGATAGTTGAGGGAGATGCTCTGTTCGCGATCCAAGCTTTTCTTGGAAACAAAGACATGGAAAGTTGGCACAGCAAACCTACTACTTTGAAGGGGCGACAATATCTCAAGAAAAATGGGAATTGGAAGATGGCTTTTGTTCCGAGAAATTGTAATTCATTTGCTCATAATCTAGCGAAATGGGCGAAATGTAACAACTATGTAGGTTATATCCCCCCTAATTGTAACCCCCTTGCCAATGGGAACAACTGTAATAGTCTAGGCTCGGATCGGGGTACAAGCTCCATTGGAGTTTTGCCAAGTTCTGATGTCATATGTTTTAATATTAATGGTAACTAAAGCATTATTCATCAAAAAATAAAATAAAAATTAATTCGATTACCATATGTAGTCAGTAACCCTTTGCTCCACTTCTCCACATTTCTTGTTCAAATATAGTACTACCTCAATTTCTTTACAGTTGCGAAAGTTAAGGAATCAAAAATTAAAATGTTTTTGTAACTAAATTATCAATATTGTTCTCTTAAATAGAATTAGTGGTATACAAGTCATATTTAAGAGAGTAATATTGACATTTTAATTATAAAAATATATTAATTTTTACTTCCTTAAAAGTCCCATTCCATAATATAAGTCGTTTAGGAATGTAGCGAAAATTAAGTAAGAAAAAAAAAAGTTGGTTAGTCAAAATATCGATATTACTATCTTAAATAGAATTAGTAACATACAAATTTTAAAATGCTCATATTTTTACCTAACAAAGTATCTTATTTTTTTTTATTTAATTTTCGCTATATATCATAAATGACTTATAGTATGGAATTGTGGGAATATCAAATTAAGCTAATGCAAAAGAAAACAGCAAGCAAAAATTCATACAAGATAGTAAAAAATTAATAATTAAAAGATCAATGAACCAAAAGTTTAAGAGGGAATAGAAATGGAACCTTCTCCGTTAATCCGAAAACGTTAGTGAAGGGACAGCAGCATCATAAAACTCAAGAGAACTGCCGGGCGATTTCACGGCTATTACACGGTGACAGAAAATAGGGCGGAAGAGGTTTTCTTTTTCAATTTTAAGAAAATGTAAAGTTGGTCCCGTAACTATTTCTATAATTTAAAGTCATGCCCATAACTAATATTTATTCATTTTTAGTCTTATAAGTAAAATTTATCTTGTAATTTTGGTTCTATTTAGCGTTTAAGCACGTGTCAATAAGTGGCGAGAAAAGACGCAGGGTAGCTCAGCTCATCAGTAGCTCACGAGCAGCTCAACTAAACTCATTTATTTATAAATATTTTAGAAAAAAACACAGTGACTTATAATATGAGTTTAATATACAGGTGATACAAAATAAATAAAGACAATTTTCTCAGCACAATGGCATATAATAGAAGTTTAATATCTCTTTACTAAATATTATAATATGTAATGACTTCGAAAAAAGATTTGTTTTAACAATATATAAAATAAAACCAATGTAAACCAACAAAAGTCTAATTACCAAATATTCTAATCCTTATTAAAAAACAATAAAATTCTTTGAAGCATTTTTATATAAGCAATTTAATTTCTATGGCATATTCTTCCACCCGAAAATATGAAAATATAGTATTGTCATAAAAAAAATGTATTTTATATACTAATAAGTGATGATCACCAAAAATAAAAGACGAGTAGTAATATAGCTTGAGTTTCTTTTTAATTTCATAAGTGACTCAAAGTCAATCCCCTCCACAAATAAATGATTAAACTATTTTAAGACAAAAGTGCTCGATATGAATCAATAACTCTTCCCACTTGATAAGATAAGAAGATTATAAGATATTTCTCTAGGTTTCTTGGTTTAATTTATTGAGAAGATGTGCGAGACTACTTCTTTTTAGGGGGTATGTGCGATTATTTCGAGATACATATATATATATATATATATATATATATATATATATATATATATATATATATATATATATATATATATATATATATTGAGCCATCTCATGAGCCAAATGAGTCGAACTATATCTAGCTCAAGTTCGACTCATATGTTAGATGAGCCAAAAATCTTGGCTCATATATTGCTCATTTAGTTCGTCGAGCCGAATATCGAATCGTGAGCTACTCACGAGGCGACTCAACTCTCTTCCACCCCTACGACTAAGTATCGGACGGAAGAGTTATTAGGATAAAGGTTAGTGGTCAGGCTAGTAGGCGGACCATTATTGAACCGTTTATCGATCCATAATGTAAAAAATATTTAATATATAATTTTTTATAATTTAATACCATATAATATATTAAGAAATGTAACTTAATTTACGAGAATAATAATCAATAATGATCAACTAATTTGACAAATTTTTATTCAACATTTATCGAAATGACTTATAAGTTACAAATGAGTTGTTTAAATTCAATTAGAAGTGACTTCTTGCAACATAATCTTAACCAAATTATTTATTTAGTTTAAACCACAACATATAAATTACTCAATTGTATCACAATTTCCTAAAATAATTTTTCCTTTACTAATTTCGAGACCCAATCGGACAGGTTAACTAGATTTTACAAAATAAAACATTTTTATACTTTATTATATTTGAGGTCTAATTCGAACCGTTTAAAAAAATAAATCACTAAATTACTGATCCTACTGGTCAAATCGGGCTGAGTTTCAAAACTATGGCATAACATAGCCACTATAGGGCCACCCCTATTTTTTGTTGTTCACACCCCCCTCCCCTCATTTAATTTTTTTTTCTCTCTCCTCCCAAAAAATCTCCCAACTTACTTTGCCTGCCCACCGGAAAACTTTTGCCACTGCCGGAAAATAGTCGCCGCCGCCGGAAGCAATTTTCCGTCGATTTTTTTTAGGGCATAAGGTCAATCAAATAAATTTTTTTTTTTTTGCAAAAAATTCTAAATATTATTTTAGGGGTATTGCAAAAAAAAAAAAAAGTGTAAAAAAATTCCAAGTATTTTTTTTTGTATTTATTATCACTTACGGTATATAATAACGCATCAAAATTTCAAAAATATCACAAGTTTAAAAATTTTAAAATTCTTAAAAAGTTAAAGATACATGGGAAATCGAAAATGGATATTATTATAAACAATGATAATATCAAAATATAAAGAAAATACTTGAAAATTGTTTTTGCACTAAATTTTTGTTGCAATATTCCTAAAAAATTATTTAGAATTTTTCTATTTTGGCCGCATGGTCAAGTCAGTGATAATATCAAAATACAAATAAAATACTTGAAATTTGGGCAGCGTCGACGCCGACAGTGGGTCGCCACATCACCGCCCGCAGTGGTGACGTAGCGCACCGCCCGCCGACGCCACGACGCGCCCAATTTTTGCAAAGCGGTGATGTAGCACCCCACCTGCTGACGTCAACACGCGGCCAAATTTTTCAGAAAATTCTAAATAATTGTTTAGGAATATTGCAACAAAAATTAAGTGTAAAAAATTTTTTTAAGTATTTTTTTTGTATTTTGGTATTATCACTTACAGTATGTAATAACCCATCAATTTTTTTTTAAAAAAAACACACACAAGTTTAAAAAATTTACAATTCTTAAAAAGTTAAATTTTTTTTTTACAGAGTATCATATAAACTATTTCAAAATAAATGTTACAAAAAATAACAATCAACATCCATACATGTTACAAAAAATAACTCTTAAAAAATTATTTAGAATTCAGCAGGCGGGCTGCTACATCACCGCCTGCAAAAATTTGGGCCGCGTGCTTGACGTCAGTAGGCGGGCTGCCACATCACCGCAAAAAACAATTTTTTTTCAAGAAAATTCTAAATAATGTTTTAGGAATATTGCAACAAAAATTAAGTGCAACAAAAATTTCCAAGTATTTTATTTGTATTTTGATATTATCACTTACGGTAGGCATTACCCATCAAAATTTTTTTTAAAAAAATCACAAGTTAAAATTTTTTTTTCCAGAAAATTCTAAATATTTTTTTAGGAATATTGCAACAAAAAATAAGTGTAAATAAAATACCAAGTATTTTCTTTGTATTTAGGTTTTAACACTTAGGGTTTGTAATGACTCATCAAAATTTCAAAAAAATTACAAGTTTAAAATTTTACAATTTTTCTGAAAAAATTAAAATTTTTTACTACAAAGTGTCATATAAATTATTACAAAATAAATGTTAGAAAAAAAATAACAGTCAACATCTATATACTTGGTCTAATTTTTAGTAAATCAAGTGACGAAAATTAAAACAATATACTGAAACAAATTGACGTCAAGGTCATTTAAACACTATACTTTATATTAATTGAATTACGCATATTCATTATATATTGAATATTAATGAAAACTAATAAATAATGTTCATTGTTCATTAATACAAAATATATAGTTTAAATGACCTCGACGTCAATTTGTATCAGTATACTGTTTTAATTTTCGTCACTTGATTTACTAAAAATTAGACCAAGTATATAGATGTTGACTGTTATTTTTTTATAACATTTATTTTGTAATAGTTTATATGACACTTTGTAGTAAAAAATTTAATTTTTTTAAAAATTGTAAAATTTTAAACTTGTAATTTTTTTGAAATTTTGATGAGTCATTACATACCCTAAGTGTTAAAACCTAAATACAAAGAAAATACTTGGTATTTTATTTGCACATAATTTTTGTTGAAACACCCGTAAAAAAATATTTAGGATTTTCTCTTAAAAAAAAAAAAAAAAAAAATTTGAGAAGTATGGCGCCTGCACCAGGGTAGGCGGGGAGGGGATAGGCCGCCTGCACCCTCACAGGCGGTGGGGTAGGGGTGTGGATGGGCTGGGGTAAAAAAATTCGGGGTAGGCGGGTATGGGGTAGGCCGCGAGCCCCCTCACAGGCGGGTGGGGGTAGGGTGGGTGGGGTGGGTTGGGATCAAAAATTCAAAAAATTTTTTTTTCTAGAAAATTCTAAATATTATTTTAGGAATATTGCATAAAAAAAAATTGCAAAAAAAAAATTTTTTTTTGCTCCAAAATTTTTAAAATTGATATTTTTTGGTGGATATACTCCAATAAGTTCAAAAATGAAAAAAATAAAAATAAATAAATTGGCCGGAATCCGGTGATCGGAGTTGCGGTTGGTGTTCCGGTGGCGGCAGGGGCGGCGGCAGTAATTTTATATGGAGAGAAGTTGAGAGCATTTAATGGGAGAGAGAAAAAAAAAATTAAATGAGAGAGAAAGTGCGAACAACATAAAGTGGGGTGGGTGGGTATTTTGACCCATGGCATAAACCTTGGCTACCAACACCAAACGGGTTTGCTGAAGGTTGAGCACGTGCCACCTACTTACCATAGACGAAAAGTTGCAATCTACTTACCATAGACGAAAACCGAACAAAAACGGAAAAATGAAAATAGGAAAGTTGTATGTGAGCCTATTTCATATACATGTCATTTGAAAGTTTTGAATGATATATAAATATGAACTTAAATATTTACTATTATCTCGAGATATTTATTTTGAAATAGTGAGTTTAGTTGGCAAGTAAATGTCATGAATACTGTCAGGCATATGAGTCGCTTCGGGTCCACAGACACGAAGTGTGTCATTTCAATGACTGTCCTCACCCGACCGGAAAAAACCCTAGAAACCCTAACTTGGTCCCGTGACTTTGAAATTGCAGGCAATTTGCAGCGTGTAGTCACTTCTCACTTTTGCTTTTTTGACCATGCAACTGAAATGGAAAATTTCTGAACGATTTTAGCACTTTCGTTCGCATTTCTGACCGATTTTCAGATACTTGTCCAATTCGAAAATTAATTTTAGAATTTCCCACTACATCTATAAATACCCCCATCAAAACCTCTCCACATCCTCAACTCCCAAACCCATAAAAACCCTATCCTCTTCACAATTCCTTTTTTCCAGATTTATTTTTACAAAAACCCTATCCTCCGTAATATTATTTCAAAAGGAATAGCGAAATGGATCCCGCCCTGGAAGAGTATTTCAGACACCAATTTAGAATTGCGGTCGGAAATCAAACCGATGAAAAAATGGTAGTATTCTATTTAGTACAAAGTAAGTTTTTCTTGTATGAAATGTGTTTAGCTATCTAACTCAT
The DNA here is from genome assembly GCA_026122235.1 of Vinca minor. Taxonomy (NCBI): domain Eukaryota; kingdom Viridiplantae; phylum Streptophyta; class Magnoliopsida; order Gentianales; family Apocynaceae; genus Vinca; species Vinca minor. The sequence goes on along the minus strand of JAOCZM010000129.1, from coordinate 2,463,850 downwards.
CATTTTCGATTTGTAGCGTCTTCCATCGAAGTACACAAGTTGGTTGGAGCAAACTGGTCTCGGGTTAGCTAGTTGTGTCTACCTGAAGGACGACTTTGGGAATCAATGGTGCGTCTATGTAACCAAATTTCTGTACTAAATGATTCAAACCCGGGTACAATAGTCAAATTTCTGTACCACCCACGAGTAACCGTTGAATCTAAATTTGACGGCTAAAATTGTTTCGCATACTAAAGTTGAACTAAAATTATACCGGGCTATTAAGGGGTCCAAGCAGTGGCAGAGTCAAGATTGAAGATTAGGGGGGGCCGTAATAGAAAAAATTGAAAATTCTTGGGGGCCCTCTTATGCTCCGCCATTGGGTCCAAGGTGGTCGATTGAATTGTGCCTCCGAAAATTGGAGCCCCAATTCATATTTTTTTTTTACATATATATGTGTATTTTCTTTAATAGTGATAAGAATTGACGTCAAATTTAGATTCAAAGCAGAAACTTGGGCATGCAGAACTATATATATATATATATATATATGTTTAATCTGTTTGTATATTGATGATGGGATGTAGGGAGTCTAAAGAAAGTGTGACATTTGTTGGAGCTTCAAAGTGCTAGTACACATTTGAAGTTGTTTAAGGCAGACTTGAATGAAGAAGGAAGCTTTGATGAAGCCATTAGTGACTGTGTTGAGGTGTTGGCTACACCTATGGACTTTGAGTCTAAGGACCCTCAGGTATTTAGGGTTTTGGTGTTTCTTCTCTCTGCTCTCTTCTTGATTTCATGTGCTAGTATTATAAAAGGGCAGGCTTGCTTCAACAGAAACATTTTTTTCCTTTTTCTTCTCAGTAGGCAGAGGCCGCTGATAGACCCAACCTAACATTAAAAACAATTCTTTTACCATCCATTTTAGTCGTCTCAAATATCTTCTTTTTTTTTCTTTGTTTCATCTTAGATGTCCTTCGGTTCAGTTGTTGAGAATCTCACATCGGCTACATTGTGAGAATATTTGTAATGTATAAGACTTTCGCAATCCACCCCTTCTTGAAGTACCTTTCGAGGGATTGAGTAAGGCCCAAATTGGGCCACATTAATGTTCACGCTCCAGATGTTCAGCACTGGGTATGAGAGGGTGTTGAGAATCCCACATCGGGCTACTTTGTGAGCATATTTGTAATATACAAGGCTTGAACAATCATCCCCTCTTGAGTACTTTTTGAGGGATTGAGTTAAACCCAAGTCCATTTTTAACACCAATAAAAACTTTCATTTGTTCTTTTAACATCAACTCTTACTTATTTTTGCTTCCATTGTCTTGTGGGGTTGGAAGATTTTTGGATGGGTGTAAGATGACTAATATGTCCAGGTTTTGTTTTTTGACAGAATGAAGTAATAAGGCCAACAGTCAAAGGGGTAATGGACATCATACAATCTTGTGTTAAGGCTAAAACCGTAAAAAGACTTGTTTTCACATCATCTGCTGGAACCGTCAACGTTGAGGAACATCAACAATCACTCTACGACGAAAACAAACTGGAGTGATTTGGATTTCGTAAAATCCAAGAAAATGACTGGATGGTTTGTATACTCCCTTATTATATCATTTATTAATTTAGCTAATATAACAGAGAATGAGAAGATTATATTTATAAATGAGGGTAGACAAACAATTTGCAAAATTCCCAAAAGACGAAACATTTTGAAACAGAAGGAGAAATATCAACTTGGGAGTTTTCGGTTTTACCTGCACGGCAGCATGATTTCCTCTTTTTTCTCCCTGCAATGGCATAGTCATCTCATCCTCAAAAGAATCTCTCTGCAGATGTATTTTGTTTCAAAAACTTTGGCAGAGAACGCGGGAATGGGAAGCAGCTAAGGAGAATAAATATTTCTTTCAACCGCTATTTAAGTAATCCATCTTCCAACCAAACCTAATCCAAAAAGATTCACTATGGCAGATTAAAGGGGATTGAAAAGGACATACCCGTCGTTTCATTTTCAAGCAAGAAATTGATAGGCATGGGTTTTAAATACAAGTATACCTTGGAGGATATTTTCAGAGGAGCAAATGAGCATGAATAGGAATCAGTTCATTCGAGCGGATTCCTACCAAATTCCACAAAAGATGGAACCAAGTGATTATGAAAGGAAAAACTCAGAAGAATGGAAAGGAACTTTTCAGCGCCACTGCTCTGTTGCTCTCAATAACCATCTACTTCCTCTGTCATTCCTCTGCAAAATTAGTCTATCCTAATGCCCTTTTTCTCAAAGTAACTTACTTTCTTCAGCAAGCTTTTTACCAGGGAGAACAAGAACGTCTTTCGGCAAGCCACCGAAGAAGAAGCAACTAATCCACAATATGATTCGGCTTTTCTTTCTAAAGTTTGACCCAGAGATACCCTCTCGGTGAAAAGTGGAAGTGTGCCATTTCCTATTTACTCATTTATAAGCAACGTTTTTAAACCCGACCCGGACCGGTTGTGATTTTAGCTTGTTTGGAGATGTTATTTAGAGTTGTAGACTAAATGGATGATTTTGTTATTTTGAGTTTTATTATCAGAATTTGTGAGAATTCTTAAATATTGTGGTTATTTGGAATGTTAAATATTGTTCTTGCTTGGATTGAGGAGGTTGGAGTGGATTTGATTTTTTTCTTTGTGATTTTCATGAAAGTTTTATTCTTTTTCTTGATCAATAAGTGTAATTCTATTTACATTTTGTAGAATATTTTGTATGTAAATTAATTTACATAGAATTTTGTTAGATATCTAAGAATAAAAATATTAATATCCAGATTTATATCAACGAGAAGTTTATTTGGAAAATTTTACATTAATTTTATTTTTTATTAATAAGTATATATTATATATTTTTTAATATTTACGACGTTACCGGATTGATGAACGGGTCGATAACGGTCCGACCACCGGTCCGATCAGTTATCCGTGACCCAGTAACTTTTTCGGGTCGATGCCCGGTCCGGGTTTCAAAACCTTGTTTATAAGGATATGTTATTCCCATTTCTAATTAATGCTTCGTTACTCTTACAACTTCAGCATATACTAAAAATGAATAAAGAAAGAACCAACAGTATTGAATGATTTATGTAGAAAATTGGATCATTTTTTTTTCTATTGCAGAGAATTTACTCACTAACATGTTAAATTACAGAGGCAACTACCGCTCCTCGGAATTGAATGTGTTCCAAGCTTCCTGAAGACATAAAAAGAGAGTTTCAAAACCATACAGTAAAGTAACCAAACATATGTTTAGAACACCAATAGCATGTGAAATTGTTAGAAGGCAACAGTTAATAGTTTCTCTCTCTCTCTCTCTCAGACAGACATAGTGACCATGCAAGGTGACAGCTTCTGCAGTACATAAATTGATGGCAAAATACATCTGAAGGTCAAGTCACCATTTAGCAGTTAATTTTTTCCGAAAGTGGGGTACTTTTATAGTTGCATTGCCGCAATGGTCTTTTGTAATTTAATATATTGTCAAATTCTCTTAATACAGCTGGCCCAATGGGTTTTAATAATATAACATGTGACTGTCTTATATTCACCTGAAAAGATGCATGTGGGGTATTAATTATCCTTTCACCTCCATTAGTAACTCATGTATGTAAAATCCACACATGAAATGCATATGAGACTATGAGGAAAAAGGCTGAAGGAAGGAAGTTCTATTCTGAACCCAAATGACTATTTCTAAAAGCAAACAATTTGTTCATGCACAAATAACTAATAATATCAAATTATGAATAAGCATGATATAAGTTTCTATTAATTCATAGTTAACAATTTACCTTCAAAAGGTCGAAGACTTTCTCACATATATATTTCTGCTGGATGCTAGCACCTCGTTGTTGTAATTTGTCTGGGTGAACACAAAGTGTGGCCTTCCTGTAAGCCTTCTTAACCGCCACAGTAGTTATAACTTCAGTCAGTGGAATTGGCTGCCAACCACTATCATGCCCAAGAATCTGCCAATATGAAAATTTAGGTAAGATTAGCTTGACTAAGTACGACAGGTAGCAACAATAAATGAGATATCTGGACAACAATACATATAATAGGAGAGTTCACAACTTATCAAAATTAACATTGCGTCCTTAATGTAAAGTTTATTCGACAATGTTACAACCACAATTGTGGAAAGCAGCAGAAATTTGAATGCAATTGTTTTTCGAACACCCTCCACAAAAAAAAAAATAGTTCCTTTTACTTTTTTTTTTTTACCAGCAATGCCCATGCAACTTATTAGTCACAACTAGATTAAATTTCTCCAGTTGGTTCATCCTTTTGAACATTGATGCAGCTCAATTGCTGCCAATCTGCCAAATACAACACTCTTGTCTGAAATCATAATAAATTTCTTCTTTTTTCTGAAATCATAATATATTTCTTCTTTTTTTCTGAAATCATAATATATTTCTTCTTTTTTGTCTGAAATCATAATAATATTTCAAAATGACAAATGAACGTTATTGAAGCCAACCAATTCATATGAGATATGATTTAGACAACTACTCGAGTAAAAAGAAAATAAAGAACCAATCTCAATACAAGGTTGTAGCACATTTCTCCATCAATTTATCTAACACTCGCCTTGAACTCAAAATTTGACCATGCAACACGAAAATTATGATGGTCTTGCGTGTAAGTTAAGAAACTTTTAGCATTTTGCATATTAACAACCCCCCCAAACACACACTTGACTCTGGTTTCAGTTTTTTCTGTTTCCCTCCATAGCAATACAGCATTTCCATCCATAGTAGATAGTTTTCTTTCTCCTAAAACTTCTATTTCTTTTTTATCAATCAATAGAAATCAAACTTCCTTTTACTTCTTAACGTTTTCTTCCTTCTGCAACTGAATAAAATTAAAATTTGAATATGGAGAAGAAACACGAAGTTTAGTTATAATTTTGACCAAAATGCTACAATTCTTTTCCAATATCACTGGAGGATTACACCGAAACAATAAAAGAAAATAAGAAAAATAAAACCAGAGATGCTAAAAGAAGGAAATTATCCATGGTATGCATAAAAAGAATGGGGATTGATAGACCTACATATTGCAAAGTTGAAAGCAATGCTCGTAAGTTCCCTTCTTTCCCACTTGACCATCTCCTGACTTCAGCGCTCAAAGTTTCTGCTAATCTCTGCAGAAGAAACAGAGATATCTTGATGTAAAACAATAAGCATAGCAAGGTAAGAGTTCCAGAAGTTAGGCATTAAAAGGATACATACAGCCCTCTCCGCTTGTTCTCTTTGAGCAAGAAGATCACGCATATTTTTTTCTGCTAGAGCTTTAGCCTAAAATGGCAACAAAAACAGTTTGAGATCATGAAATAGCAAGAAGGTCATGAAATAGATTTTGAGGGGGGAAACGTACAGCACGCTCAGCTGTTCTATGGTATCTTTCTAACCGAGCTTTACACTTCTGAGGTGATTCACCCTCAACACCTGCAAAGTAATCAAAGTACATCGAAGTTTCGGAAAGGAAATCAGCTCTCAGAAGAAGAATAACACCAAAGTTCGAGGAGAGAAACATGGTAAACATATAAGCAGCATACAACAACAACAACAATAGCATAACCCATTAAGTCCCCAATAATTGGGGGTATGGGCGGGGATGGACGGGATACAGACCTAACCTTTGTCAAACAAAGTGGCTGATCCCAGGATACCACTGAAACAGATGTATTGGAGACTAACCTAACCTTTGGCAACAAGTGCACAAAGTGGTTGCTCATATAATACACATGTAACAATGGTCCCCTATGCCGTCGCGTTTGCTACAGAATCATGCCCTCAAATCAAAGCCAAAAGGCATCAGAGAAGGCAGACCCAAGAACCATTTTGATTTATGTGCACATCACCATGCTTCTTTCATTCAGCATCCAGAGCATTAGTGGTGCACATATAAACATATAAGCAGCATAAAACATAAATTCTATCGAGCAACACAAGCTACTGCTCTCCACAGAAAACATTCCCGCATTGGCTGAAGAATATGAATAATGAAACACATTTGAAGTCCCTGAACTCTGTGTTTGAACGTCCGGCAGATCCTGCCATGGCCATGCAATTAATAAGCTGTAACCAGGCAAATTCAACAATAAGAGCATTGAAGGTATACTCACAGAGAAAGAACTGTCTCATTTCAGCATTTCTAGAAGGTCCGTAGATCTTATCGGAAACTGATCTCCCAACTCTTTCCCCTGACTCAAAGGAAGCCTTCTCAGTCATTGCTTTTTCTAAAGCATGCTGCCTAGCCTCTGCAGTAGCTCTTTCGACTGCAGCACGCTCAGCCCTAATCCTAGCCTCCATGGATTCCTTGTCTAATCTTCCTCGACCGTCCATCATAGCTCTTTGTTGCACTTCAGCAGTGGCTTTCCCAATAGCAGCTCTTTCTGCCCTCTATTGGGCTTCAGCATATGACCTTTCACGAGCTTCTAGAACTGCTTTGTCAACAGCCATCCGGTCCTTTTCTCTTTCCCTTTCTCTATCCCTCTCTTCTTCTATCCTTCTTAAGTTCTCCTTTTCCAGTTCTCTTTCCTGATGCAATCTTTCTTCTATTTTCCTCTCCTCTGGAATAAGGGTCGCATCCACATGTCGTTCCTCTGTTTCTGCAATCCAGATTGTGCCTCTCGGACGGGTATTGAAGCTGTTCTTTCTATCATTGAGCACACTGGGTAAAGCAGCTCCAGTTTTCTTTTCACTTTCAGGCAATTCTTCGGATATCTGATGTGTTCTTGATTTCTCCTTCGTAATTTTCTCACTAAAAGATATTTGAACCCCATCGGACACTTTCCCTCTCTGTCCTTTTTCACGAGTATTTACTCGCCTTTTCTCGTGATCAGTTGCTACTTGAGAGACCTTATTGTCCTGTTTATAGGCAGAATTCCCAATTTGATTGCCGGCTCCAATTGAATATATCACATGATCATGCAAGCAATGTGATTTCGTAGCATGTTTTATATGGATTTTGTGTTTATCATGCTGATTCTTGCCATATGAGAGGGATATTTCTTCACCAGGCAGCTTGAATGTCCCTATATCTAGTTCCCACTCACCATCTTTAGATTTTGTTTTCAATTTTTGATCTTCCTCACATGACGTAGCAGCTTGAGTCACTTCAAGAGTTTCATGCATATTATCCTTTAGTACATATGCCCCACCTAACGAGTTTATGTTCAACCCTTTTTGGAGATCATGAATTCCTTGGTCCAATTTCACCATTCTATCACTTCCATCCCACTTAATCGAATTAGCAAGCTCAGACTGTTCACTCATTTCTTATCTCTTGATGGTACTTTGACTGATATCCTCGCTACCTTCCAAAACTCTAGTTAATCTAGCATTCTCTTTAGTATCTTCCTTCTCATTAACCACTATTGATTCATCTTTAAAGGATTCTGGCTTCCAGAAATCTGTGAGTCTGGCACTAAGTTCACCAGTTTCACAAGCTACATCATACTTCTTTTCATCCTCAACCAAATCATAAGTCTCTAGGACACACCCTTTCTTCTCCATTTCACAATCTGGGTTCTGATGTCTCTCCTCATCTTCTTGCTCACGGTTTCTGAAATTATTCTCACCCTCCTCATACTGGATAGCCGAATTAAATCTCTCTGCATAGTCTTCCTGCTCAATAGCTTCTTCCAGTATGTTCAGATTCTCCTTCCCCTGGTAAACTTCCTTTTGTTTCTTCTCATTTTCTTCTTTTTCACTAGACTCTTCTTGCCGCTTTCTATCTTCATGCTGTGTTTTCCACTTTACATCGTGCACTCTCTCAACAGCTTCTCCGCGTTTTTTATCATATTCTTCACTCAAGAAACATTCTCTATGTCTCCTTTCATTAGCTTTCTTTGCATGGACATCCACGATCACTTTATAAGGATCTGTTCTTTCACTGAAGCAGTTTAGTTTACCCTTAAATTCAACTTCAGCTACATGCCGCACGTCTTCTGCCGCGTTCCGCACACTCTTATCAGCATCCTTCTCTGTTGTTTTATCTCCATGCTGTTTGTCCTTTAGTATTTTCTTACCCATTTCTGATTCACAGCCATTGAAAACCACTTCTGCATTCTTTTGATTCTCCTTTTGGCAGCTTGACTCCATCGTTTTGTTTGATCTTCCCCTATTGACATCCCATTCGCAAGTGTTTTCCTTTACTGTCTCTTCCAATTTAGGAGCCTCTGCTTTAACTTCCTTAATGACTTCTTGTGGCGCCCAGTGTCAGTTTTACTAGCATGTCTGTACTCCTCTGAGTATATACGTTGCAAGACATTGCTTTTATCGTCTTCGTCTTGCCCAACAGCCTTCAAGGAAATCTCAGTTTCAACCACTTCAAAATACTCAGACTCTTGCCTCCAAGCAAAACTACCTGTAGGTTTGTGAGAAACTTGTGATAATGATTCTTTGTTGTGCCTCCTGAGTGTTGGTTTTTCAACTAAATCAATGTAATTTTCATGATCAATCAAATAGGAAGCCTCCTGAGTACCTTTGATTACCGTTTTCCTTTCTTGTGCAGTAGACAGAATCTCATTGCCACCTCTTGCAAACGTTTCCAATACTGTGTCATCTTTACAACTATCGGAAGCCGCCTCCACAGTTTTGATACTATCCTGTACTTGCAGTTTTATATGACTCTGAAGAACATCTTTTGTCTCCATTGATTCTTTTGCACTTTTAGGTTTTGCCTGAGTTTTTTCCTTTCCAACTTCCATAGCTTCAGATGCCACTTTAGATGAACTTGCATCTATTTCTACATCATAAAATGGTGGAGAACTGTCACCCTCCAGCCGTTCAAAAGCATAACTTTTTGAAGCTCTCAGCTTTGAATATGGTTTTTCAGGCACTCCCGTTCTTACAACAAAAACAGGTGAAGGTCTTGAAGGTGGAGGCAACCTAGAAGGCCTGGTTCTGAGGCTGATGTCACTGACAGTAACAAATGGCTTCTTCTGCGCGAAAGCAGATCCACTACTTTCGACATGATGGATATCACTTTCAGGTGCTCTGACACCACTGTTTTTGGGCAAAGATATACTCTTCTTAAAACATAATTTTTCCACTGTTCTCCCAATGAACTCTGCTTTTGTGTTAAGATCACCCGATGCCTGCAATGGTGGTCCCTCATCTTCTATGATTGGAGAAGCATGAGTGCCATTGACCATGTAAGCATGTCCAGGAATTGCATGTACTTGAGCTACATGTGCCACCCTATTTGGTAAATTTCCATTGGTTTTTTTGTCAACCTTGTGACATGAGACATTGAGTTGCCTAACATCACCAAACTGATTGTGATCATCAGCTTTTAGCAAGTCTTGGCTACTTTCTGGATAAGTGAAAAGATCTGATTCATCTGAAACAGATTAACTTTGTACTGGGCTCCTGCAGGGACATGTAAGGATCAAATTCTTGACTGTAATAGTGGGGTGAAGAGGAGCTTCAGTGTGGCCTTTCATTTATGAAGTTACTTGTAGAATATAAATCAAAAATCAAAAGGCAATAGACTAACAAAAACAGATTCCTTATTTGAATACAACAGAAACAATTTTCACTGAAAAAGTAGTCCCTATACCGTCACGTTTGCTCCTCAAATCAAGAAAAAAAATGTCGAACAGCATACATTTGGCCGTTTTGGAATTTCCAGAAAACAGACTTATTCTAATACTCAAGAAATAACGAACAGAAAACATTTAAAAAAGTAAATAAACAATAGTGCCGCTAATTGCTGAATGTCTACAGTAATCAAGCAAGTGGAGAAACCAAAAAGCTAAAAGCATGAACACACCATGCATCATCAGAAGAATCGTCGCCACAGTTAGAGTTGCTCACCAAATCCTCAAACGAAACCGCAAAGTCAAAGCCGTCAAAACCTCCAAAAACTTCAGAGTAGTCATCTAGCCTGGAGCTTCGAACGTCAAACGCCATTTCCACAGCCGGAAGATCCAGAATCGGAATAGAAGAGCCTCTGGACGAGTGAAATCCTCCGAAAATCTCAGTATAGTCTTCAAACCTCGGAGCCAGAGTCGGCACTCCAAACTTAGGCGGACCTCCAAAAACATCGTCGTATACAGACTTATGACTCGCCATTCCAAATCCATTTCCACCATAACTTTCTTCGACAGAGAATGCGTCAGATTCTCCATGAAATTTGAACCACCGTCCTACGCCGGAGCTTCGGCCTTTCCGGCGAGTCTTTTTAGTGTTGCAGAGAGTGACGGAGAGGGGTAAAAAGGTAAAAGGTGGTGGGGAAATGGAAAGGAAGTGAGAGTTAATTTGTCTTTTATTGAGGGGAGAGGAAGTTGGATACGCTGACGTATTGAGGGAGGGAGACAAGGGTCAAGCGTGAGTGGTGGATTAGATGGGTCGGGTTCGTGTGAAAGTGGAGCGGGTGTTGGAGAATTAGGGCGGTTTTACACTTTCATGTGAGAAACTTTTGTGGTTGACGCTTTTGGGTCTGTACCATAATATGGATTTCCCGAAATAGTCCCGCCGGTCCTGTTTGAATTTCGGATAGAAAATGTCTCTTTATCAATTTTTTACATTTTCACGAGGTATATTTGTAGGACGGTTGATATACTAATGATCCTATAAATTGTTGAAATTGATCTTCTCTTACTTCTGTGTTCAAGAATTGCAATGAAGATTCTGCGAAAAAAATTATATATGTGATTATTTTACTAGTTTTAATTTTAGTATCTTCTAACAATCCAAATTTTCTTGATTGTGGCTTTGGTCTGTTATCATGGTTTTCTAAATCATTATATAATTTTTATTTACTTGTATTTTCTTGATTATAATGACCTCGGTTATTTTCTAGATTAATGAAAAAAAAATTCTTCTTCTATTCAATATGGCATTTTACATCAGGAAAAACAAACTCTTTCAAACAATGAATTTGCTGGCGATGAAAACTTTTCATTCTGTGCAATATTTTGTCAAATGTTATATTGTGAAATTTTTTTTTATTATATATGTTAAGTAAATAGGACAATCTTTAAACTCTATAAAATAATTTTTTAAGTTTTAAAATTACTACCATCATATATGTTGCAGAGTGTGATGTCCAAAACGTTACAACTTACAAAGATCCAAAGTAGAAAAAACTTTGCCCTCAAAAAAATTATATGAATCCTTTGTAACACCCTTTTTAATATTTTTAATTATAGTCATTCCACCCTTAAAATTTACCAATTAGAATTTATATTATATATGAATAATTTTTTTTATCATAATTAGGTTTGGTTTAAGTTCGGTTTGATTTCAAATCATCGAATAACGTAAAAGTTAAATTTTTTTGTGAAAACAGTATGTCTCCCGTAAAAGGAGTTTAGCTATTCGTGAAAATTAAATCAAACATAATCACTTATTGAGACTCGCACTTTATTTTTATTTTTATTTTTAAAAAAAATATATGGATGTTGACAAAAATCGAATGGGGACCTTAGCAGTACTTTCTTTGGTGAGGTTTATGGATTGCACGTAGAGTCAGGTGTTGAGACTGGAGAGGATTAGAAAGAACAATAGCTAAAGAAAATTAATTAAAGATGGGTGTGAGACTTTAATTCCTAACAAATATTTTATTATTTGTCTAATTTCATAAATGTATTTAAATTTTCCGTTGTAGAATGAAGAAGTTAATATAATTAATGCTTCAACCCATTTCACCATACAATAAAGGTAAGATAAATTAGAAGACATCGTCCAACCAAATTCCCATTGATTGAGAAGAGATAAACAAATAAAACCGTGTAGATAAACGGTTGAATTCTCTTCAATAATAATAAATGGTTGTTGGTCTTGAATACAAAAAATTCAGTATATACTAAACATTTTTTTTATTGTTTGATAAAAAAAAATAACTGTCTATGTTTTTTTAGCGAACATGTGTTGTGATTTTGTAACACATGTTGTATAAAACATGTGTTACATGCCTTATAAAATGTGTTAATGAATAGAAAACACATATTAAATGGGATCTAACATCTATTTAGTAACTTGTAACACATGCCAAGAAAGTTTCCGTACATACTGATACTTTTTTATTTGTACTACTACCTCCATTCCAAAATAAGGTTAACATTCGAACTTTAATTTTTTCCCAAAATAAGATTAACATTTGGATTATCAATAAACATTTAATGAACTTTTACCATTTTTACCCTCTTATTTTTCTTTTAACCACAATTTCCATTTTCAAGAAGTAATTAATGAGACTATATTAGTCATTTGTCTTTGACTCTTATTGTTTTTAGGGATTTCTTAATCTATGTGAAAAATTGAAATGTTAATGTTATTTTGGAATGGAGGGAGTATAAACTTTGCAGGCAAAGTCAGAATTTTGGAATTAATAATCATTCAGATCATTAAGTTATTTCTGCTTAGCCAATTTTATCAATTTTAGAGAAATTTATCTAATGTTTCATCAAATGGGTTGTTCCAATCGAGTTAAAAATGGGTTGCTCTAATCGGGTTAGGGTCATTTAAGAGACTTTTTTGCTTATTCCTAAAATGCCCTTCAAAAAAAATCATATGGGAGTTCAGCCGTTATGGCCACGTATGCTTTTAGACGGAATTAATTCAAGTTTTGAACGGAATGACTAGTTTGGCGGGGCGTAAATTGTTTGGTGATCCAAAAAGATAAATTTCTCTAAAAGTGATAAAATTGGCTAGACGAAAATAACTTAATGAGCTGAATGACTGTTAATTCCAGAATTTTGTCTTTCGAAATTAGAGTTTATAAGAGTTTTAGAAAAAAACATTAAAAAAACAAATTCGGAAAACAAATAATTAAAATATTAGAAAATCATATTATTTTCTACTTATAATACTAAGTTTTTTTTTTTTTTTTTTTTTTGCTAAATAAATTCTGTTTCCATTAATCACAAATAGCCGAAGCCATTACAATCAACAGAAAATCTGAAAATACAGAAAGTAAAGGTTATACAATGATTTAAAAAATCACGATAACAGACAAAAGACACATCCAAAAAAACTTGGATGGTTAGGAAAAACAACTAGAAAAATTAGACAACTAAACAAATACGTAATCTTCTTCTTCAAAGCATCTTCATCGCCATTCTTGAACCACAGGGACAGGAGAATATCACTTTCAACATCTTCCTAGGGGTCGACAATTTATAGGACCATGGACGTATCAACCGTCCTACAAATTGCCTCGGGAAGATGTAAAAAGTTGATAAAGGGCCCAGATCAAGTCCGGGTTGAACGAATCCTCCTAGAAAAATAGAAAAAAAAAGTCTAGATCTATGAAGATCTGAGACTCATCTAACCACCGTGTCTTGAATCTTGAAGAAAAAAACTCTGAAAAAGGTTTCATATTATTCGTAGTACAAAATAGAGTAATATAAACGGAACAAAATGACCAAGATTTGACCATTGGCCGGAGCCAATGGCCAAATCTGACCACCAGCAGCAGCAGGGGGAAGAACAGGAGGAAAAAAAAGAAGAAGTTACTAACACATATTTCATGCTTTGCACGATATAACTAGAAATTTAGCTTAGTCTAATCATCCTCCTTTTCATTTAATTTGAATGTTGGCTCGTCGTTGATTGACTTTCAGTTGATAACCAACATTAATGTAGACAATGAGGCAGGAGGGGCCCCCTCGCTCCAATCTTTTTTAAATTGCATATTAGAAATATATATTTTTTTGTATAAATAACTCTTTATAATATAAAATGTTTTGATCTTCAAAATTTTAAAATTTCATAATAGTACTTTCTGCGTCTCAAATTGAATTTCTATTTTCTATTTTAGTTTATTCCGAAATTAATATTCATTTTCTTATAATTAATATATTTTCTCGGCGGTACCATAATTCTTTCATCCTCAACAAATCTCCATCCTCCATTCATTCAATTATCTATTTTAATAGTGCAATTTGTGACCAGTTTTTGTATTGTTTTAATGGTGTAATTTGGACCGCATAAACAAATTTTTTTTTTTTTTATAATTTTAAAGTAAAAATGTGTCATTTGATTACTTAATATATTCAAATACAATAGGACTTCAAATAAATAAAAATTTCTCTAAAATATACCTTTAATTATTTTTTTTTTTTTTTTTCACAAAAAAAAAGAGTATAAATATTTTTTCCCTTGTCTTTGGAGGGGTGGAGGGAGAAGGGGTGAGAGAGGGGAAGTGTAATACCCGTAACTTTTTGTGTACGTGTTATTTTACGTGTAATTTATTTTCATGTGATTTATTTCGTAGGTGTATTTTATTTCATGTCATTACGTAACTACGTGCCCAATTAATTTTTATAACATGTTGCGTGTTACATTTTTTGTACGTTTCGTTGTGGGGCGTTTCGTACATGTATCGTATTGGAGGGATCTAGTTGTAATTCACTTAGATGAGTAGTTAATTGGAATTGGAATTAAATAGATTATTAATAACTTTAACACTTTTGGTCTCTTCTTTTTCTCCCTTTTTTTCTCTCTCTCTCTTCTCCTGCTCTTCCCCTTGCTGCTGCTGCTGGCCAGATTTGGCCATTGGCTCCGGCCAATGATCAAATCTTGGTCCTTTTGTTCCGTTGATATTACTCTATTTTGTACTACGAATCATATGAAACCTTTTTCAGAGTTTTTTTCTTCAAGATTCAAGACACAGTGGTTAGATGAGTCTCAGATCTTCACAGATCTAGACTTTTTTTTCTATTTTTCTAGGAGGATTTGTTCAACCCGGACTAGATCTAGGCCCTTTATCTACTTTTTACATCTTCCCGAGGCAATTTGTAGGACGGTTGATACGCCCATGGTCTTATAAATTGTCGACCCCTAAGGAAGATGTTGAAAGTGATATTCTCCTTTCCCTGTGGATCAAGGATCGCGATGAAGATGCTTTGAAGGAGAAGATTATGTATTTGTTTAGTTGGATAGTTTTTTTAGTTGTTTTTCCTAACCATCCAAGTTTTCTTGGGTGTGTCTTTTGTCTGTTATCGTGATTTTTTAAATCATTGTATAACTTTTACTTTTTGTATTTTCAGATTTTTCTTTGATTGTAATGGCTTCGGCTATTTGTGATTAATGGAAATTAAATTTATTCAGCAAAAAAAAAAAAAGAAAAGAAAAGAAAGGGAACATGGGATCATGTCACTTTTTGAGGGAGTTTAGTAGGAACGTGAGTAAAAAAAGAAAGAAATAGAATTAAAAAGAATAATCAGTTTGTAATAATTAGTTTCCGCTATTGAACTCTTATTTCGGATTACTTTATAATTGAATTACTCTTTAGTAACTCTGTTTGTCGGCTTTGGTGTTTCATTAACCAATGAGACACTGCCATGTCATCGACCCTAGTTACGGGGTGTGACAGAAGTGGTATCAGAACAGGTCGAACCTTAGGGATTAAAATCTGTAATAAACTTAGGAAACAAGAACACTTAATGTGAGATGTGAGATGGGTAGAGACCATGGATTAGGGTGTACCTTTGTTTACTTAACGCTTTATATATATTTTCATTCATATTATGTTAAGTTATCCTTATGTTTATTATATCATACCCTTCCATACTTGTCTCTATTTTACATGTATAACGTGATTTAATTGTCTTATCGCTTTACATATCCCTTATATATATATATTCTATGTTACCGCTTTATATATATTATCGTTAATATTGTGTTGTGTAATTCTTTGTGCTATGCTTACTTGTAATTGTTTCACATGCTTAACGTGTTAATTGTTTATCTCTTCATATTTTCTTACTATTATTTTATCAGAGTAGCGCAGTGAAAGCGTAGTGGTAATAGGTAAATTATGTGATTATGTGGTTACTGCATTGCGTACAATTTTAGGGAGCATTTAGTAACAAATTGCTATTCGATTACCTATAGAGCCTTACCATTTCTTGGGGAGTGATAATATGCATGTTGTAGGGAGTGCAAGTTTCGAGGACGAAACTTTTATAAGGGGGGAAGAATGTAATACCCGTAACTTTTCATGTACATGTAATTTATTTTCATTGTGCTTTATTTCGTAGGCGTATTTTATTTCATGTTATTACGTGACTACGTGCCCAATTAATTTTTATAACAGGTTGCGTGTTACATTTTTGGTACGTTTCGTTGTGGGGCGTTTCGTACATGTATCGTATTGGAGGGATCTAGTTGTAATTCACTTAGATGAGTAGTTAATTGGAATTGGAATTAAATAGATTATTAATAAGAAATAAAAATAAAATAGGGAAAATTAAAAGAAACATCATTTTAGTGGGGGTGAGAAAAGAAAGGGAACAGGGGATCATGGGTCACTTTTTGAGGGAGTTTAAAAGAAATAGAATTAAAAAGAATAATCAGTATATATATATATATATATATATATAAACAATAGGATCTGAGGGGCAGAGGATTGAATCACAAAACATCAAACACATAGAGAGAAACTGGGATTCTAGGGTAACGTGAGACTAAAAGCAATAAAAGAAAAATTAAGAAAAGGAGCAGCGGCTTAGCTGCCAGGCAAGACTGAGATGTTTTTCGGTGAGTTCGTATTTTCTGAGCAGTCTTCTATCAGATCGTTGAGGGACTATAGTTGTCCGTTTTCAGTCCACAATATACCGATTCGAAGGCGCTCGAGTTATCTTCGAGTGAGCGAAGACGAGAGACGTCATTCCGAGTCACGAGCAGGAAGTTATAGCTCCGTGGGTAGAACTGTGCAGTGCAGTGCTGTTTCAGATTTTATGTTTTTAATTGTCTTCGTAAGAGGTAAGGACACCCCTACGTTATTTTAATTCTCGCATTAATTACTGCACAGTAAAAGCGAATAAATTATTTAATTTACGAAATAGTAATCGCATGAATTGAGTTTAATTGTTTTCGTTTTTGCATAAACTACTATGAACTTGAATTAAATTATTTATAATCTGATTCGTTAATTTATTTACTGCTTTATTATATTGAAAATGACGTGATTCGCTATTGTAAGTGTTATACGTGTATCGTGAAATGTTAAATGCCTGTTTAATGAACTTGTCTAAATGTTTATCTTGGGTCGTCCTAATTGGTTGTCGTCATTCAGTCCTTTTTGGTTTTGGTCGACCAAGTCGTCGCCTTCTATTTGAGCTCTTGTCTATGAACGATTGATTAGCAGGATTCACTCGAATATCGAGTCGTATAAGAAGATCCTTTGTGGTCTAAGTGAACAGTGAAACATCTAGGGCCTTAACTCGATGAGGAGATCATTGGGGACTGTAACGGTTTTGTGGGGTCCCTGGTGAGGGATGATGAGGCAATACATAGAATGGATCCTTAAACCTTGGACCCTTAGTTCAGGGGGTCATACTGAACCCACGTGTTGAAACATCTTGGGCCGTCCTAGTTTGGACTATAACTGGGATCGTTACAATCATTGTTGATTAATAAGTAAATAGACAATTGAGCTCGAATGGCAGGATTTAGTGTCATAGCGGTAGTGATGTTCCTAGTGTCTAAACGATGTAGTGATGGAGTGTATTGTGTTGGTAAAGCATGGTGCTTTGCATACATTCGATTGTGAATGCGTTTAGATGCGAAGAATGTGACTACTTAGCTTACTTGTTGTTTCAACTTGTTTATTCGTGTTTTTGTCCTACTTGATACTTGGTTGTGGATACCGTGTGGGGTATTGCTTGTGTATTTACAGTGTTGTGTCGATGTTAGTGTGTAGTGTTTATTGTTATTTCGTAAATGGTGTTTTTTTTTGGGAATGTGCTTTAGTGTCAATTGTGTTTTATATAACTGTTTTAGGTCCCTACTGAGCACCGGAGCTCAGTCCATCCACTTTTAATGTGCAGATGATTTAGGTGACAAGTAATACTATGATGATGATGATGACATCTGGGATGGGGATTATGAAGAGTGATTTATAACCGGTTTCCAATCTAAAGAATTTAGTTTATTTCATTATTAGTATCGTTGAACAAAATCATTTGTAATCATTAGTTTCCGCTGTTGAACTCTTATTTCGGATTACTTCATAATTGAATTTCATTTTAGTAACTATGTTTGTCGGCTTTGGTGTTTCATTAACCAATGTGACACTGCCATGTCATCGACCCTGGTTACGGAGTGTTTGAACAGTAATATTGATATGAAGGATTTATTTTTATATTTTTGGCAATGTATATTATGCAAAAAAAAATCGTATTGTATTTGTGTATATTCTCATTCATTTACTCAACCACTCAAAATTTTGTGTATGTCCCCTATTTCTTTACCCAACCACTCACAATTCGTATGTGTATATATAATTAAAAGAAATATCTACATAACAAATTCTAATTGATTGGGTAAAAAAATTAGGACATATACGGGAACATACGATTTTCACCCTATATTATTCTATGAGAAGCAAGGAGTATGAATCAGTCTAATTGGGTTGGATCTTAATCTGAATTTTCTTGTTCCAAAATTTTCCATAATGTAGTATTTGAGATTTTATTTTTAAACTCAATTTGAAAGAGAGAAAAAAAGATTTAGTATGAATTTCAAACCAAACCAAATTTAATCTAAATATAGCCACATAAATAGGAAACAAAGGCAGCCTAATTCCTGTCCTTACTTGTGGTAGTGATCGGAGTGAACCCATCCTAACTTTTTCTTACAAAAAAAAAAAAAAAAGGCAGCTTCCCTTCAAAAGGTAATATAATGTCTGTCCTTGAATTTCATTTCTTCTTTGTTGAAATTCTAAAAAATGAAAAAGAAAAATCAAAAGTATAAAATAAAGGACAATATTCAAATAGAATAATTTCGATATGGGACACTAGCTCTACCACTAGTCACATGACCACTTATGCTCACATTCACCACATGTCACGAGTTTAGATTAAAATAATAAAAAGCAAAGTGGGCGCTTTATGAGATTTTTTTTTAATCAAAAGAGGTGATGCTAGTTAATTTCTGACTGCAGTGGTAGGCTAGTGCCTATATCAGAATTTTCCTTTCAATTATTGATTTTTTAAAAAGAAGATTTTGTTCTTATCTTCATGTGCTTGTTACTCGCTCTTTTTCACCTCGTCCATTCATGGGTCCACACGTGTATTTGCCATTAATACTTTTAGAATAAAATAGGGGGAAAGAGGGAAAATGTTGAATTAATTAAATTTTGGACAATTGGTGCATATAGTCCTGAAACAATTTAACCTTGGCAGACTTGGTCCCTGATGATTATTTGCAGCTTTTTACATCCCTAATTATTTTACGGGCCTGTGGTTTGGTCCTTCCGCCTATTTTTTTTAAAATTTGACTGTTAGTCAATAAAGTGGCGTTAAATGACGAGGGCAAATTTGGAAGTTTGTTTTTTTTTATTTCTTCTTCAAAAACCCTACTCATCCCTAGAAGACCTCAGTCTTCTTCAAAAAAACTCCATTTTTTTTCAATCCCAGCCCAAGTAGTTGAAATACTCTCTTTATAATGTCAAGAAACTCATTTCTAAGGGGTAAAAGAAGCATGGTTGGTGAAGATGAAGTCAATTCTTACAACATTGGTTTGAATCAACCATCTAGATGGAGTTTGGAGCATGAACTTCCAACCCATTGTTTTTGCCCGGGTCCAATCGAAACTGTGATTCGTGTTGCAAGGACGGAGTTCAATCCAATGAGACGTTTCATGACATGTGAAAATAAACAGGTATTGTACAATTTTTGCGATTTTTGAACTGTTTTTTGATTTTTTTTTTTTAAATTTTGATTCGGTTTTCCAGCTACCGAAATGCAAGTTCTTTCAGTGGGTTGATGCTCCAACAGTTGAAAGTAGTC
Organism: Vinca minor; assembly: GCA_026122235.1. Lineage (NCBI taxonomy): Eukaryota > Viridiplantae > Streptophyta > Magnoliopsida > Gentianales > Apocynaceae > Vinca > Vinca minor. The sequence continues at coordinate 2,444,077 of JAOCZM010000129.1, read as the reverse complement.
GATTTGTTGAGAAAGAGCTTCTCCGGAGATTGAATAAGCTTGAAGATGAATTGGTTGCAAAGGACAGGAAAATGAATGCATTATGGTGTGGTCTCTTGTTAGTGATATTCATGGCTATTATGATTTGTATTACATAGGTTTTAGGGGAATGTTAGTTTTAATTTTTGGTTGTTGGTTTTAAGGCTACTTACGATGAACTGGTTGTTGTAATATTTGTGTTGGTTGTTTTAGTATTTGTAATGCTAATGAAATGGTAGATTTTGTTATGTTGAGTGAAAAACTAGAGATGGTAATGCATAGATCCTGTGCAAAACAATCAAAACTAAGTGCAAATAGATTACTAATATAATGCAAAAGTTTCCCCCAACAGCCTACTATAATGTATTCCAGCCAAAAAAAAAAAAAAAAAAACAAGTGATGGAGTTGTTCATCCAATTTACAAGAAAATAGGCCATCCCAAAAATTAACTAATAATTCAGTTTTGCCATGTCTTTACTCCTCCATTGGGGCAAGCATCTCTGCTGTGACTGGTTTCTGCACACCATGTGCATCTCTTCCTCTTCAAACTTGTTTCAGACACATCAAATTCAGGTCCTTCACCAGCAGTGGTCCTATCTATTTCTCCCAAGGTTCTTTCAACTTCGATCTCAGTTTCCGATTCTTTTGCTGCTGCCCTTGCTGCGTTTTCTGATTTAAGGACCAAGCAGCCTATCTTGTTGTGTCCATAACCCTTACAATGGCTGCATCTGTTCATATTTTGACTAAGTGTTGGATCTCGACCTCCAGCCTCAAGCAAATCTGGGCATTTTCTAGCATTATTGCCACATTTGTTGCAGTGTCTACACTTGTTATTGGTTACTCCATATCTGCACAACTTCACAGTTCCCTCATCAGTTTTTGTGAATCCCTTATCACCTTGTTCCCCTCTCCTTTTTTTTTTTTTGGTCTGCCAGGTAATTTTATCTTCACAGGATGTACTAGTTGAGGTTTAGTTGACTTAGGCCAATTATTTGGCCCATTGGTAGGACCAATTACTGGTTCATATGCTGACTTGAAGGCTTTTATGGTGTAGCATTTATCAACAAAGTTCTCAACCCTTTCACCTATGAGGCCAAGGGCTGATATGGCATGTATACAAGGGAGGCCTGAGATATCCCATTTTCTACAAGCACAGGTCTTCAAACCAGTATCTACTACAAACTGTTCATTGGAATGTGTTACCTGAAATTGAGATCCTCCAGCAAAAGAAGGCTGGCAGTGGCCTGAATCTTCTTTAAGCATATCAAGCCTCTTCATAATTGATGGACAAACTTCACCCTTCTGTCTTGATATCCATTCTCTTCTAGATTGTAACCTCAACATCAAGTAAACTCTGACTCTCTCAAGAATTCCAAGTATTGGTTTTGTCCTTACAGCCATAATCTGCTGGTTAAAAGATTCATTGTGGTTATTGACAAGCATATCACACTTAGATGTTTCTTTGAAATGTGATCTAGCCCAAAATTTGGGATGTGCATGCTTTTGCAGCCAAGCATGTGCATCAGAGTCAACTACTTTGAGGAGTTGCATGTCCAATTCATACTTGTTCATGTATGTATCTTTAGCACACCGCCACACAAGTTCTTTCAAGCACTTCTACTTGTGTTAACTCAGGCTGACTATCTATTTTCTGATCAACAAATCTCATTGCTTCCATTTGAGCTTGACAATCAAAATCTGCAAGTGCTGGTTCAACTATATCTTGGAATGCATATTCCTCTTCACTATGGGCATAGTCAGAATCAACATAGAATTCTCCAATGTCAGAATTAGTATCATCAGAAAAACAATCATTGTCTTCACCACAATCCACAACTTCTTAATATGTCCCAAAATGCATGTCTTGCAATCTTTTTCTGAACACATTCAATTCTTCAACAGTAAACCAATCATTTTTCATCTACATAATGTAAAATGAAAATGCAAGCACCAATTAAGCTGTACATCACATTCATAAGTAATGAGAAATACAAACCGTGACAGTCTAACTTACAAAATATGGATATTCTTCTTGGCAGCTGGGAGGATTTTTCAGGAAAAGGTAAGCATAGAATAGTACAAAAGTTCCACAGTCATGACCATTGCTCTGTTGTGGAACCATAGGTACAAGGAAAGGAATATTGTCTACCATATCCTGATTGAAATTGCTACGTTCAACTTGAACCAAATCTTCTACAAACCTAGAAATAACATAAATGTTGTTAACTTAATGGTTTATTTAAACAAGTCCATATCAAGTATAATGACTTACCTCCTTATTTCATTTTCCAATATATGTTCTGTAGTTTGGAGGGAGTCCAAGTACAACAAGCATGTACCTCTTGAAGTTGTCTCCTCATTGAAGTTACAAAGAATCAACAATGTCCAGTGATTCCTAAAAAAAATGTATTTTAATATCGGAAAAAATAAGAAAAATTCATATTTGTCAACAAAATATTAAATTAAATAGCATACTCAAGAACTATGGGAACCATGATGAACTTCTTAGATGTCAATAGCTCTTTCAACAGCTTAATCCAATCCAGTACCTTTCTCTTATCAAGCCTTACATATGTGTTAAACCACAACGAGTCTATTATTACAAAATTCTTCGTTTTTTCTTCACCAATATCCTTCAATATTAATCTGCAAAATTACTAATTAATACAATGTCTAACAAAGATTTAACCCCTAAACAGCAAAAATTGCAGAAAGGAAAAACATACTCTAGGTATAGGTCAACCGTATTTGAATTCAACATTCCATCTAATGAATGCCTTTTTGCTTCAGAAATTGTATCACGTATTCGTCGCCCTCCACTTCTCGTCATCTTCACACAATTTTCACTAAATTTCACTTGCATATTTGAGTGGTTTAGGTTGGAACATTGGGTTTCAGAAAACCCTAAAAATCTCCGCGTTTTGGTAAGAGGAGAGAAGCCAGAGGTTTTTTGTATCAAGATAATTAGACGGGTCGGGTAAATGGGTATGGGTTGTTTTTTAAAATTCCTTTTTTGCCCCTAGCATATATTCCAAAATTTCTTAACTAACGTTAAAATTTTCAAAAAATAGGCGGAAGGACCAAACCACACGCCCGTAAAATAATTAGGGATGTAAAAAGCTGCAAACAATCATCAGGGACCAAGTCTGCCAAGGTTAAATTGTTTCAGGACTATATGCACCAATTGTCCTCGGAGAAATCATGAAAAGATTATTGTAGATATATATAAACCAAATTAAAATATCAATACTGAATTTGAATTAATTACGAATAACACAGTATTCACCAGCCTAAACTAGGGGCTCGTCCGCTCACGCTTCGATTGGGGCAAGGAATCTGCGGGCGAGAACATTCTCCCGTTGCCGGGGAAAATAGGGTTCATCTATCTCTGCAAGTGGGGATGTGGTCGGCGCCAGGATACCTAATCCCCGCCCCACCCACCCACCCACCCGTTGCCATCCCTACACTGAACCTTGTTACATCCTAAGGTACCCAGTTTGAGTACTTATTCTGCACAGTTTGGGTTCAAAACAACAATAACCTTCCACTACAATTTACAATCCCAAGCTTTGGTAAAACATGTGTAAAGAGAAAGCAGAAAATGGCAGATATGATTGCTTTCTTAGGTGAAAAAAGCAGAATCATCATCTCATTCCTGAGTGTAAAAGTGGTTATTTTGATTGTGGTTTGGATCTGACTCCATGTGTATACATGTAATACTTATATATACTATCTGGTAATTACACCCTGAGATATACCAACTTCACATATAAACTAAAGTGTACGAAAAAAGGACTTTTCTGGGGAAATAAGCAGTAATACAGTAAATAAAACCAGGTAGACTCCAGTAAGTTCGAACTGTTAGTAATAATACATCAATAGTACATAGAAAATGCTTGGCAAGAAGAGCCAGTTAAGATTCGTCATAGTATTTGCAGAGGGACTAAATTACGGTACATTATAAAGTAACCACATTATACAGGTGGTAAAAAGAGTAAGAAGTGAAGTGCAGCATATCTATCTTGGACAGATCAATCACCACTGGCGCAACCCCTACAACCACAATGCACACACTCAATAACTTCCTCCTCCCTCAGATGTTTAGGGACACGACAAACACATGTTGTCTGAAAGTTGTGATCACGAGGTTGCATGCATCTTAAACAACAAAGACGCTCATATCCAGGCTGCCACACAAAATATAAGAGTTAATTTGAAGTGTGATGCACAATAAAAGACTCCTCCTAAGAATGGAAAGCGAGTAAAACAAAGTTTACAGAGGAGAGCAATGCCCTATGAAACAAACTTGGAAAGAACGCAAAATACTTCTAAGAAATAATCTCAAAAATTTCAAGCGAAATTTACAAAATCAGTTCTTAATTTTATTTAATAAAGTTCTAACGCACAATAGAAACCACAAGATGTGTCACATGGTAACTAAAGTACTAAACTATCACCATAACCGTCTCTTTTATGACAAAAAAAAAAGCCTTAGAAGTTGTTTTTAAGTTGATAACCATAAATGTCCCCCTCAAAACAAAACATAGTGAAAGGCGAAACTGCAAATTAAACTGCCAAGTATTTTACAAAGTGAAGAAGAAAACACACCTTTTTCCACTTTGCAATCAAATTGCGATCTGCATAGCCTTGGTCCAAACAAAATTCAAACAATTCCTTACTAATCTCCTTTCTCCTATCTTAAAAATTGGCCACAGCGCCTCACATTTCCTTTTACCATCATGCAGATCATTCTCAGCTGTTCATTAGAATTAAAAACAATACGTTAGGAAATAGTTTAACTTTACAAACACAGAGGAAAGAAACACAAAATATCTAATGAGTTTGATATTATCATAGTCAATCGTACCTTCCCTCATCTTGGATTGAAGTTCACGAAGAGTAGGTTCAATCAATTCCCATCCCTCGGGGTATTTAACACGGTTAGTCTTCACCTTAGGCATTTTTGCAACTGCATTTTACTACAATCTTCATGAATAACATATTAACTTCATTACTTAAGAATCACCGATCAAATTACTATTCTAGATTCAATAATTATCTAACTTAACTTGAAATATGGAAAATTCAATCCTAGACCATTCTTATGGTGACTGGCCCCACCTCTCACATAAATTGGGTGGGGACTACCTGCAGATGTAAACTCCTCTTAATTCATGTGAGGGGTTGTGCGTCAGTCACACAAGTACAATAATAGGATTAAGTGACCCCTTGAAATACTCGTTAGCTTCAAATATATCCGCCAAAATGCCAGAATTAGATCAAATTCTGGGAAATTTACAATCTTTGCCAACTAAATCCCAACAAAAAAGTATTAAAATAAGAATTAAAATGGAAACGGCGGAACTAGGGTTCTTTGATAATTTCTGAAGAAAAAACTAAAAAGAGAGAGGTTAAATTGGGATCAGAATACATACCAGTAGGAGATCGATATAGTTGCAAGATGTCAATCTGGAGATCCGTCGACGATGAGGGTGATGGTTTAATGGTGGCGGTTCGAGCTCTGCAACAATGGAGGTTCGTTCTTGCGAAGATGCCCTTCTTCGGCGTGGGTAGAAATCCGTTGCACTATATGGGCCTATAGGTGAATATATGGGCTTTTAGCCTATGGCGGTTTCTGGAATATTGGCTCCCCCAACTCAAAATCTGAATTGCCCCGCTTATTTTTTTGTTCTGAGTGAGGTGTATTTTTTTTTTTTTAACAAAACTTATTAGAGGAAATGACAAAAAAATGGCCGAACTTAGTTTTGTAACTATTTATTTATTAGTTATATACTTCCTCCATTTCTCAATATAAGTTATTAAGACACTCTAAAAAAATTAAGGAACTAAAATAAACAATAATTTTTCCACCACAATTCCAATAATACATTCTTTCCTCATTCTCTTTCACTTTTCCAATAAAAGATATGTTGAAGGTATAATTGGATTAAATTATTGACACCTAATAAAAGACATATAAATGACAATTAATTTGGATACATATATTTCTCCTAAACGACAATTAAATGGGAATAGAGGGAGTACTTATTTTTTTTTTCTCTGAACGTTTAGTCTCGTAACTATTTTATATTTATTTTTTTGAGTTAATAGCTATTTATGGTACTACACTATTTATGAATTTCTTGTTATGATACTTAACTATTTTTTTTATCTAAATATGTCACTCGTCTATTTACGTTTATCAAAATATATACACCCACCAAATTTTGGGGTGCTCCAGCCAAAAAATTGCACGTGACAGTGCAATTTTTTTAGGGGCACCCTAACATTAATTTTTTTCCTGAGGTACGAAAGATTCTAAACTTTAAACGTGTAAACTGTTACCTAACATTTAAAAGTATCCTTTAGGCAAGAGAATTTGTAGCTGAAGTTTCATAAATTCTCTCTTAAACAGTTTCTTTTACAGAAAGCAAAAAGGTAAAATTTTCAACCCATTCTCCTGAGTTTTAGGGGCGCAACCAGAAATTTATCATTCAAGGGGCGAATTGTTTACTGAATAGTTTTTGGGTGACGGAATACAATATTTGTAAGAAAAGCTCACAAAAAATAAAAAATTCGTCGTTTTTTAAAATGTTGGAGGTGGTCATCCTATAATACTTCAATTGGCAGCATATTACTGAGGTATCATAACAGTTTCCCTCAATGTCAAAAGATTTTCACTGCCTCAAGCTTTCCACAATGTATGAAGCATACAGATCCCTGAAATAATAGTCAACACAATGCCACGCGATAAGTTACGCGAAATTTTCAAGAAATTACTAATGTAGAGTGACAATATATGCACGCGATTCGCGTGCTGAAGAATTATAATAACAACTCACATTGAATAATTGATTGCTTCAACAGCAGATTCAGAAGGCAGGAAGTCTTCCACAGCAACCGTCTTGTTCTCATTCTTTTTGTCTATTCATGGAAGGTAAAGGAATGTACAATAACAAAGAAACATGGAGCATAAAAAAGAAAATTCATAGATTGATACTATTAAATTTATGTGATTACCCTTTTGAAACAACTTTCTTGAACTCGGGGATGAAAGCTCGACTTAGTTTTTCTCACGGAGCTTTAAATACCTAAAACTTTGTTTGAAGTCTTGGAAGATAAGTTAAATATGCAATGCGGGTTCTTCAATGTGTGATGCATTAGGCAGGGAAGTGAATATGAGGACCAAAAGAGGTTTATGGATACAGTCCTCAAAGAAGCGGCGGAATTCAGCAAGGCGGTGTGGAGACAGCTCCTTAATGTCTTTGTAATGGCGGAACTCAGGATCATCGGCGCAGACAGCTATGATTTTGTCATCCTTTTCACCCTGAAAAATGAATCAATGATATGCTTCAGCACAAATGCCGGTGGCTTCAACAAAAGATGGTTTACTTTACTACTCTAGATTTACTTCTCTTTTACCACGTTATGGTAATTATAAATCAGATTTTGATACGCAAAATCTATACTAGCAAGTGTACTAGGTCAATATTGTAGTAGTCAAGGTCGATCCCACAGAGAATAATGATTAATTAATTCCTAGAGATGAATAATTCTACGATGATCAAAAGCAAGTAAAATAAATCCAAATAGTTGATGATGATATGATTAATCTAATTAAACTAAAAGGAAGCAAAATAACTTTAATAAGTAGTTTTGATATGATGAAGGTCTAAGGCACATGAATTCACTAAATTAATGAATATGTTATCCTAACAATCAGTTATTCTAGAGTGTGTTTGGTTAATCGATCGATTTCCAAAGTATCTAATAACCTCTTTCAAGGCCTATCAAACCTATTCTAATGAATAAACCAACTATATGTCTATGTTGATTTTAACTCATAAAAATGCATTAAACATATGAAATCAAAGAGATCGTACAAACCATACAAGTATATGTCTATCTTGCATGCAATTTGTGTTTAGATTATTTAACCCAATTAACAAGGTCAGCTGTCGTAAATTTTCCAAGTTAATGTAAAGACAATTTAAACGGTGATCAATCATCTAAACGCATTAAGAACAATAATCTAAAATTACTTCCACACACTCGTCGAATAACAAGATCACAAGAATAACATATAAAATTAATCTAGCTACATCATGGCCTTAGATGAAAAGTTTAGTTCATGCTAGAGAAGAAAATAATAAACAAAGTAAAGAAGAGAGTATAAGAAAACATCACTGTTTCGATTAAAGTCTCGAACTTTAAATTGTATCAATCTCCAAAAGCAAAGCAATAATGAAAGCTTGAATCTTGTTCTAACAAATGCGTAAATAAAGAACTCTCAAACCAACTCTTGAAGAGAGCTTAATTAGAGAGAACAAAAACTAATGAATGCTGCCTCCATTTTCCTAAGACTAGTAAAGAGTATTTATAGCAATAGAAATCTCCTAGCTTAAGGTAATTGACATAAATTGAAACTCTCCATACTCTTCTAAAGTAGTTGACATAAAATACAACTCTTCAAGATTCTTTAAGGTGGTTGAAATACACCAAAACTCTTCTAGTCCGTAAAAGACATATCTTCAATTCTAGCAGCTTCTTTCTTGTTCTGCAAGTTTGATTCACTTTTACCCTTCAAAAGACTATTTTGCCCCTACAAATGCAAACACATAGAAGTGAGGATTATACCATTCTAAAATCAAAACTCGATATATAAATACTTTTTGAAGCTCAAATTTACTATTAAAGTAGAAGAAAATAAAGGTAAATTTACGAGTTATCAGCTTTTCAAGGATTCAGAAGGCGATGTATCATAAAAGTCATCAAATGTTTGAAAAAATGTTAGTACTAAAGTCGAGTAGTACAAGGCTAAAGTATTAAACTAGGTATGTGTTGGAGTACATTTAAGCTAAGGTGCGCCAATTCGATTGGGCCGGGCCGGGATTGGATTGGGCCCTTAATCGGGTTGGGCCGACCAACCCATTTGGATCAATCAATTCGATTGGGCGGGCGGGCAGAGCCGGGCGGGCGCGGATTGATTGGGCCCCTTAGTCGGTTTGGGCGACCGACCCGCTTTTGGGACCGACCTTATGGCTGGAAAATTGGACACATATTTTCAGCTCATATGTCTCTTATCTAGAGGTTAAAGGAGTGGAGAAAGTGGAGGAGTGGTTTCCTCCATGATCTCCCACTTTCCCCATTATCTTTCCCCACTCTCTCTTGATAGACTAAGGAAAAAAAAATACTGATTTTTCCCATTCATTCTAATCAGTTTTTCTCCAGCTTTTGAAGCTTAGAGAGAAGAGAGAAGAGTGATTTTTAGAGAGAAAAGAAAAGATAGATTTCTAGACTTGTTTTCTAGCTTTTTGCTAATAGGAAAGAAGTTAGAAATCCTGTATCTTGTTCTTCTTATAAGGTCTGAAAAACATACTCCATTGAAGAGTGTCTTCAAAGTTTCTACAAGGCGTTGGCTAGCACCAAGCAGTAGAAGACCATCACCGGAAGATCGAGTGGATCTTTGGGGAGAGACGAGCACTGCATTGTGGTGTTCCGTTCGTGACAACATACCGCTGAAAGCGTTTCAGCCATTCTAGCATCAATATAAGGTAAAACACTATCCCATAGTCGTAGGTTCTTACTCGTGGAAGATCCTGGTAGAGGCGGGTCACTTTATTTTCCGCTGCACTTTGTGATTCGACCCGGTTATTCCTCTAACAGTGGTATCAGAGCCACTCACGAGTACCCTATAGACTTTATGTGTTATAGTGTTTGTATATAGATTTTGAATCTATGTTATGCATGCCTTAGGATTACTAGAAATGTTGTAAATCATGTATGACATGCTTTTCTAGCTTTTTGTATGTATATCTGTTGAGAATTTCCAGTTTTGAAGTCATTCAAAAGCTGGAAAAACTCTCAGTTTCTAGCACTTGATCGATCGGGGACTCGGTTCGGTCGACCGAGGCAAGACAGTAGCTAATGGTAATTAGTTCGGATCAACCGAGTTGGTCTTCGGTCGATCCGAGTTGGTCTTCGATCAGCGAAGACCACGGCCGGTCGATCAGAACTCGAAACAATATGAAATGTTCATTTGTTTGCTGGTTGCTCATTTTTCCATAAATTGTTATGTTAATTGAGCATGATGCATAATAGTAATTTTATAATACGATCTGCGTATCGTGCCTATTTTATTATTCAAAAGTTGTAATTTTCTTCTCATTAAATCCCCTCGAATGTAACTCGAGGTTTCCTTAGAATTTTGTAATTCTAGATTAGGAGAAGGTACAGCTGTGAAGATATGGAGGCAACCAACTGAAGGTCAAGACGGTGTAGAATAGAATATTTTCTTTTCACACCTTAGACTGACTTCACGGTTTTTCCATTGGCTTGGAAAAACCGAATAGGATATGGCGATTACTATTGCATTTTACTTTTATGTATTGGATGCATATGTATATAAGCATAAACTGTTTTATTTATGCTTTTCTGGTGAGATTGTTAAAAACAAAAACCCCTCAATAAAATATTAATTAGTGCCTTCCTTAGTTTGGCCCTCGTCAAGGCCTAGATCGACATAAGTATGGGACATGCCAAAGCTGTGCATACATGTCTATCCAGGGTGAGGCGCGAAGGATAAGTTGTGTATCCGCATGGCTAAAACTTAGGGTCCTAGTTAACTTGGATTATCTCAATAAATGGATTGAGGATCTAGAGGCAAAAGAGTTGAGAAAAGTGTATAATGATACGCTTGAATAAATGTTATTCACTCAACTAACCAAGAATTACATAATTTGATGTAATTGGCAAATGTTGCCTACCTAAATAACTAAGTTTTGGGCGATCGGCCAAAGTGACTCGAGCGAGGTGAAATATGGATCTTGGCCCGCTAGAAAGTTAACGAACTTTCCGAGTTGATATTGAGGGTTATTCACTCGAAGAAAATAGTGGGAGAAATCATTAAAAAGATAAAGACCTAATAATCGGTACTTACTTTTGTATATGCATATTTTTGTTGTAGAAAATGGCAAATTCAAACCAAACACTATCAACTGCGTTATGTCGCTTGAGAAGGACAAATTAGAGGAGTTAACTTCCTCGACTGGTTCGAGAACTTGAAAATCATTCTCAAGCATGAAAGAAAGTCGTATGTCTGGAGCGACCTATTCTGCTACACCAGAGGCTCGTGCTACGGCCGTTGAAAGGACTGCTTATCGAAGCATGTTAGTGATGCTTTAGATGTGTCTAGCCTCATGCTTGTCACCATGAACTGCGAGCTTCGAAAGCAACATGAGGACATGGGGGGGCTTATGAGATGTTGGCTCACTGAAGCAACTATATCGAGGGCAAGCACGTCGGGAGAGATTCGATGTATCGAAATCTCTCTTTCAGTGCAAAATATACGAAGGAATGCCGGTAGGAACTCACGTTCTTAAGATGATAGGTTATGTTCGGAACCTTGAAAAAGCTGGGGATTTCCTTTGGGACAAGAGTCGTCGATCGATTTGATCTTGCAATCGTTGCTCGAGTCATTCGATCGAGTTCATTACGAATTATCACATGAATGAAATTGACAAGCCATTGCCTGAGTTGTTGAACATCGTTTGAGGGACTGCCGAGAAGGAAATAGGCAAGTCAAGCCCAACACCATACTGATGGTGCGAAAAGGGCAAAAGCAAAGGTTTTGTGAGATCGAAAGGCAAGCGAAAGGTAAGCCCAAGGGCAAGCAAACCACTTTCAACAATGCACTCGAAACCTAAGGGTGGTGTAGCCAAGGACTCTATCTGTCATCATTGTGGTGAGAAGGGTCATCTGGAAAAGAAGCTGCAAAAGCTATCTTGCGGGGAAAAGGTTGGAAAAGGAGAAAGCAAATGTTGCTCGGGGGCTCGAGTATTTATGTTGTAGATATTAATATGATTGATATCAATTTAAATACAACTACTTCTTGGGTATTTGATACCGAATGTGGTTCTCACATTTGTACTAATGTGCGGGGGACTGCAAAGGAGTAGAGAGTTGGCAAAAGGTGAAGTGGAACTACGAGTTGGCAACTGAGCACGTGTTGCGACCCTAGTTTGTAGGGACTTGTACTTTTACTTTGCCTCGGGGGCTTGTTTTGGGTTTAGAAAAGCTGTTTCTATGTACCTAGTTTAATTAAGAATATTATTTCAGTTTCTTGTTTGGACAAGAAAGGTTTTGAATTTCGATCAAAAACCAACGATTGTCGTTATTTCTGGATAATATGTTTTATGCAGCGCCTCTTTGATTAATGGTCTATATGTTTTAGATCTTGATATGCCAATTCTAAATATAAATACCAAAAGGATTAAGAATAATGATTCTAATCGACATACCTCTAGCATTGTCGCTTAGGCCACATAAGCGAAGATCGCATATCCAAACTCCATAAAGATGGGCTATTGGAATCATTTGACTTGAGTCTTATGATCGATGCGAATCTTGTTTGTTGGGTAAGATGACGACATCACCTTTCACTAAGCTAGGTGAGAGAGCCGATGCTTTATTAGGACTAATACATAGTGATGTATGTGGCCCTTTTAATATACATGCGAGGGTGGTTACCTCTACTTCATTACCTTTCTGCGATGACTTGGTAGGTATGGATATGTGTTCTTGATGAAACACAAATCCGAAGCATTTGCTAAGTTTAAAGAGTTTAAACTAGAAGTAGAAAACCAACTTGGCAAGAGTATTAAGATTCTTGATCGATCGAGTAGGAGAATACTTGAGTCAAAGTACTGTGACTATCTAAAAAGCTTGTGGAATCGTTTCACAACTTTCTCCTCCGACCTACTCCACAATGGAATGGTGTTTTACGAAAGGAGGAATAGAACCTTATTAGATATGGTTCGTTCTATGATGAGTCACACGAGCACTGCCCAATTCCTTTTGGGGACACGCACTAGAGGCAGCGACTTTAACACTTAACCGCGTTCCATCTAAATCGAGTTGCAAAAGGCGCCATACGAGTTATGGGTAGGGAAGCGTCCCGGGTTTGTCTTTCCTCAAGATTTGGGGCTGTGAAGCGTTTGTAAAAGCGCTCGACTACGATAAGGCTGGCTCCAAAATCGAAAAGTGCATATTTGTAGGTTATCCTAAGGAAACTAAAGGATACTACTTTTATATCCCTAACGAGAACAAAGTGTTTGTTGCTGCATACGAGAGTCTTTCTAGAAAAAGAATTTGTTTCTAGAAACACAAGTGGGAGTAGTGTAGAACTTTCGAAGTTCCGGACTCTCAAACTAGCACTAATGATGAGATGGAAATTGAGCGAGACTCCACAAGTTGTTGTGCGGCGGAGTGCCACAAGCGGTTGTGCGGCTGGCACTGATTCAAGAAACACAAGAATTGCGTAGAGTGCAGTAGAGTTAAAGTCGACCACCTCCAGGAAAAAATTTGGATTTTTCATAGCAGAACATGGTGATGTTATGTTTGTGGATCACGATGAACCTTCGACCTACAAGCGAGGCAATTAATAGCCCAGATTACGAGAAATGGCTTGAGGCCGTGAGATCGAAATGGACTCCATGTACACTAAACCAAGTCTGGATCTTGGTTGATCCACTGAAGGGTAACTCCCATAGGGTGCAAATGGGTTTTTAAGATTAAAACCGACATGGAAGGGAAATGTACAAACGTACAGAGGGCGGCTGAGTCGCGAAAGGTTTCAAACAAATTCATGGTATTGACTATGGCGAGACCTTTTCCCACTGTAGTTATGTTCAAGTCCATTCGGATTTTGCTTGCTATTGCAGCTTACTATGACTATGAAATCAGCAAATGGATGTCAAAACCGCTTTCCTTAATGGAAAACTTGAAGAGGATGTGTATATGACACGGCTGAAGGTTTTGTCACTCCAGAGAATCTTTGGAAAAAGTATGTAAGCTTGAGAGATCCATTTATGGACTCAAGCGAGCTTCTCGAAAAGTTTGGAACATCCGATTTAATGATGCCGATCAGTGAGTTTGGCTTCATTAGAAATGAGGATGAGCCTTGTGTTTACAAGAAGGTTAGTGGGAGCTCAATCGTATTCTGGTTTTGTATGTAGATGACATACTACTCATTGGAAAGCGACATACCAACCTTAAAAGTCTGTAAAGGCTTGGTTGAGTACGTGTTTTTCTATGAAAGACTTAGGCGAAGCCCGACTATATTACAGGGAGTCAAGATCTATAGAGATAGATCCGGGAGACTCATTGGCTTAAAGTCAAAGTACATATATAGACAAAGGTGCTAAAGCGGTTTAGCATGCAAGAGTCTAAGAAGGGCCTTTGTCCTATGGCACATGAGTGCTGTGCAGTCGAACAAAGCGGTGTTCTAAAACACTGGCGAATTAGAAACGCATGAAAGAGATCTCTTATGCTTACGCCATAGGATCCATCATATACGCCATGATATGTACTCGCTTGGATGTCTCGTTTGCCTTAAGCATTACGGCGAGATACCGATCTAATTACGGTGAAACGTCATTGGATCTCGAGTCAAGAATATCCTCAAGTACTTGCGAAGGACTAAGGATACATTCTTGATTTATGGAGAAGCGGATGAGCTCGTTGTAGCTGGTTACACCGATGCTAGTTTCCAAAGCCAAGCGAGAGATGATTTCCGATCGCAATCGGGATATGTGTTTAACTTGAATGGAGGTGTTGTGGTGGCGCGATTCAAAGCAATCAACCATCGCAGATTCTACGACAGAGGCGAGTACATAGCGACTTGTGAAGCGGCTAAGGAAGCGATTTGGATCGGGAAATTTATTTCGACCTCGATGTTGTTCCTAGTATTGCGAACCCGATAGACCTCTATTGTGACAACAATGGGGCTATTTCACAATCTAGGGAACCTAGATCTCACAAGAGGTCCAAACATGTACTACGGCGATTTCACCTAATCCGCGAGATTATAGAGAGAAGTGATGTGCATATATGTAGAGTAGACTCGGCGAGATAATGTCGCCGATCCACTGCGAAGCCAGCATTGCGGCGGCGGCATGATCGTCACACTAGCTCCATGGGTATCCGATATACGGAGGCTGATCTTTAGAGACGAGTCATTAGTATGCCACTAAAGACCATTTATTGTAATTTGGGTCTTTAGTGCAAGTGGGAAGATTATTGTACTAGTATTTATGTAATTTTCATTTTTTGATGAATAAAAAGGCATTAATTCGAGTATTATTCATTATGTTTCTGCGTTCTTAACAACATAAATAAATAATATGTCCTTAGAATAGTATTCATAATTGTTATGAGATACTATTACGAAACGTCCCTAGTCGAACATTATTATGGAATCTTGAGGACAATAATAATGCGTAAGACTAGTATGTGTAGTGATTGATATAAGATATCGGATCGTCACATGGGTATATATGATTAGAGAATCATTATCTTTGGGACCAGACCCAGACATGAGAAACACACCATGGGTTGTTATATAATAGTCAACGGTGTTTCTCAAATTTTTGAGCTAGGGTTGTATAAAAGATCCTTCGACTTGAGGTCTCACAAGAGTTCTTGCATGGCTAGTGTTATGCTTTGATAATGTTAAACGCTATCCAGTAGCAGGGGTGAGCAATAAAGGCATTTATTGGGTATATCACGAATCTTGTTCGGGATGAGTGGGATGCGAAAAAGGATTTGTCCCTCCTATATAGCATGAGGCGATATCTTGGGCCCCTTGATGGAGTCGACTAATTCATGGCCATGAACAAATGAATCGGTATATGATATTGTTGTCATTTGATTAGTCTACTCGCGAATCAAGAAACTAAAAGATTGGACAATACAAGTGTGACTTTTTCCATGACTTGTGTTCAATCTAGATATCAAGGACAAAAGGATTTAACTACAAATGTCAAATGTTGTGATTATGATAAATCACCAGATATTTATGAATTGGGGGTAATGATGCGTTGCTAGATACCACTCATTACGTGGCATATGATGTCACGGCCAACATCATAGATACCTTTCAGGGTCGCACTCATAGATCAAGCTGGATTGGGCTTGTTGGAGTACATTTAATCTAAGGTGCGCCAGTCGATTGGGCGGGCCGGACTTGGGCGGGCGGGGATTGGATTGGGCCCTTAATCGGGTTGGGCCGACCAATATGATTGGGCCGACCAACCCATTTGGATCAATCAATTCGATTGGGCCGTGCCGGGCCGGGATTGGATTGGGCCCTTAATCGGTTTGGGCCGACCGACCCGTTTTGGACCGACCTTATGGCTGGAAAATTGGACACATATTTTCAGCTCATATGTCTCTTATCTAGAGGTTAAAGGAGTGGAGAAAGTGGAGGAGTGGTTTCATCCATGATCTCCACACTTTCCCCTTTATCTCTCCCGTCTCTCTTGATAGACTAAGGGAAAAAAAAATACTGATTTTTCCCATTCATTCTAATCAGTTTTTCTCCAGCTTTTGAAGCTTAGAGAGAAGAGAGAAAAGTGATTTTTAGAGAGAAAAGAAAAGATAGATTTCTAGACTTGTTTTCTAGCATTTTGCTAATAGGAAAAAAGTTAGAAATCTTGTATCTTGTTCTTCTTATAAGGTCTGAAAAACATACTCCATTGAAGAGTGTCTTCAAAGTTTCTACAAGGCGTTGGCTAGCACCAAGCGGTAGAAGACCATCACCGGAAGATCGAGTGGATCTTTGGGAGAGACGGAGCTGCATTGTGGTGTTCCGTTCGTGACAACATACCTGCAGTAGCGTTTCAGCCATTCTAGCATCAATATAAGGTAAAACACTATCCCATAGTCGTAGGTTCTTACTCGTGGAAGATCCTGGTAGAGGCGGGTCACTTTATTTTCCGCTACACTTTGTGATTCGACCCGGTTATTCCTCTAACAGTATGAGCATGACTTGCAAGCCAAATAAAGCATACAACCACCGCGAGAGCATTTAATCTATAGTTGGAAGTCTGGGATCTGATTCCCGCTATAGCCATTCCTTTAAATGGTTCAGAAAAAGCAAAAATATCGTACCCAAATAGAATGTCAAAAATATTATTTCATAAAAGTGCCATGATGCAGCACAAGAATCTTTACCTGGTCAATCATAGGCATCAAGCCAATTGCACGTGCACGGAGGTAAGTTCCAGTTAGTATAGGTTCCTACGAAAGTGGAAATGATTTCTGACGATGTCGATTATTGTTGGGAAAAGAAACTCGACAACGGTGTCGATCAACACAAAATGAAGTCCTCTAAAAAGAGAAGAGAATATACAGAAATATAAAAAGGCAAGACAGGATAAAACCTGCATAAGAATCAGAAGGTCCATGGGGTCGCTATCCTCACAAAGTGTTCGTGGGATGAACCCATAGTTATGTGGATAAACAACTGATGAGTAGAGAACACGATCAACCTAGAAATAAATAGACCACCTCATGTTGCCTTGAGAATATCTCTAAGTCATAACAGATACCAGTTTCAGGAAAAGAACAGCAATTTATGCAACGCATTGCTATTGCGATTTCATTACCACTAGACAGAGTATAACAAAGATGGCTCTGTCACTTTTTTACATATAGTTACAGAGTATGATTTCAGAGAAAATAAACAAAAAAATAATTCTGTTTATACGCGGGATTCTGTTCCATACTTGTGAATCTACATCTTTAATTGCTATAGTTTGTTCTTACTTTATCGGCATTAGATCATTCACGCATACCCATTTCCTTGCATTTCCAAAGTCTAAATGTAATCCTCTAAAGGTTCAAATGTATCTTAATGACACGCTGAAGTCACATTTGCAATGGAAGAAAACTAATTCTATCTGAAACTATACATTAGACGATCATAGAGCAAATGGAAATGATAAAAATGATATATACCTTGATAAGGCCACTATTCTTGTCAAGTTCGCACTTCACTTTGCTGCCTTTTCCAATTTCAACCACCTGCTCAATTTTGCCGAATATCTTTGGGTCAGGATATGATTCAATTTTAACATTCCTCCAAGACACCCCATCATGCAACCAGTTATCAGCAAGTTAGCTTGACATGAAATTTCAAAACTATTCATATAAATATTTCTAACACGCATGGCAAGATAGTTGCCGTTTTCATACTTCCCGAGCATATGTTTGACACAAAAGTACTGCAGAATAACAAGTCCAGACAGTCCAAGAGATCCATGCAATGTGAACAAAAGTAATCATCTAATACTAGTCTGTCTATTTATATTTAGGTAAGAATCCAGGGAGAAGGGCCCATGAAAAAATAGAGTTCAAATAACTGATAAGATTCATGAAAATTGGGCAATCATGTGAGAGATAAAAATAAGAATAAACTTACACAGTTAAAAACTGACGGCGCCCCAGGTCCTGCATGAACACATGGATATGTAGTTTAATTTCAGAAAATATATGAAAGTTAAAATGGAAGCACATTAAGAAAAGAAAAATGTAAATTAGACATATACAAATCAGGGATGCCTAAACTGGATAACTAAGACAATAGGTTCAGAGCAGATGCCGATCGACTCGTCCATATATTACTTGATACGCATTAAGTAGGCTCACTTAAATTTAGTAACAAGACATGCAAACAAAATGAAACAACATACCAATTTCCAAGTCAGGCCAGGGATGTGCAGCAACAGCCCTTCGTGACATAGATGAGAGAATTCTTTCATTGAGGGCAACTCTTTTCCCATCACCTTCTCCACTTTTGTTGGCCATATTCCACTGAACCAAGAAAGTAGATTAAAAATAAAAAAACTATGTGCGTACGCATCTTCAGAAATTATGGATAACTAATCACATCAGAGAGAGTATTCCACCTATTTACAAGCTGGTCCTAAACAACCAAAGAAACAAATAATACAATCAAATTGACTAGAGATCAATACAGAAACCTTCAAAGTTATATTAATCACTCATGCGTGGAAGAAAAACTAGCTTCCCACGGAGAAGAATCACAGTTTAATAACATTTTTCAAGAACTTCAGCACGAAATTAACAGAATGAAGTAGCTAAATTCAGCACACACAAAAAAAACCAAACAATTTCTTGACAACTTTGAAGACTATCACAAATCAAAGGTTGTACCCCAATGCACAAGGCTACTGACATCGGCAGGGGTGGTCTAGAGAAGGTCCCAATGTAAGCGACCTTACACTTATTTTTTCAGTAAGGAGGTTGTTTCGAGGTTCGAACCCGTGACCTAGCGGATAACAAGTAAACACTTGACCATCACGCAAAACCACGACATTCAAGACGCATCACGAATGCAAAAAAATAAACAAATTCAACAACTAACCATGAGAGCGATCACAAGAAACAGATAAATTGCATCGAGTCGAAATTGTAAAAGGTGAAAAAAAGCAGATAACTTCACCAACTATAACCAGACCAGGGAATTCTCTATAAGCGGTTTAACCCCTAATGCAAAATTCATGACACATGGGGAAAGATGCGTGCAAAAGAAAAATCAGAAGCAACTTTGCTTCTAAAGGAAAAGACAACAAATCACACCCATTATGTGTCCGGTTACCTGTCCCACCAGCAAAAAAAAATAAGAAAATGTCATTTGTTAATTTTTCCAAGGTTCCACTATTTATTTTAGTTTATAGCTTTCTTAATTAAAAAATTAAGACATGGCAATTTCTTATTGATAAGGTAGAACAGAAAGATGCCAGGCTATTCTTACCGAAAAGAAAGGGCCTTTAGAAATCGCAATCCACAAAAAAACGCAAGCGACGAAACAAGATCATCAAACTAAAAAAAAAGGAAAAAGGAAAAGCCCCCATAAGATATTACGATTAAACCTTGCCCAACAAAAATAAAATAAGAATAATCAAGAGAGAAAAGTGAACTCAGGAAACTATCATCTCATTCACCATCCAATCCAGTAATCAAGAAAACCAAGAAAATAGTAAAATAACATGAAAGATAGAAAAAAACCCAAACAAAAAAATGAAAAAAAAATGAACCATGGAGAATCCAAACATTCAGAAACCAAGAAATAACTGCATGCATACTGAATTAAACAAGAAAAATGGCAAAAAAAAAGAACTAATTAAAAACCAATTGGAAAAAAAATTAGAGAAGAATGGAGAAATTAGGGTACCTTTGAGAGAGAAGAGAGAATCGAGAAGATAGTTATGAGGTGAAGAATGAATGAATGGAAAGAGAGCAAGTGAAGTTAGGTTCTTCTCTTCTCCTTTTTGGAGTGAGCTAAGCTGATGAAAGAATAAGAAATTTGCTTGTCGTGTTTCGGGCAGCGTTTCACTGGTCAATATGAGTCGTAGGATGGTATATTCTTGATGATCAGACGGTTCTTTAAGGTGCCAATGTGACAAGGACTAGTACTGTCAAACGGGTCGGTCCGTCCGTCCACTTCGTCAGGCTGACCTATAAAAATTGGGTTGAGCTTATTATGTTTTCTTGCGGGCTAATAGAACTCCTGTCCATATTCGCTCCGCTAAAAGTCTGCGGGGTGACGAGCTAATTCGTGGGCCTAGTACTTTTTTTCTTTTTTTAATTTGAAAAAACAAGAAAAAAGTATATTAATGCAAAATTAACATTTATATTTTAAAAAAACATAAAACTAATTAATGATACATCATATTTCACAAAATTCAATACAATATCTAAAATGTCAAAGATTATATATATAATGTTATTATTTTTTAAAATTTCGTGGGCCGACCCATGACCTGCTTGTCCGCCCAGCACGGGCCGCAGGCCAAACGACCGGGCAAAATATTCACATTTTAATGGATTGGCATTCCCTATTCCATACCCGTCCCATTAACGGACGGATCAAGCCAGTCCACGGGCCCACGCCATTTTAACAGTAGTAGTCAAGACTCTGGAAGAAATAAATTCTTTTTTTTTTCCTCGAGAAACTGTATCTCTTCTAGTGAAAAGTGCTTCTACTAGCTAATGTGACTTCCCACCGAAGAAATAATTAGGAGGTAAAACCGGTACAATATAAAATACAATATTTTCGTAAGACCTAGTATTGGGGTCTTGCATCTTTCTATAATCGCGGTTCCTGCATTTAGAGTGTTCTTCTTCTTCTTCGTCTGGGATTCACGGTGGTTTTGTGAGAAGGGATACAATGTCGTAGTTATAGGGTCATGTGACTTCGATAAGACTGATTTTAGCTCACACGCCAACAAAAATAAAAAAACTATGGTAAAAAAATTAGATGTGCAACCAATTCATGGACTGGTCTCATTTCCTACACATAAAAACACATTCCGATACTAAAAGTAGATGTGTGAAGAATAATATATTTCTGTGTTTAGCAGGTAGGACTAGTTCCAACGGAGCAGCTCTCTCTCTCCCCCCTCTCTAGTTGCCCCTCCCAGACGAAGGTGGAATGATTGTGCGAGAGGTGGAATCAGCCCTATTGAGACAAGAATATGATCCTTGTGGCATTCTCACACTTCTATAAGCAGGATTGTGCAAGATGTGAAATCAGTAAAGAATGAGCCATTTAGATCATATATATGAATTTGTGATATGTAAACAAAATATTCATAAATGTATAGAAAATGGAATAAATTATTAGTAAGTGAATGCCATTTTCTATTTCAAAATTTTAATGTTTCTCTGGCTTAAAAAAATAAGAATTGAATATTTGTTGACACACGAACAGTGAGCAGTATGTGAATTAGGATAATTGACGATGATTGTAGCTCTTCTTGTTTATGCTCATAATCTTGGCTGTAAATTCTGCAAAATTGTACATTGATTATAGTTTAGATTCTAAATATTTATATAAATTCTATTGTAAGGGAAATCTTTCGTTAGATCCATCTATATTTTGATTTAAGTGGCTATCTGTCTGGATTTTAAACTGTTTATTGTACTTGTTAATGTACATCACAACATTTTTTCCATTATTATAGAAGAATTAGGCTAATCTTGATTAAGCGTTCTATTTTTTAACTCGGTAAAAAAGTGTATATTACCTTCTAACTTCAGTAATGCACTTGTTCCTGCAACGGCTTCATATATTTAACAACTTCATATCTTACAAGTTAATTGTGGGTCAAAATTCAATTTGTAATCCAAATTTAAGTGAGTTTAGAGTGATTTTACTTTGCTACCCCTCTATTTCCAAGCACATGCTCGGTACATGTCTAATTGGGATGAAAACCATCGCGCAAAAGTGGGCAAAATACAAATATTAGGATAAAATAGTTAACAGACAACAACCAAAACCACATATGACAAGAGCTCAGTAGGGGTGAAGACTCGGTCGACCAAAACCACATATGACTAAAATCAATGACTCCAAAATATGACGACCAAAGCGGTAACATTTATGCAAGTTCAATATAAACCCAATTAATCCGAAATTCACAATTCACAATTATCAATTAATTATGACAATTTACTTAAGGCAATAACAAGAGCGCAATAATCAATTTACAAATCAGATTATAATGAATTTAAATCATACCCAAAACAGTTTATACAATATCGAAAGTAATAAACACAATTCGTGCAACTATTTTGTAAATAGAATAGTTTGTTCGCTTTTATTGTGCAGTAATTAATGCGAGAATTAAAAGACGTAGGGACCCTACCTTATCAAAAGAAATTAAAAATACTCAAATCCGAAATCAGGAAATTTCCAAAAATCTGCCCCGCTCCCGGTGCGACATCTTTCCGCTCCGAACTCCGAATTGACTCCCGTCTGCGCTCACTCGTAGCTATCGCGAACGTCGTCGTTTCGACATATTGTGCGTTGAAAACAGTAAGCAAACACTCACTCGATGACCATTCAAAATTGCCAAAAAAATATCGAATTTGACACAAATCGAGCAACCATCTGAGCTTCCATCTCCATCTCCACCTCAGCTTTTGCAGTTCCCCTCCCAATCGAATTTGACACAAATCGAGCAAGGAAGATTTGTTGGGAAAGCTCTTTAGCAGGACCATTTTGTTTTTCATCCTCAGAAACGGCAATGGGATCTGCAGGCAGTCTCAATCCCACTACAGATAACTCTTCTCGAATCTTCTGCCACCGAGCTCGCATAGTACTCGATTCTTCTACTGCTTGTTCCCTTTTCTCTATCTCCATCAACAAACTCAATCTAACATCGTGCAGTTCAGCTTCAAGGTCAGTCATAGATTGTTGTGGCCCACTCTCAGAGGATAACTCGAAGAAAGAAATGTACATCGAGTCAGTAAAGTACCAAAATAGCAACAACGGGTCATTGAAGATTATAACACTTGCAATTCATCACCAGTGTTTACAAATCTCACTGTTTCTCTCTCTCTCTCTCTCTCTAGAAGAATGAGGAGAGTACTAAATTAATTAATATTTTTAAAATTAAGTAGTATCTACGATCCGAGTTAAGATTTTACGATTCTACGATCCTTATACACCATTCTAATCATTTATAGAAACTCGAGTTTGACTGTTTTGCTTAAAAGGAAAACATTACTCAAACTTGGGATTCCCTCTCTCAAATATCAAAAGACAAAACAATACTCCATCAATTCTATAGTATAACATGTAGTGAAAATTAAGGAAGCGAAAGTACTTTGCAAGTTAAAATATCAATATTACTCTCTTAAACATGACTTGTATACCACTAATTATATTTAAGAAAGTAATATGATATTTTGATTAAAAAAAACACTTTATTCTTTACTTCCTTAATTTTCAATACATGTTCTAAAACTTATATTATAGAATGTCCTAAAGACGTATTATGGAATGGAAGTAGTAGAAAGGAAAAGAGATGCAATGATATATGAACTGCCATACATTCCAGACCCATTGCAAATGGAATAGAGAAACAACACTCTGACAACTTATTTTAAGAAGCTATTAATATGTCCATCTATAAGGGCTGTCTGTTGAGCACTAAATTTATTTTACTGGACCTATACATCTCTCGATGCGCGAGAATAACATGTAACAAACCGGACAAAAGCTGAATATTTACAAGATAGTTTGATCTCTTGTTTACTTTAATCTCGCGACTTGTCGTAAATAGGAACTCATCGCTCCGATGCATGGTTCCCCTGGGAGCACTAGAGGAATTTGGGGAAGACGACCCCCCTTTCGATTCGGAGGTATGACCATGCTAAGACAGTAGCACCGATCTGTAAAAGCTCCA